>CAUJNA010001369.1:1057500-1107500 GCA_963377175.1 Effrenium voratum | reverse complement strand
ACAGTTCAACGAGCTTTCAACTCCACGGCAGGATTCTGATCTGTACCTTGCGCCTGAATTCACGGGAACCCGAACCGCGAACCGCGAATCGGAACCTCTGAGCTGTGTACAATCCACAGGGGGCCGAGGAAGGGCTTGCCCGAATGGCGGAAGTCATCCCAAAGGAGTAACCTGCTTTGCCCCATGTTGGTATCGAAGGGGTTCAAAGTTGAATAGGTTTGGGTGAACCAGACTTCGGAGTGGATTGGCCATCCAAAGTAATCAAATGAGTCATTCATCAAAACCCGGTATTAAGATGGTCGTAATCCCAGAACCATGCTTCAAAGAACCATGCTTCAAGAATCAAGAAGTCGGATATCCGCAGCTATTCATGTTTGGGACTGTCCCTTACTGGCCTTCATCTATCCGGGTTTTGATTGTGGCTCAGATGACAAGCCGCCAGCTGCCATGAGAGCGCCCAGAACCTGTTGGCTGTACCAAAAAGGTGACAAAGCTTTACTTACAATTGGTCTTGGTTGCTTTTTGCTCCCCTGCTAAAAGTTTAACTTTTAGTGCTTTAATGGAAAACCCATTAGTTGGCAAACAATTAAAGTTCTAACATCCAAGCAACATGCACCAAAGTGGTAATCTTTGTTAAACCTTGAAGTAGAACCGCACTCCTAGGATGGCCGGCGGTTCAGGAACAGCGTATCAGTGAGAGCATGTGGTAATAAGAGCTATATGCTTGAGAAATGCATTGGTGTCGGCCGTGCTTGCATCAATCTGGGAATGGTGGTCTCATCTTGTCCATTGAATGCACGTGTGCAATTTTCTTAATATATTGCTATACGATCTGGGAGGAACAGGGTATATATACTGCTTTCTACATCAGGGTTGTGAGTGGATGGCCAAACACAACTCGGAACTTTGGTTGGCACCAAAAAATAGCCTTCAGCACAAGTATAAATAAAGTTCATCAGCTCAGGAAGCTAGGCAACCATTTGCTGGCTTGAGGATCCTCACAGATCACAGGTCAAAGGTCAACTAAAGGTCAAAGCAAAGAGCAACCGAGTTCCCCTTGAAACATCCACAGAAGGTGTTTTTAGCCGATGTCATTCGCGAACGAAGGCAAGGACCGTGGAGGCCCCTCCAAAAGTGATAAATCCCCACATATCACCCAGGGACAACCCCTATGTATAAACTGGGGCTGGTGAATCTAAAACCAGTTGAACCTGGGTATCTTCAGCCAAGCTGACTAGGAGGGACGCCCTTCTGACCTGAGCTGACCAGCCATAAGTTTGAACGTCTTGGTCTGTGACCAAAATGACGAAGGCCCGCACTAACCCAAAAGTTTGCCAATTCAAAAAAATACGCAGTCATTACGTACCCAACAGGCTTTCAAACGCAGAATCTCCTTTGCAACCAAAAGCAACCTTTCTCAGATTCCACCTTTGAAACGTCCAGAGGATGACAGCCCTCCGTGCCCATCTATGGGGCCGTTCAAAGCCACGAAGTCCCCCGGGGCGAGTCTCGTTGCATGCAAGCCGCTTGACAGTTTGAAAGATAAAGGGCCCTTCTTCATTTTATAACCCCGAAAACTACGTAACACAAACATGAAGGTCAGTACTGCAATGTCATCTAGCATCAATGGCTTAAGCTGACGTCAGCAAGCTATGGCAAGCGACATGGCTGCAGCTACGTCCTCGCCGCGAATTTTGCAAGACAATCCGTGAGTACTGTACCGCGGCCTGAACGAGCCCGTCGGGCTTTGCATGAGAGCATGGTTGATTTGCATCACACAATAAAGGGAGGACCCATTGAAGCAAATCCCCGGATGTTGACAGAACGTGTAATATGCACGTTCGATGCACAACCACGAGCCAGTCTTGTTTTGGTTTGCTCAGAAAATTGCTCTGACCCGTAGATCTTTCAGTTCTTTGGCTCTTTCTCAGGAAAGTTGCGCAAATCAAATCTGATGTGGGTGGGCAAATTTGCAGATTTGCAGATTCACTGACTCTGGGGCAGTCATAGACTTGCTCCTCCCGAAGAATCACTCTCTAGGCTAGTGGGGCAATGTCGTAACACGAGAAAACCTGCCAACAAATGCTTGCTAGCTGAAAGGGAAAGAGTACCTGTCCAAATTGCCAGAAGGGGACAGGAGGGTTTTGGAAGACAACTCTCCTCTTGAAAAGGCCCCTCCCTGAACCACTTCCATCATTGGTGGAGAAAGCATATTAGCGGGTGCTAAATAAAGTGTTTAGAACTGGGGTTGTCGGGTACTTTCAAACAAAACTAAGCCATGAATCATGGGGGTAATAATAGACAGTATTTTGCCCTTTAGATGACTTGCTCGTGCTGAGCAAGTAATGAAAGAGTAGCCCCCATAAACAATGTCCTATGGTGGCCTTTGAGCGAATTCCCAACACCAGGTCTTGGTCATTCCCTACCTATGGCACCAGCAAGATTACTGGGTCCTCCAGTGGAGAGGTTAGAAAAAGCGTATCCTTTTTCATGTAATCTATTCTAGTAGGGGAACCCTCCCCCAAAAAAGGGGAGAGAAGGGCACTACTGGGGACCTAGACTAGTTTTCCAGATCGATCCGAGCAAAGCTTAGCTGCCCCCGCCTCGTTCCCCAAGGGCACTCTGATGCCTTTCACTGCTCAAAGCGCCTGGCCGAACGAACATGTCTCTTCCATTTGCGCATGTCCGCCCCCTGGAAAAAAAACCGAAAATATGGACCCAGTAGTGAAATGGCTTCCCTTTTTATTGCCAAAAAGGGAACGCAAACAATGCTCTTAAACAAATGGAAGTTTTTCGATGTCTTGTGGAGACCCTCGCCAATTTTCTGGACGTGGACGCCATGGAATTTACTCTGGGGGGTGCTTCGAAGATATATAACATAGTCCCATTTTAGACCTCCATTTGCTTAAGCCCCCACACAAATAAGATCAGGTGATATCCCCAACAGCATGCGGTGCTCTTTTTAGTGCTCGCAGAACCTCGTGGAACCTCTCGTGGAACCCTGGTCAAAGCCTGGTGGAACCCTCGTGGAACCTTACCTCAGGGTCGCCCCGGACCCCGAACCCTATCTGGGCTGAGACCCTAATGCTTTCAGCTGTTGGGGAAAAAACAGTGGTAATACATTCCCTTTAAAACCAACAGGGCAAAAAACAAAATACCCTTCAGCAAATGGAAGAAGAGGTTTTTCCTTTGGAGACAAAGCGGCCGCAGATCTGACACGAGAGTCACTCGCAGGCCAAAACGGGATCGCTATTGGGCCCCTATGCCCCTATGCGGGACAGCATCCGCCTGGTTGCCTGAAACCTCAAACTACCCTAATTTATCCTAATGGATGATTATCCCAAAATTTATGGGGCAATGACCCATTTTTTCAGTTTCAGGATCCGGATGGACACCTTGAACTAACACACCAAACCAAACACAGGCCTTTGCCTTGGTAAGATGACAATTTGCACAACCAAGAAGCCCTGGTTTCTGATGATTCCCCTGTGAACACCAACAAACAATGGCTTCAACCATGGTTTCAAAGTGGTGCTTAAACGGATTTCGTCCATCAGATCACAGAAATGGGGCCTGCCCAAGACCAATACCTGCCGAACAGATAGCAGCGCACCCGAAAGCGACAGCCGAGCATACGCAAACACAAACATGTCCAAAACATACAGTTCCAGAACCCTGCAACACTTGCTTCATTCGGAATCTGGTTGTCGCCGAACCCATCTGAAACGACGCCCCAAAATCTCCCCCGCTCTCACCCCGAGCTCTCGCCGCTCGCCGCATGGCATCGCGCCTTGCGGGCAAGCGCCAGGGAGTTCACGGGGTCGTTGGCGATCTGTTGGAAGTCTTGGAAGCCCAGGGGCTCCAGCTCCGGGCCGAGCTTCAGATCGAAATACTCGCCTAACGAGAAATTCCCGCAACAAGTTGGGACGGGTGGGGGGGGGGAAGATGAAAATCCGGGCCTGGACACTCAAACTAGCCTCAAAAATGGGTTATCACCCCACATGTTTTTCAATAACCCACTTTTCATGGTAGTTCGAGGGAAGGCGTTTTTGTGCTTGTCCTTGAGCGACGAAAGCATGTTCTGTAAAAACCAGTGTGCAGAGACATGTAGAGACGAGAAGTTGTTTCATCCTCTGGCAATTAAGCGTCAGCATCCGAGCCTGCAAAATATGAAACCGTTCAACACAAGCAAAAGTAAAGTTGGCACCACCATAGCCCTACATCCCAAGCACTCCAGGAACTACACTTTCAATTCAATTCCCGAGTGGAATGGCCAAAAGCAGACCAAATTTTGTGTTTGCCACTAAAATGGTCCAAACCCAAAAAGTGACTAAACTCCATGAGCTCAGAGAGTGAGATGACCCTCACGGGTCCAATACGCTGGTATATATTATACACCTACAGTTGGAGTTTTTGGGAGTGCCAAGACTGAACTGAACACTTGCCCGCACGGTAAAATGTTTGTGTCTTGCTTATGGGAGATAAAACAGTTGTCGTTCAACTTTTGGTAACCCCCTCTTAAAACCAACCAACAGGGAGTTCCCAAATAACCCGTGAATGATATGTATTCGCGAATTACCCTCATGGGACACATGTTGGTGTGTAATTGTTACTATATATATAATCATACTATATATATGCAATACACACATAATATATATATATATATATATATTATACTCATAATTACTCATATATATATATATATATACACACATATTAAGCACCTACAGTCGGATTGTCTGGCGCCCAACCCGGGCTTTCATTTTTTGTGAAGAGCCGAGTGGCCATCCTTGCACCACGGCTCGGTGACCTGAAAGGCCCAGCGCCGGAAGGGCGGCAGAGCGCTGAGCTGCTTGGGGTCCACGTCCAGGACTGCCAGCACCTGGGCCGACTCGGTTTCGTCGCGGGTTTCGCTTTTTCGGCTTGGCGTCCGATTTTAGGGGAACCATTCGTCTATTGGGAGCTGCTCTGGTCGATTCATGTTGCTGCGCCAAGGTTGTGGCCGAAAACCGAGTGCATCACTTTTGCCCAATGGTACTTGTGATTTGCTCTTGCAGGCGCATGATGCATTTAATGGTCAGCCAGCCAGTTGGTGTAGTGTATCTGTATCCGTCAAAGTGTGTGTGTGTGTGTGTGTGTGTGTGTGTGTGTGTGTGTGTGTGTGTGTGTGTGTGTGTGTGTGTGTGTGTGTGTGTGTGTGTGTGTGTGTGTGTGTGTGTGTGTGTGTGTGTGTGTGTGTGTGTGTGTGTGTGTGTGTGTGTGTGTGTGTGTGTGTGTGTGTGTGTGTGTGTGTGTGTGTGTGTGTGTGTGTGTGTGTGTGTGTGTGTGTGTGTGTGTGTGTGTGTGTGTGTGTGTGTGTGTGTGTTGTGTGTGAATGTGTGTCGTTTGTCCCGGATCTCAGTTGCCATAGGTAAAGGGGCCATTCTCCGGAGGGTGTTCAAGGATGGCGAGCCCCTGGTTACCTACAAGGGACACTAGGTCCTCCAGTAACAAGGTTAGAATAAGGGTACCCTATTTTTCTGTAGTCTGGAAGCACTGAACCCCAAAAACCGAAAAACCTAAGGGCACGGCTGGGAACCGCCAAGATTCATGCTAACTGGGCTGTTCACGATGGAGTGTTTGTCAACCCGATTTTCCCATAATTCCTGTTGAATATTGAGACATGATCGAAACCTGGTACTCAAATGGTCCGCCCATAAGAATTGAAAAGGCGGCCGCACCTAACCTTCATCTACCCGGGTTTTGGGTGTGGCTTCACCCTGAAATAAGGGGCCCCGATGCAGCCCCCTGGGTTGCAATGTGCCCAGAACTGTTAATCAAAGGCTTCCTGCCGTGCTTTGAAAAGGTCCCAATCCGCAAAAGCGACTCTAACTCAGGGATGTCCTTTTGCCATTCTCGGTACATGGCCAGCGGAAGGGGTATTGGGGCGGAACAAACTCCCCCCCCCCACCCCCGAGCAAAAGGTCGTTAGACCTGTTGTGGGTGTGTCTATTTGGGTGTTCCTTTTTGCCATCCCTTTAAAACTCACTAAAAAACGGGGAAAAGAGAGTACCCCACAAAACAGACACCCCCTTCCAGGTTTCAGACAAACACCTCGCCATGTCCCCCGAATCGCCGTGTCCCAAAAGATCTCTCCAGGCAACACCTCCTGGCTTCAGCAGGCGACTCGCCTCGCGCAGCACTTTCCTGCGGCTAAACTCGCGGGGACACGGGACGGGTCACTCCCCAGTGGTAGGGAAACAACCAGCCAGTTTCTGACTTGACCCCAGAAACCGTCAAACAATCATGACCCCGGAAATAGGGGCTTTTCCCCACCTTTTCCCTCCACCAAAAGAAGTTCGGGGTTCCTTGTGGTTTGCCTTCCACTCCAAAACCGGGTCCTCACTCAATTGACAAGCTTCCGGATGATTTAGGTATAACCACGGCAAAATGACAAACGTGGCTGGGCAGTCCAAGCCGATCTTCTGCTAAAAGTTGATATCTTGTGGGCTAAATGGATACCCAACTACTAAACCAACTAAAAACAACTAACGACCAAAATATTTTATGGAACCGGACGGCTGGGACCGCCAAGCTATGATTGTGTTTCGGTTCCCCGCTAACCAACCTAACAAGTCGCTTCAAAAGCAGCATGACACCCAACGGATCAACCTGCACATCTCCATACCCCCCGAAACGAGCCACAGGCAGGCAAAAAATTGCTGGCCCGGGACCATCCCGAAGCAGAGGGATCTGAATGGATGTCCAGATCTCGCATAGGTAGGCAATTCCGTGGAAAAATAAATAGAATTCAGAGTGGAAAGCGGCATGTAGTTTGCTCTCTGCACCAAAGCATCTTCCCAGTGGGTCAGGTGGGACATGGGTTGTTTTTCGATCTCTGCTTCTGGCGCAGCTGCTTCTGGCGCAGGGCGTGCCCTCGTTTCCTCCGAACCTCATAGCAAAGGAAACGACTCCAGACATGGGATTTGTCTCCAAATAGGGTTCCCCCAGGTTCCCCCCTGCAATTTGTGGTTTTCCTTCTGTTCCCCTTTAAACCCTAAAAAGAGTCTCACCAATTGGCGTTCCCTTCAAAACCACCCCAAGACGGGTTTCACAGAAAAACGCCCACATAGCCTTTGTTCCCCTTGAAGACCACCCCAAAAAGGGTTTCACAAAAAAAGGCGCCCCACCAGATCTGTTGCCTTCCCTTGTCTTCTTTTTCTCCTGCTGGCATCCAGGGGCAGCTCGTGCAGCAGGAAGTTCAGGGTCACAACATCGAAGGACTCATCCGGCAAACCTCCGAAACCAAGGTACTGTTCACATCCGAAACCTTTGCTCACCTGAGCAAGACATGAGACTTTTGGGGAAGACCTGGGAAGACTTTGGGTGGAAGTTTTGATCTTGACCCCAGATTCATCAACTAGCCAGTTCATTAATAGGGGGTGTCAACCTGGGAGAAATGTGGGGAATCAGACCGCTTTTGGAGGGGCCCGCGCCCGCCTATGGATAAACTGGGTTGATTCGTATGGGGTTTATGATCCTCTTCCAACATGGGTATGTCTTAAAATAGGGAACACCAAAAAGGGGGTATAGGTGCCTGTTAGCGTGCTTTACTTTCATTCTTGTTTTTCCGTCCGTTGGAGAAAAATGAGAACATATTCCCAGTAGTGAAAGATCCTCCTTTGAAAGCAACAGCTTGGAATAACAAAAACAACACAATCCTCGTCAATGACGAGCCACCCATTCCATGCGCTTCAAGCCCGTCCAAGATCTTAAGTCTCAGGCTGTTTGCCAAAACCTATCTGCTGCGATGTTCAGTTGGAAGAGTTACCCACCAATTGCTTCTCCGTTTGCGGATACGCCCCATGGAGAAAAAAAAGAAGAACATAGTTCCAGTGGTGAGGATTCGACTCCCTTTGAAGCCAACAGGGGGAGCATGGAAGCTGACGTTGGCCGGTCCCTTTCAAAGGAGAATGGTCCAAACCAGGACCCACCAAACAAGTCAGGTTCCATGTTTAATTGGTGGGAGGGTACAGTAGACCTCGACCCCGGCCTCAAACTACCCTTAAAAATGCGGGATGACCCCATCATTTTGGGGCAACAACCCATTTTTCAGGGTAGTTTGAGGATCCAGTTCGCCTATTTTCATGGAAAGCTTGTCACCCAACCCCCACCCCCCCGGCCAACTTGTTGCTTGGTGTGGTGGTTTGGATCTTAGGTACTTTCTCTCTGGTCCATGATCTTGGTACCCCACAGGAAAAAAACGAAAACAGGGCTTCTACGAACCTGGACCCCCCCCCCCAAAAAAAAAAAGAGGCTTGTTGTAGTTCTAAGATTCCGGAAGGGAGTGTACTTTCCCCACGTAATTCTTCAAAAGAAGCTGGTGCTCAAATCCCCCAAACCAATCAATCCACACCACCAACCCTAAGGCTCCCGATACTTTTTGGGCCCTCAAAATGGGTTGTTTTCAAGGGCCCCTGAGTGGTTCGGGTTCTTTATTGGAGGCCCCCCCCTGCATTGGAGGGGTCATGAGCATTAGGGAAAGAACTAACCTGCGACTAGCGAGTCCCCGAGTTGAGGGAAAAGCTTTCTCGCCCCTCGTTGAAGGGTCTCTGGCCTCTTCCCCTGGTGACAAAAAAAAGAGCGTCCTGTCTGCGCCAAGCCCCAGCCCCAACACGGAAAAAACCCGTTGAAACGCCCTCACTGCACCATATCTCACAATCTCTCGGGTGGCATCCTTTTCTTTGCGCTTGAAACCATGAACAAGGGTCCCCCAAAACACATGTCTCAAAATCACTAGGATGGTTTCCTTTTTTGTTCAAGCTCACCACCAAAACGAGCTCCCTCAAAAACACAAAACACGTCATCGCCTTCCCGTACCGTCCATTTGCTTAAGCCCCCTGGAGAAAAAAAAAAAACAGTAGTGAACGGTTCCTTTTAAAACCAACAGGGGAAAATAATAATATATATACATATATATATATATATACATAACAGAGCAAAATTAGAAACATATTCTTAAACAAATGGAAGGCTACAAACGGTCTCCCGTCGCTTTGCTTTTTGTCCGACGCCTGTGGACTCCGCGTTGCCGTGCAGGAACTCGATCTGCGGGTAGCACTGCTTGGCCACAGACCTCAGCAGCGAAGCAAATTTCGCCTCGTGGGGATTCGGGGGGATTCACACGCGAGCTACCTGGACCAAGCTACCTACCCATTGAAAAAGGGGCAAAATAACCGAAGGGACACCTCACCCCATACTTTTTGGAAGCAATAGCCAACGTTTGAGGGAATTTTGAGGGTCCGGGAGGGTTGGATTCCCAGACTCCCTTTAACACCCAAACGGTTCCGGTTCCTTAGCCTTTTCGTTGCTTTTGTATTGGTTTTTAGTTGGTAAACATGTCCGAGTTTAACTCACAAGTTATTCACTTTTAGCAGGGGAACCGAAAAGACAGACAGCCCTAAAGAAAAGTTAGCAAGAAACCCACAATTTGTGGGTGTCCCATACAAAAAGACAAAAAAAAAAAAAAAAAAACACATGCTCCGACGAAGCGAACGACCCATAGAAATGGAAGACGCACCCCATAAATTTGGGGCAGCAACCCATGTTTGGTTGTGGAATATGTCAGCTGTGTGATAAGAAAGGCGATTCATCCCCTGTGAGCTTGCAACTTGGGCGAGTGATTCCTAGGTTCGTGCCTTGGACTCACTCATTTTATGAGACCCCCCAGAGTTTCCGTAACCCCTCTGGTTGACTTTGCACCGGGGGGGGGGGGGGGTTCCAAGGATTCAGACCTCTTTTGCCCCCCATCCCGAACCAAACGGTGCTATTCGAAGAACGAGGTGTGTCAAGCTGGAATTTCCGAGCTATGGAGGTGATATGTACCACCTTATACAAGGAAAATACTGCATTACAAGCAAACAAAAATGGTGGTTGAGCATCCATCCAAACACCATACCTGGAAATGCCGTAACTTGACTCTGGAGCTATGGTGATATACCACTTAAAGGGTTTTGTTCTATGCCTGCGCATTCAATTTCCATACCTGGAAAAGCTAGTATATCTGCGCATCCGATTCGCTGATCGATCCAAGGTGCAGGAAGTAGGGGCTCAAGTCCATGCCCGAGACCTTTGTCGTAGGAAAGGCTTTCGACATCTCCTCGCGGTTTGGTGGAAATGGTTGTCAACTTTTTGTGGCCAGATAGTTTGCTTTGAAAGAGACCAGCATGTCTGTTTTTTTAGAGGGTAGGACATCGCCTGCTTACTTTCAAAGGCCTCACTGGATGGTCAACATGTGTGCCGTTGTCTAGAACTTTTTGGAGCACCAAAAAGGAAACTTGCTGGTGCGATAGGTTGGGAATGACCAAGACGGGGTGTTGAGAATGAATCGGTTTGGAGGGTCCCGGGTGTGTTTCTAGGCATCAGGTCCGCATTCCCCGCTGAGCACCAGCAAGTTGAAGGCCCTTCAAAGAAAGGGGGAAAAGGGACAACCAAGCCAAACCAAACCGAACACAAACCACTTTCTTGGCTGGAAGGCCTGGTTCTATAGGAAAAACAATGGAACAACCAACCAAAGCACCAAATAGAACTGAAGACGAGGGCCTATTTTCGGTGGCCCCTTTTGTGGTTCCAGTGATTTCATTTCCCTGGCTTGGTAGGTAACCAAGGGAACCACCCAAAAAAACCAACGGCAAATGGCTCGTTGCCTACGTATAGTGGTAATCGGGATCCACTGGGTTAGGGGATGACTGGATTCAGGAGCTGTAGCCCCGTAAACGGACTCCCCATGTTCCCGTAAGCGGGTACCAAAACCGGGGGAAGAAGGCATCAACCCCTTTTGGTTTTCCTTTGTGGTTTCGTTTCCGTTTAAAGCCTTCAAAAGCATCAAAACCCGGGGTACCAACTCCAAAAAAAGAAGACGAGCCACATCCAAATGTTTGCCGCCCCTCCTTGGAAGAAAAGCCCCCGCTGCAGCCGAGGTCTAGCAAGGTCTCTGGGTCTTTGTCCGCACCTGGAGATATGGGCGTCTGGGCGTCCAAGCGTGTAGCTTTTTAGTGGGTCAAAGGGAAATCCAGCCACTAAAAAGCAAACAAGTCAAAAAAGGTAAGGGGATTGCCGTCCGTTTTCAGATGCCCTGCTACAAGTCTCACTTTTTTGGTGGGCTAAATGGAAATCCCAACACTAAACAGCTAAAAAGCTAAAAGGCTGGAGGGATGGCTGGGAGCCACCAAGAAATATGGACCTGAATGAAGTTCGGCACCAACACTCAACCGAACAGAACGAGCAAGCAAGCAAGCAGGCAGGCAGGCGGGCGGGCGGGCGGGCTGGCT
The DNA here is from genome assembly GCA_963377175.1 of Effrenium voratum. NCBI lineage: Eukaryota > Dinophyceae > Suessiales > Symbiodiniaceae > Effrenium > Effrenium voratum. The sequence goes on along the minus strand of CAUJNA010001369.1, from coordinate 1,096,188 downwards.
AGCAGGCAGGCAGGCAGGCAGGCAGGCAGGCAGGCAACCAACCAACCAACCAACCCACCAGCCAGCCAGCCAGCCAGCTAGCCAGCCAGCCAGCCAGCCAGCCAGCCAGCCAATCCACTATATAACTAACCAGCCAGCCAGCCACACAGATTCCGCAAAAACAACACAAACAGTACAAACAACACTCGCTACAAGCACCACGCATCACGCAACTACGTAAGGCAGGCGGGGAGGATACGGGACTGAGTCACCCAATTTCGTTGGAACTCCCACCGAGGTGCGGTCAGAATGTCCAGTCGTAACGGACTCTCTAAATTTCCCCCACAAACCCTATAATTACCCAGTGATTCCATTTCCGTGTATAATAGGTAACCAAGGACTTGCCACCCTTTAAGGACCAAATGGTAAAGGATTACCTCCAGCATATTGACCTCTTTGATTTAGGACTAAGTGCCCTTATGTTCAAAATGGACTGACAAGAAGCTGCTTACGTACTATAGTGATAGATGGGATCCACAGGGCCCATTGCGGGCATGCCTCGACAATGACTCATGCATGCCAACGAATGGGTCCTAGGATGTCGGAACTGGATAGAAGCCACTTCAGCATGAGGAATCCTGAGGAATGGGAATCCAGGATGTTTGCCACTTGATCATGTCATAGCCGTAGCATTGCTTCCACCAAACCTGGTCAAACCGCAGACATCCAGAAAGCCACGGCAAAGAATTAGCACGACCAGGACAGCAGCCAACCGCACTCACCAAAAACGTGTTGTTTTGAGGGGACCCCCAAAATGGTGGTGTTCCTCTTGGTTTCCCTTTGAAACACACACACACACACAAGGGGGTACCCTTAAAACAGACAAACCCAAAAAGCGACCAAAGTCTAGCAACTCGAGTGAGGGACCCGTACACAGAAACCTGGCGAAAGGAAGATTTCAGGCCTCAGAATGGGGTTGTCAGGCATCAAGACAAATGAGGACAAATCATATTGACTTCTTGCCCCTAACAGGACCCCTTGTCTATTAGGGACCGCTTAAAATATTCCAAAACGATCCAACATTTCAAAGGAAAACGCCGCCGCATAGCCCAACAATGTAAGGTGCCCTCACTTCCTGGGTGTCTTGGCCCTGGCCTAAGGCTCATGACCCCTCCAACGCAGGGCCCTCCTCCAATGAAGAACCCGGACCAATTTTTCAGGGGCCCTTGAAAACAACCCATTTTGAGGATTTGCCCAAAAAGCATCGGGAGCCTTGGGGTACCACTAAAAATTGTCCAAAACCCCAGGGGCTGAAGTCCATGAACTCGGAGAGTGAGAATAGCAGCCTTTCAACCAACCATCCAAATGCTACTGCCCACCAAATTCCTGGCCTGTAATGGTCCACATGGACGGAACTTTGTGGTTCGCCTTGGTGGCTGGGGGATTGGTTCTTGCAGAGAACACATGGGAAACTCGCCAAAACCACCAAACCACCAAACCACCAATCCACCAAACCACCAATCCACCAAACCACCACCTGACCTTCGCCTATGACCCATGGGCGCTGGCCTGCGGCCCAGAAGTCCTGGATGGCGCGGCGGGCGCCGCCGCGGAATTCCTCTTGGGCGTCCTGCCTCGACATGTGCCGAAAATCGGGGGGGGGGGGGGGGGGATTCAGGGCACCCACCCCAAAAAACTTTCCCCAAGACTGGGGCTGTCCGTTTTCCGATCTGCGGAAAGAAGAAGAAAAAGGTGGCCAACTTTTCGCAAGTGCCGAACTTGCGGGGATCAACTGAACTCTAACCACCGAACCAACCAGGAAAAAAGTGTTTGAGGAAGCGGAGGGCACCACCAAGAAAGGAGGGTCTTCTCTTGTTGCCCAAAGAACTATGTATTTTTTTGAACAAAAAAAGTAGCCCCGAAAAGAGACACGCCCCAAAGTGGATAGTGGTTGAAGGTGTTGCTTTTGGTATCCCGTGAACCACCACCCCGACTTTCACGGGGTATACTTGTACACGCAAAGAAAATGTGTGTGGGGCCGGATTTGGCATGAGTCCCTTGTCAAATGGACGAGACTGGACATTTCGGAGCGGACCTTTGCAAACCTGTCAGACCGAAAAGGACACCACCATTTTTGGGGTACTGTTCAGGAGAATGCACATTTATCTTGATGGGTCGCTTTTAGTGGGTACACTTAAACTAAAGTCAAGTGGGTACATCTTGTGGAAACAAGCCTTTCCGTGACTTCTGTGAGACCATCATTCCCATGAGTACTTTATCACTTTGAAGGGGATTCCCTGCAACCATGGCTCTCCAAAACGACCTTGAGGGCAGTTTCCTTTTTAATGGTCCCAGTGAGACGGCCGACAGTGACGTGGGAGGGTTCCGAACCAAGGTGAGGTCAACTTTGGCGGCTGACCATTGGTCGCCGTTTTGACCAAACAAACACAGCTTCTGACTTGTTGAAACAAAACACACAACACCAAACTTCAGATTTCAACAAGCAGGACTGAACTAATCAGGGGTGGAAACCCATTTGAGTAGGAAAGAGGGATTTTGACCTGGATTAATCTGAAGTTCACATGTCTCTTTCACACGCTCCTTTGATATTGTTCCCATCATGGACCGGGAACAATTCGGGTCCGTCCCTCCGGCTCTGAATTAGATGTAAGCTGCAATGGGATCCGCGTGGATCCCATTCCCATTCGGGCTCGTCTTTTTGCGGTCCCGCCAGGTCTCTTTGTGGGCATTGAAGGAAAACCAAAAGGAACACCTGGACCGCTGGACCCTCAAACTACCCTTCAAAATTGGCTGTCACCCCATAATTTGGAGCAAAACACGATTTTGAAGGGTAGTTTGAGGGTCCAGGCACTTGATGTTTTCATCTTTCTTTTTCTTTTGTTCTTTTTTGGGGGGGAGGTCCTTATAAAATAGACGCAGCCATTTGAGGACCGCCATACTCATGTGGAGCCAGGTGGCCAGGCCATTCCGTCGTAGTAGCCCAAGCACATGGACTGGGTCGCCGGGGCCAGCTCGTGCGCCGCCCGCCAACTCAGATTCCCCTCGTCGTAGCCGTGGAACGAGCGGGTGTAGTAGTCCGGGTACTCGATGGACCTGGGGACGGAAAAACAAGGCCGCAAAAGCTGGGGAAGGTAAACGAATGATCCACAGAAATGCGGAAAGCTGGAGGGGAATAAACGAACACAAAAGCTGGCGGGGAATAGAGAAATGATTCCTCGCGAGTCTGGGGACTCGATGGGGACAGAAAAACAATGCAAAAGCTGGAAGGCCCTGGCAATCTAAGGTGACCTTGGGACAGAAAAAACATGCTGCAAAAAAGCTGGAGGGTAAACAAATGGTCCCTGGCAATCTAAGGCAAGTCTGGGGACTTGATGGATCTTGAGGAAACAAATATGAGCTGTCTCCAAAAAGAAAAGGTGCGAAGATGGCATATCTCTGAAGGGTCGCCTTCGCTCCAAAGAATTTTTAGCCCTATTCAATGTCGTTGAGGCGTGGGGACCATATGAAACAGCTGACTTCTATGCGACCCCCTTCTGCAAGCCTCCCCCCCACTCCTCTGGTATGAGCTGCGGATGTTGTTTTTGCCTACGCGGGCATTCACTATTCTCGATTCTGGGAAAACCGGCCAAATGGATGGAACTCTTACGATATGATTGGAATCCGGGCTTTTGCACAATATTGCTTTCTGTTGCTATCGCTTTTAGCCAGAAAAGCCAAACCCTAGCTCAAGCATTCTCGCCTCTCGGTTGGACTTGCTGCCGTTGTTTTCGCGGTGTTCAAAGGAGGCCCATGTCTTGGTTGCTGTTGACCCCTCTGCAAAAAGTCTTTAACTGGTCTGTGGGCTTAATACGGCAAACCCTCGATTTCAACCAAAAAGCGCTCAAGTCGAAAGACCCGACCCAAACTCGCAGTCAAGCTGCAAGAATTCCAATGGGTCTTGGATGGAACCTTAGAACATTTTGGCAGGTACACTGGCAATCAAGATGTAAGCCCCGATTTTGTTTTTTGTGGGGGGGGGGTCGCCTAAACCCCGCCTGTTAAAGTACAACAAAGGCATGGGACCATTGGGATCAAGATTTGGTATTTATGGCGTTGCCCATGATCACAGAGGTCCCCAAGAACTTGCCGACCAAAGCCGGGACTTGTCACTGGCTGGGCACCCATGGTCACAAATGTGATGCCCGGTGTGTGCCGCCTTCAAACACTTTGCCGGGCCGGGCGTGAGACACGCTCGAAGATAGTGACCTTCTAGTTGCATTCTGTTGCCTTTTGGCTGTAGCCTTCTCTCGCTTTTAACTTTTGGTTTGGCACTACAATGGTCCAAGCCCAAAAGCTTTTAATGTCGAGGAACTCGGGGAGTGAGTCTTATAAGAAACGCATCGCTTCCGTGTTGTAGAAAACCCACATGGCTTGGTCGCCAAGTCGAGAGAGGAGGGCTGCGTCGCTCCTTTTGCATTTGTTTTTTGTGTCTCGAAACAGGCAGACGCCGTGTGGGGGCCCATGCGTTTCGGAGTGTACTCTTTTCAGGTAGGTTTGAAGGGAATAAAAAACAGAATCAATTGGGGTCCGCCTATGTTGACACGTTTTCCTTTTGGTTCCCCTTTAAATCGACCTCAGAAGGTCCACAGACAAACAAAAGGACCATCCAAAAGTCCGACGGAACCAAAAACAAGGGACCCTCCCAACTCCCACGGGCGACGTGTTCGCCGTCCGAATCCGAACTCCGGAAAAGCTTCGGCTCGCGTCGACCCCTGGAACAAATAATAAACAACATTTCCAGTAGTGATAGATTCCCTTTAAAACCAACAGGGGAAAATAAACAAGCATTCTTAAGAAAATGGAAGTCGAGCGGCTCGTTGTGAATGCGATCGTAGTGGGCCTCCAAGTCCTGCTGTTGCGCCTGCATCTTCTCCACCATGAACCTGTTTTTTTCTGTCCGAAATGGGTGGCCCGAAATCTTGCTGGTTCTCAACAAGTTGCTCAACTGTTGATTTGGGGAAATGCGGTGAATCTTGGGGATTGAAACAAAAATGCTTGGAGTTGTTTTGGAGAGGGACTTAAACTTGAAACAAGCCCGCGTCCTTCTTATGTTTCAGCAGAGAAACCCAGGGACCCACACAGTATGAGGGGGCCCCAACTCGGAAACAAACCCACTTCACCATGTGTACATAAACAAAGAAATGGAAACCTGGACTAAAACCTGCGGTCCCTCGGTGGTGTATTGTAAAATTTTAAACCCGTATCCATATTAAAGGTGTCCTTTTTGGAGTTGGTACCCCTTTTTGGAAAACCGGGAAGTTCCTTTAAAAACAACACACACACACACACCCATATGGGGCGCTTCTGAAAATGGGCACGGATCGAAGCAGAACCCCATGAATTTGATTGGGGGCTGGCCCATCTTTTTCAGTGCGGAAAAATCACTGTTGGAGGGAACACATCCCAATGAGAAGGGTTTAAAATTGATCTGTCCTTTGACGGAACACCCAAATATGTGGTATCCCTTTACGTTTTCCTGCTAAACATAATAACAAAGACAACACCAATGTGCACCGATTGGGGGCCACAACTGCGTGCTCTGCAAGGGGTTCTGGGAAAAAATCAAACATACCATACCATTGGGTTTTTGGTTTTGCTTTCCCTAACAGCCCCTTGGACCCTGAATATGAGGGCATTTACCCCCCAACAACCTCAACTAATGAGGCCTTGGTCTCCTATGGGGTCTGGGAAACAAAACAAGGGGTCTACTTGGCCCCATGATTGGTCGTTCAGTTAGGGGCGGCTTTAAAGGCTTTGTCTGCGTTTGCCTAGGCACTCCGCGCAAGGGCCTTAGGTTGGGGATTAGAGTTCAGGACTTTAGGGTGTTCGCTCTGCGCGGCGCAAATCAACTTGGTGGAAAATGCGGAAGGTCCTCCAGTAGAGAGCTTAGAATGAGGGTACCAACGTTTTTGTTGTAGTCTATTTTTGTAGCGGAAAGTCACAAGCATTTAACGATGTCAATAGCACAACAGAAAAAAGGCTACCCTTATTTTAACCTCTCTAGTGGAGGACCTAGTGATGTCAATAGCACAACCCAAATTTTGCACCCGAACCCACCCCCCCCCCCCCACACAATTCTGACAATCTTCCCTAAAAATATCCGAGGCCTCGGTCACGCTGAAAGCTACTGCATACAGCTTCACATTGAGTTGCCATTCTCTACTAGGTCCCCCAGTAGTGCCCTTTTACCAACTTTTTGCGGGAGGGAGCGGAGGGTCACGATCAAGCCGTCTTTTTCAGATGCCGCGTTCTTGGATTTCCGATGGCCATGTCTGTGCAATGACAGGAGGTCACCTTTTTGGCGATGACCCACATCATGACCCCGGATCAATACACCCTTGCTTATAAAAACCGGGGCGGGTGCCCCTCCAAAAGGGCACCTCTATATTAATAAAGAGGGATTTATTTTTCTGGGTTCAGCATCCAAGTTTCCTTCTGCGGCCAACAAAGGAGTAAGACCCAATCGGAACAGATGCTATATATATATATATGTAGATGCGAGTCTAGAAGACCTATCCCAAGCCAGTGCTCCAAACATGTGCTTGTCTTTGCCGGTAGATGCGCAGCATGCTCTGGGCCCAACCCGCAACCAATTGCGGTGCAAGGAAAAGCCAAGAGGAAGCCAATCAGAAGGCGACAAAGGAAACGTTTAGCCAGGATTCATGCCGAAGTTGTTTCGAAGAACCTACCCACTTGCTGAGTAGATTTGCCAAAACAAGCCGGTTTCTTGTCTGCTACTCAATGCGTCTTTCCAGCGTAAAGTCCACCCACGCAAACAAACTAAACTTTGCGGTCGCCACTCACATTGGACATGGTTTTCAAAAATAAGAAGACAAGAGTACAACCAGTATAACGGGTTGGGTTTCTGGGATCCATGTTCACAGTTGCCCAAAGGACCCAGACATAAAAGGTCAACATCTTGGGGCCATAACTAAAAATAGACTAACATGAGAAGAAGACAGATCAACAGGTCGATTCGCTTTTGGGAAACTGAGTGATTGGGAGAATGGTATGCACTGGGTTTGTCTTCCGCCCGCGAAAAGTGTTTTTCCTCTTGTAGCTTCGGCAAAGCCATTTGTTCCAAAGGCTTTCTCCGACGATTCAGTCACACCAAAGACAGGGAACCCAGGAATCGAACCGAGAACCGTGGAACCGAACCGTTCGAACCGAACCGTCTGCGAACCGATATTTTCACAAGCCGAACCGAACCGAACCGTCCAGAGGAAAACAACCGAATCGTTAGGTTTAGAGCTTGGTGAGCTGCCAGACAAGGCTGCAGACAAGAATGCAACTTTAGCCAAAATGCTAACAATTTGCTCTTACATAGCCATGCTGACCAGAGAGCCAGTCATTTAGCTGGACAGGGTCTAAAGACATAAGTGGTCCCTCTGGAGTAGGCCCAAATGAAGGCAATCTCCCAGGTTGCCAAACAACACTAAACTTCAGCAGCCCAGGGCAGGCTGTGATGCATTGCCACCAAACGATATCCCACCAAAAGCGACCTCAAGGCCCTTGCCCTTGCTCAACCAACATATTGGGGGAAGGTATCTGCTGGCGGGACTGAGCTGATGAGACTGGAGGTGAAGCTGAGCGTATGACTACTAACTAACAGTGGCGATGAAGTAGTGGGTCGGGCTGGAAAGGCTCGAGGTGAGGCTGGTGAGGCTGGGGGCAGGCTAAAGGTAATCGGTGAGGCTGGAAGTGAGGCTGGAGATGAGGCTGGAAGTGAGGCTGCAGGCTGCAGACGGCTGGCTGGAGGTGAAGGTTGTGAGAGTGGAGGTGGAGCTGAAGGTGAAGCTGGAGGTGAGGCTGGCGAGGCTGGAGGTGAGGTTGGAGGGGATGCTGGTGAGGCTGAAGGGGAGGCAGGTGAGGCTGGAGGTGAAGATGGTGGCTGGAGCTGAAAGTGAAGGTGAGGCTGGTGAGGAGGCGGGAGGTGAGGCTGGAAGTGAGGCTGGATGTGATGCTGGTGAGGCTGAAGAGGGGGACGTGAGGCTGGAGGTGAAGGCAGGTGAGGCTGGGAAGGCAGGCGAGGCGGGAGGTGAGGCTGGAGGCTGGAAGTGAAGCTGGTGGCTGGAAGCAGCAGGCTGGCTGGAGGTGAAGGTTGTAAGGCTGGAAGTGAGGCTGGTGAGGTTGAAGGGGAGAGGTGCAGCTGGAAGGTGGAGGGGCTGGAGGCGCGGCTGGAGGCAGGGTGGAGGTGAGGGTGCAAGGTGAAGTTGGAGGTGAAGCTGCAGGCAGGCTGGAGGTGAGGCTGGAGATGAGGCTGGAGGTGAGGCTGGAGGCGAGGCTGGTGAGGCTGCAGGCAGGCTGGAGGTGAGGCTGTGAAAGTGGAGTTGGGGATGGAGGTGGTGTTGAAAGTGTTAATGAGTGCCTTGTGATAGAGACAGGAGGCTGGCACGCCGAGGCTAGGAGTGTGGCGCACGGCTGGAAGTGGCACAGTGCAAAGAGCCGTGAACTGAAAACATACCATAGTAACCGAACCAAACCGAACCGAATTCAGATGAGAAACCGAACCGAGCCGTAATTAAACAGGTTAGGTTTCTGGAAACCGAACCGAACCGAACCGTGGCCACTCTGCAAAGACCGAAGCGCCATGTGGTAGATGAATATATTCCTGTTTCCGGCAAACGAAGACGTAACTCGTTGCAAGGACCTTTTCATTAATTCATCAATTCGAATTCATCAATTCATCAATTCATGTGAAGTTACGGAGAACTTTGTTTCTTTTTACCGCCTTTCCAATTCGCGACGCGTGTCTCTCTCCCTGCGCCTCCATGCGACGCCCCGGTCTTCGGCGCGCTGCACAAACCAGGCCCGTGCGGCGTCCTGTGGAAATCCGCAGATATCCGCAAATGCTTTTGGGGAACGAAGCCCTGAGTTGAGGACACTTATCCTGGTGGGTTTGAATGAATAGTGTACCAATGCAGCCGAAGCAATCAATGGTTTCAAATTAACAATTGAGCAATGTACTGGATACTGTAATGGGTTCCAAACAGTGTCAATTTGCTAGTGGTTTCCAGAGACATGTTGACCAGTTTAAGCATGGGTAGCGAACTGTTGATCAACATGTAGTGGGATCCGATTCCATGTTGATCAATTTTCCCTGTGGGTTCCACTAGCATGCAAGGCTTGTCGACTTTCTGATGGGTTCAAATGAGTCATAATCAAAACCCGGTATTGAAATTGTCTACCCAGAACCATGTACAGAATTAAGAAGCCGGACTTCCGCAGCTATTTACGGTTGGGATTTTCCCTTACTAACCGGGGTAACCGGATCATCTACCCGAATCGGTTTTGATTGTGACTCAAATGACGAGTTAAGCAATAGTCCCTGCTCACTTCCAACGAATTGTTGCTACTCCAGGTTCAAAGACCAAGTCGATTCCGCAGAGATCCTGGAACCGCTCTTGGTTGGTTGATTCCCTTGGAGAAACCAGCAAGCAAAAGGCATGTGGGTGAAATCCACCCAACAATTGGGGAAAGATGAAAAACAACTCAATGCCTGAACTGATGTATGAGGGCTTGCTATATTTCCCCTTAAATCATTTCAAGGGACACTCAGCCTCATGGGCCAAACAGGTGATGTTTAAAACCCAAGTTGCCCAAAACCCAGATATCAAAGATTGACCTTTTGAAACCAACAGGTCCAAAGGTCGGCTTTGAGCGAGTGATATACCACCCAAGGGACACTAGGTCCTCCAGTTTTGGAGGTTAGAATAAGTTGGTGCCAACTTTTTTCTGTAGCTTATTTTAGTAGGGAAACCGAATCTCCCAACCAACAAAGAATTGGGTTAGGGAAAGTTGGCACCTTGGGGGACCTAGGACTAGGCACCTCTGGTCAGGATGTACCACTTCCTCGCCAAACAGTTCCCGTTTTCGGCGGGAGGGCGCAAGCGCAAGGCCAATGGGGTCGGTGAAGCCTAAAGCATCAGGATAAACCAAGAGGACAAGACGAGGAACCCATCTCTCTTGGTATGGGCTGGCGAAAAACTGACTGTTTTGTCCAGACCCCCAGTAAAAATGAACAGAACCAACAAACACATGCCAAGAACAGTGAAGAAACACTGCTTCCGATCTTTGTTTCTTTCTTTTTTGAACTTATTGTATTGTTTTGCATTGTTTTTGCTATAAAACCAAAACGTGTCTTTTGTGTGTTGATCTTATAAAGCAACAACTATTTTCTCACTCCTTGTGCCTTGTTGATACAACACCAGGGTAACTGCGATTAGAAGGTGCCTCCTTGCTACCCAACAGGTGTGCCAATTAAATGCCATCAGGCCGGGACCCTTAAAAACAACAACACATACCTTGATGCCCACGCAAAAAGGAAGGTGGCAAATACCCCACCCAAATACCCTAAAACCCGGATACCCTTTGTGAGCGGCGCGCACGACCTTGCCTCAGTCTAGTCCCAAAAAAAACAGGTAGGAACTGAACCACCTAGTGTTGACCCCATACTAATCAACCAACCGTGCTTACCCTCCAAAAGTGATCTGATGCCCCACTAAACCTGGGGGTACCCACCCCGACTAATAAACTGGGGTTGAGGAATATGTGGTCAACATGTTTTAGCTGGTCTGTCAGATGCCTCGGTAAATGTTTAGCTGGTTAAATGAAAACCCAACCACTAAACCAACTAACCACCTCAACAACCGAGGGAACCGGACGATTCGCTAACCAGTAAACTATCGAAAGCTCGGCGTTTTCGGTTCTGGGGATTCGCGGTGCCACATCGGTGTTTCCCAACAGGTGCAGCCCTTTTGTTTGGCATGTCAAGGAGAACCCGAAAGGCCAACCAGGCTTTTGCGGGTAGTCCTTGGGACTAATTAATAAACTGGTTGGTTGATTCCTAGGTGGTTGATTTTGAGAAGCACCCAACTGACTAACGCCCCGAGCCGGGGGGAGACGTGCCTTGGCAATGCCGCTCAGGAACTCCCAAGGCTTCGATTCCGCAGTGCCTCCGGGCGATGGGTAGTTCGATCCGAGCGTTGGAAGGCCGCTGCCAAACAATCCAAATCCATGTAGTGGGTCCCAACCCCATCCTGAGAAACTCCCAAATGGGTGTCCATTTTTTTAGACCCCCGGAAAGCTGGTTGCTTACTACGAGGATTATGATTCATATTTGAAAGCCACTACGGCGGCCCCTTTGGCAACCCAGGGTCAGGCTTGATTGCGGTTACACCGGGGGAGGAAAGCAGGAACTTACACCAGCATGGACCCGGAAGCCTGCGCCAGCAATTCAAGCAGCGCCGTCAAAAATTGACATCTAAACTCCTGAGGAGCAGGATTCGGTCCATGTGAGTCATAATCAGAACCTGGTACAAAAATGGAGAACCCAGAAGCATGTAAAGAATTAGAAAGGCGGGCGCAACTATTTCTGGCTGGGACTGCCCCTTACTAACCGGATCATCTACCCAAGCTTTGATTGTGGCTCATGTGGGAGTTGATCCATATTCCCTTTCGGCCCCGAAATGACCATGGGGAACTTTTCCCAAATTTGACTATTGAAATATCAAGTCGGTTGAGTGGTATCCCAACCAATGGTCACACAAAGGACCTTTTGGTCAGCCCCCTCTGACAGGAAAAATGGACCCATGGATGGAATTCCAGGGTTTTTCATTTTTCCCCCCCTCCCCTCCCCCAATTCCAATTTTTGTCAGGGACTGGGGGTTCACCCCACTTCCTGAGTTGATGAGCCAAAAAAAGTTCAAACTTTCCGTTTACCACTAAAATGGTCTTCCCAAAAAGTTTACAGTCCAGGAACTCAGGGAGTGAGGTGAGTTCTCAAAACCCGAGGAACCGGATTCTGCCAGTGCGACCCCTGCCTAGTCCCGCGTCCACCTCGCCCCGCTTCTCCAAGAGCTCCGCGCTGGCTTTGGGCCCCAAAAGCCGTGCCTCGATCTGCGATCTTGGGTTTTTCCGCGCAGGAAAACGCCCGTGAAACTTCGTGCCCATTTCGGACTCCAGGTGATTCTTCGATCTTTTTTTTCTCCCTGGGAGGGAAAAACATGGAAAAACGCCCACGGCGCACGTTTCCTGCCCATTTTGGAGCCAGAAATTCAAGGTGATCACCTTTTGGCACCAGAAAAGGGGGGCCAAAATGGGAAAAGGCCAAGCTTTTTTTGCAAGTGAGCGAAACAAAGGGGCCGTGGAAAACGCGGCTCTTCTTTCTGGTGTTTTCAGGGGTGCCCAGAAAAGAAGTTTAACTCAAGCACCAAGGGGTACCCATTCTTTTGAACAAAGAAACAACTGTACCCAAATGCCCTTAAAGCGTGCAAACCTCTTTGGTTTTGCTCCTTGTGGTTGTTCACATCCATCCACTTCAAAGGGTCCCTAACCAGAACTCCGAGTGGTAGCTCCGCAAGGCTCCCTCTTTGAAGGCACACTTCGGATACCCGTACTCAAAGGTGCAGGCAAGTTGTTAGCAAGCCTGGTTATAACCCACCTGGGAGACTCATAACTACGGCTTTTGTGGGCTATATCCATGGTGATTGCCCACTAACTAAGTTCCTTGCCCCTTTAAGTAGCTCCTTGGCCACCTTGAAACCACAACGGATGTCCTACCATTTTTCTGGAGCATCTTCCTTGCCAACTGTCCGAGCCCCACAGGAAGCTAGCGGCGGGTGCTTCTGGGTATCTTTCACGCGGCCAGCGTTCCAAATGGAAAGACCGGGTAGGCGGCCATCGGACAAATTGGGACTTCTGATTGGGGTGTTGCTCACCTTTTTTGGGCTGGGTCAACCGGAAAATGCAAGAAAACAAACTTCTTTGTTTGTTTGCTTCCTTTTTTTTTGGGGGGGGGGGCGGTATTTGTGAGACACCCGTGTGGGGGTTTCTGAAAATCAGGAATTTTGGGTTTCCTTTTAGTTTCCTCTTCCTCTTCCCTAAGTCGAGGATTGATTCCCTATTCTTGTCAACCATCCTTCTGCTCAAACAGCGATCGCTGCTTCCCCTGGGTTCATGGTGCAAAGATTTGGATGCCTGGCAAGAATCGAAGCAGTTACGAAAGAGGTAGATGCGCATCGGAAACAACTTGGGAGACACAGAAAGAGACAAAGATTTGGAGACACCCGCTCAGCAAAAGAACTCCGAGTGGCCGCTCCGAGTCCGGCTCCCCTCCAACCGCTCATGTTGACCCCCTGTTCATCAACCGAAGCTTTTTGATCGGCGAGTGCGTTTTTTTTCCAGTGAGGATTCGTCGCTAAGCCTGAAGCCAGGGACACCCCCTGTTAATAAACTGGGGTTGAAGACTATGGGGTCAGCATTGGCTAACTGGACCCTCAAACTATGAACAAGTGGTTGTCACTTCATATTCTCGGGGCAAGAACCAATTTTTAAGGGTCGCTTAAGGGTCCAAGTCGCCATTCGGGGAAATCGGCCCAACTCCCAACGAACCGCCTCGCCCCGTTGGTCGCCGCGCAGTGCGGGCTTCACGGGTGGACCGGCGGGACACCGCCGCCAGAGGTAGAGTGGCGAGGACGGCTCCCGCCGAGTTCAAAGGAGCCGCCGGGGCCTCGAACTGCGTCCATCGGCTCAGCTTAAAGGGAGGCTTGGAGCCCGGGTCCGGTGGTTTGGTGGACAGCTGGGTGGCTTCCCAAGCCAACCCACCACCAAGTTGCTTCAAATCAAGGGGAACCTGACCATTGAAAAGGCCCCTGGAAGCAACAAACATAATATGTCCAGTGCAGCACGCTCCAACAACCGTTCTTCTTTTCAACCGTGTAGCAACTGTCCATTTCAACGTCCTGAGGTCCTGGGGATGCCTAACATCCTGACCTTAAGACCCGAACGTTCGGCAACCAAAACCGGGTTCCCATTGAAACACCGGGTGAGGTCGTAGAAGGACCTCCCTTGTTTCTGCTTGGGCAAGCTATCCCCTACTCCAAATACCAGCCCTTTCTTTTTAAGGGTATGCTTTGGAAAACCTGGTTTCCTGTTGCAAACACCCGTGCCCTCCGAATTCCCATCAAGAAAAGGGTTGTTGCCCCAAGCTTTTTCAGGCCTAAATCCCCTTCTTCATGGGTTGAGGGTCCAGGTACCTCCCAAAAACAAGCCGCCGCCGCCCTCGTCTCGGTCTCGACTCGGTCTCGACTCGGTCTCGACTCGACTCGGTCGCCTGGGCCTTGGGCTTGAAGCCGGTGGCGAGCGCTCCGGTGCCAGGCAACGCCTCCAGAGACTGTGGAAAACCATTGGTTGTTTGGCATTTGCTGAGGAATTAAATCAGAAACCAGGTTTCTCTTCTCTCTTCGGTGGTGTATTTAGTTTCTGGATTTCACAACCATCCAAGTGTGCCCAGATTTTGTTTCAGTAGTCCAACCAACCCCAAAAACGAAGAGCAAACCAGCAATCCCAACCACAAAAATTCCAGGGTTCCTGAACGCTGCGAGAAGCATCTTTTCCCATCATCAGTAGCGAAACCTGGGCTGCCCGTTTTCTGATCCCCCGCTACAAGTGACGAACTTTTAGTGGGTTAAATTCGGAAATCCAACCACTAAACACTAGGCTAAAAGGCTAAGGAACCGGATGGCTGGGAGCCACTATGCACACCAGTTGGGCACTCAAAAGCACAGCCTTTCGACTTTCCAACGAGCACCTAAAGGGCGCTATGAGTCTGCAGGCAAAAAAACAACTTGCGGCAACCAGATGGTTCCCCGAGAAAAAAAAATCAAAAAACAAAAAAAAACACATTCCCGCGCCTTCAAATCTAAATCCAGTTCAATCCAAACCGCCAAGGGTTTCCTGAGATCCGGCCGATTCGCTTTGGAGTAAAATGTTGGAACCTACAACCATGCTGTACCATTGTTGAAATCACCATATGGTGGCTTCCCTCCCCAAAAAACATTTCCTGTGAATAGACCTTGATGGAGAACCATACTCTGGATGGTTGCGAGATCCGCTTCTCGCGCCCCGGTAAAATAAAACCAGGCTTGAAAACATCCCTCAGAAACCGTTTCTGAGCGGTGGTGCAGGCCACAGTATGGTGGTTTCCCAAGAAACGATTTTCCGTGAATAGACTTTGATGGAACATGGCAGTTTGAGAAACCATTTGTAAATGCTTGTTTCGGGTTCCAGGATGTGTGTATGGATGTGTCATGATGTGTCAGAGGAAACATGTGAAAAGCCTTGGTGGTCTCGTTTTACATGTTCCAAAGGGTACCCTTAAAAGACATACCGCACCAACTAGGGAAACAACTTTGGCTTTTGTATTCAGCAATTGACGACGCTTGGAGTGAGGTGGGTGGGTTTGTCTCCAAATTGGGAGCGGCTTTGGTGTTGAAGGGAACCGCCTATGGTGCAAACCTCTCTAAGGCTCTCCGGGCAAGGATGCTAGTCTTTCTAACCCTTGATATGGTGGCAAACCCCAGAAACCTAAAAACCTACAAACATGCCAACAACAGTGAAGCTAGTCTTCCAGAAGAGTTTGTGCACCAACCCATCGTCATTGCCATCGTCATCGTCATCATCACATCTGTTCAACATCTATGCTCAGCAACACGCAAACACCCAAAA
This sequence comes from Effrenium voratum, assembly GCA_963377175.1. Lineage (NCBI taxonomy): Eukaryota > Dinophyceae > Suessiales > Symbiodiniaceae > Effrenium > Effrenium voratum. The sequence goes on along the minus strand of CAUJNA010001369.1, from coordinate 1,080,642 downwards.
CTTTAACAGCTGGATCAGCAGCCCCTCAAGGATTGTATCTATCTCTATCCAACATGGCCATCTCATTGTGATATGCAAGAGTCGTCCCCATGAAACTGAACATCTCCAGTTGCCTCGCCGTTCCCGGCAAGAGAAGGGCTTCCCAAAGACAAACCCCATATAAAGGGGGAGATCCGCTTCTATCACGGACAACTGGGGAAAACAACAATTTGACACCACAAACCCTGGTTGCGTCCCCACACCAAACACCTCCAGTTGCCTCGCCCGTTCGACCCCGGCGAGTTCCCGGTTGACCACAACCAGCCCTGCCCGGCTGTTGGACCAAAAGGAAACCAAGCATACCGGGCTGTCAACACTGTGCTAAAATATTAACAGCGACTAACTTGATCAACCCGTCCCCGGTTCCCAGTTCCCGGCCGGGGCAACAAAGTTCAGCGCCATGTGAGCTGAAGGGAACTGCAAAGAGTTTGAGCCGAGCTCTGAAGGCCCACGGGAGGCCATTCGCCCCTGGGGATTGGCCCCTCCAAAACTGGGGCTGGGCTGCCCGTTTTCTGATCCGCTCAAAGTGACGCACTTTTCGTGGGTCAAATGAAAACTACCAAACCGTGAAAGCCTAAAAAGCTAAGGGGACGACTGCGGGCCACCAAGAAAAGTGGTCTGAGTCCCCACGTTTCACCCAGGGAAAAGCACCCCCTGATCAATTTGCTGGGGTTGATTTATATGGGGTCCACATTGCGTTGGGAAGGGGGTGGGGCTTGAGACTAGTTTTTGTGCAGTGTACAGGCCTTCCCAACGATACGGGCAATCCAAAAGGCAATCACTTGTCGCAGTCCTTCGGCCAAACGCCGAGTTTTGCCTGATGGACCTTTGGATCAATACTAAAGTTTCTTCAAACCCCGTTTTCTTTGTACGAACCTATTGCTTTCACAACTGTCCAGCGTGCTCTGTGGCTGGAAGAAATTGGCGTGACTGTATGGAGAAAGACCACGGCTACGCCGTCAAAAACGCACGCAAAGATCGGTCTGGCCCGGGATGCATCATGATCATGTTCAAGCTGCGCGTTGGTTCTCGCTCTGTCTACATTCGGATGTGTCCTAGTTTCAGGCGAAAAGGAGAACTGTTAGCTAGTGAGTAGGAACATGTATGTCTTCCAGAAGTGCCAATAAGTTGACTTGTTGCCGGTTCAAGCATGCATTGAAAGATCCCTTCGTGCAGAACTGGGATTGAAACAAGAAGTACCACTGCTGACCCAGCCTCCCACCAACAAGCATACATTTCCTTTCGGAAAGGGGCTCAATTCAAAAATTTGCTCCCCTCCAAAAAAGCGGGTCCTGTCCCCAAGAGGAATTTCCTCCACACGTGGGTGGTGACCCCCAAAATGGCGGTGTTCCCTTGTGTTTCCTGTCAATGACTGCGGGTGACTTTTCCCATTTGGCGGGAAGTATCATAGTTCGCGTGGTTTTCCCCAAGTGGTCATCCCATGTAGAGGACCTGTTGATCAAACCCCCATACTAAAAAAAATAAAAGTAAATAAACAATAAGTAAAAATATAATGCATATACAAGTGTGTATATATATATATATATTGGACGCGTAGAAGACTCATCAGCATTCGAATGTCATGGCAAACTCCGATGCCAGAAGCTCCGCCTCAAAGTGGGGACGCTGACCCAGCTGGGACACCTGGAGGCAATGAGCGATCCACAGCTTGCCGTTTCAGGTTACTTGGATATTCGGCCAGACGTAACCCTCACTAACAAGGCGGCCGAACCTAATTCTGGTTGGGACTGTCCCTGACTAACCTTTACTTGCTGTTTTGATTGTGACTCAGATGGCAGTATCCAGCTTGGCTCGACTCAAATCGCCAAATTGACAGCTTTGGCCATTTGGTTCATGATGCTTGTTACTTGGATGTCGCCGAGTTAGTAAGTGGTTGGCCAAATTTTGGCTACAACCCACCAATGACTGGGCTAACCCCACTTCAGGAGGCTTGTGAGTGGGTTACAACCTAGGTTGCCAACAACTTGCTAACTTGGCGAATCGAACACCCAAGATGGAGCTCCGAAGCCCCGGCATTTCTGGATTGGACCGCCTTTGCTTTTCATCGCGAATTCGCAGGGCAGCAATGCTGTCCACACAGAACTCCGATCGGCGGCTCCGCAAGGCTCCCTCTGGAAGATTTGGATGCCCTACGGTTGAGTCCCTAAATATTTGCAAGTGCAAAGGAGACAAACAAAGGGCACGGCCACTGAAAGAAGCACTGCAACATGACATCTGCGAACCCCGATCCCCTGATACAATGTTGAACTTGGAAAAAATTGGGCCTCGGAAAACGGGTTAGCCGCCTGGCTTCAACATTGTAACTGCGGAAGAGTGGTCTGCACCGCGGGCGATGCCACAAAAGCGTTGCCAACATCTACTTTGCACTTGCAATATTTAGGGCTTCTACTGCTTCCACTGTAGCTCCCTAATGGCTCCCTTCTAACCACTAGCTAGAATATTGTCTGCCCCGATAAGTAACTCTTTCAAGACTCTATAGACATCACCTGCGACCGAGGAATCATGGCTTCTCGTTTCACACGCAGAACCAATCTCGTAATCCCACCTATGAATATGGTTTGCCTTAAACCAAGGGACCACCCCAAAAACAAACAAAACACTACAAAAACAAACATGGTTTCCCTTTCCTTTCGTCGCAAGCCAAAACAATGCACTTGCAAAACAACACACACCCATTTGTAGAACCTCGAGCTTGCACGAATCACAACCTAGGTATGCGCCGGGCCATTGCGCTGAAAGGAAGCTTCCTAGAGGCAACGGATTCTGAGAAGCTGGGTTCAAAATTAGTGCGCCTTGTTGTAGGGCTACCCCCAAAAATGGTGGTTTGCCTTTTGAAAACTTAGCAAAAGGAGTTCTCCTCACCCGAAAATAGAGTTCCTGGCTGCACCAAAACTCATGCTACCCGCTTTTCTGCACCGCCGGATGCCGGGCTGGCAGCTCCTGGCGAGGCCGCGCCAAGGGCGCCGTGATTGTCTGGAAACGGCGCCTGCCGCACTTTCAGCTTTGAGCTTCTGAAACTCAAGCTCTCGCTTCCTGAGTCCCGATGGCCCAACCAAAAGTCAGCAGACTTGTAGAATCTCAAAATGGGTCCAAACCCAAAAGTGGTCACTAAACTCCAGGCACTCGGGAAGTGAGATCTTGGATTCTGAGGGTCAGCTCATATGGCCTGCCGCGCATCCTGATCGCTCGCAGCGCGCGGGGCTGAGGCGATCGCAGAAGCACTCAGAATCACTTGAGGGCTTTGGCGATCGCCTCAGCCCCGCGAGCTCAGCCTCAAGTCAAAAACTCGCCCATCTCGGCGTGCAAGTGGCGCTACATGGCCATGGGTCAAAAGCCCGGTTATCCCCAGTGAACATCCCAATCCCCACTAAATTAGACCAAAATGGGTGGTGCACCTACTCCAAAATGGAATCCCACTGGTTTTGACCCACAGCCACATGGCCGTCCAACTTGCTCTCTGCCTGAAGGATGTCCAAGTTGCGCTGGGCCTCAACAAAAACCAATTTGCTGCGCGCAGGCAGCACTCCGCCGCTGCCATCCCTTTGTGGCCTGGAGGGGCAAAATCTGCTTCAGCACAGTTGCAGCAAAGCTTCTGTATTGCTACGTCCATCCACAGTGTCTTCTTTTCTCAGGTCAGCTCGTCCGAGTTGCCTGCTGTGCAACCTGATCGCACCGGTCAGCTCGGGCCGAGGCGCTCGCCGAGGCCCTCAAGTCGGGACTCGGCCATTGCCTCAGCCCTAAGCAACGCCCAGCACGAAAACCAACGCCGCCCGGGCATCCGGTCTTCTTCAAAGGCCACGCTTGCACATCTAGGTCCTCCAGTAGAGAGGTTCGAACTGGGGTATCCGCTTTCTGTAGTCTCTTTTACTAGGGGTACCCTCCCAACCAAAAAAGAAATGGGTGAGAAAGGGCACTACTGGGGGACCTAGACATGTTCAGCGGAGCTCTTGAAACAACATCTTTGAGTCTGAGGTCAGCTCAGCCGCATTGCCTGCTGCGCAACCTGCTATCACAACTGGTCAGCTTGCGGGCCGCCGGAGCTAGAGCCGAAACGAGGCCAGCGGCGATTTGACCCCAGACGTTGGGTGCTTGAAGACTTCGGCACTCCAGGTGCTCGGTTTCCCTGGCCGCCACTTCTCAGACCTTCAGCCTTCAGTGATGAAACAAATTGCGAGGGGGCACCCGTTGCTGATGGTCAAGGGAACCACCCCTGCACAAAACAACACCCTCTCGGTTTTTTTTTGCAAGGTCCTTGTTTTAGACAGTTGTGGGATAGTTGTCCAGTTCATTTTAAGGTGGGTTTAATGTGGCTCCGGGATGGGCTTGGGCTTTCAGGAACATGGGGCACCCAGTGGAGGCCTGAAACCAGCGCATGGCTTTTCACCGGTGCAGGTCCCAAAGCCAAGCGAAGTGTTCGACAAGGCGAGATTGGGGCAGTTCAGTGAGTGGAGGCCGTAGATATTTGGAACAGCAGCAACATGTGCTTGGCTGGAACACGTGTGATCGTATTTTTGGAACAGGCAAAACAACGGGTTTGGTTGGCTTGAACACGCGCAGGTTGTTCTACCTTGTCAAAAGCAAATACCTTGGAGTCTCCACCCTTCAAGCTAGGATCACACAACATCGAGTCATTTTTTATTCACCCCCAAAACGGTCATCCCAAAACGCTTGAATTCAAGAAACTCGGGAAGTGAGTGCTTGATCACGGATGGGTTTTGTGCTCTCCCCCCAAAAAAAACGGAGCCGACTCGCCTTCGGCGGCCATGGGTGTTCGCTGTCCTGCGCTCGAGCCCAGTGAGCCGTCTAGAACAAGGGAGCTCTCAAAAGCTTCCGATCGAGGCCCAACAAAAGGTCCAAACCCAAAAGAAGTTTAAACTCAAAGTCCATAAAACCCAAGCCCCAACAGATTGAACGCAAACCCCAAAAAAATCCCAAAGTCTACGAACTCAGGACCTGAGCCTTTTTTGGGCTCACCTGCCTTGAAGGAAAACCAACCAAATGAGTAAATACTGTTGAGCCGGCGAACAACTCGGTTCCCCTTTCATGGACCCTCAAAGGGGGCTATGAGCCTATGGCGGGGGGGCTACCCTGGAAAAGCCTTGGATAAGCCCTTAATAAGTGTCTTCTTGAGGGATTAAGAAGTCATAGCCCTCCTGCCCATAGCCCCCCTTGGGGTTTGTGACCTTTTAAACAAAGAAAAACACGGTGGGCGTTTCTAGGATCGAGCCATGCGTCTCAAAATTCGGGACGGCCAAGGTCGGAGTCCTGGTGGTTTCCTCACCCCCCCCAAGAGCTTTGACATATCCGACAGTCCGTGCTACGTCCCGAGCCGGGAATTCCGAACTGAAGAAAGCAAGCTGCGGCTTGAACTGCGTTGCAGATTCCCCACCTCCAACGGGCACAAGGTTGCGACTCCTTCCATTGATATTTTGTGCTTGTAGTGCACAAATGTTCGGGACATGTCTCTGGAGACACCGCCTTCCATGAACCTTCATGTGTGTCGGAAATCGAAACACCTAGGCCACAAAGAATGTGTGAAAAGACAGGACTCAGTGAGGATATTCAGGGTTGCTCCCACTCAACCCTTCAGGAGAAAGTTGATCTCTCCAAAAGGAAACCAACAGGACCTTTTCCGAATGATTGAAAAAGTAGTTGGCCAGGAAGGGAGGCAAAAAGAGAAGCCCCACTTTCAACCAAGTTCAGGTTTGGAAAAATCAACTTGAGGCTTGGCGAACTCAACTTCAGGCTTGCTCAATTGGGCGTGCGTCAAACATAAACACCTCAAATGGAACCCCAGTAAACGCCAACACCCTGCGGTCCCTGGTGGTTTCATTTTGACCCATACCCAACTTAGCGACTCGGAGCACCCGACTTCCAGATCCATCCGGCCCCCTACCGCGTCCGGAGTCGCGCTTTTCTGACGACGATTTCGCGCCTCAATGATCCGCAGGACGGGGCCCTCCGAGACCACGGAAGCCAAGGTCTTGGAGGAACCTCGTCTTTGCGAAACCCGGTGGCTCATCTTCTGTTACGAGTCGGACCCCGGAACCGACTCGGTGTTCCTTTTGGTTTTAAGAGCTAGGCTTACAGATCCTCCGTTTCACGACCTGGCCCCTCAGTTTTGTCCAACCAATCTGTTGATGACTGGCCCCCTTTCTACCCTTGGCAGACAAAGGGGAACATACTGGGTAGACGGGGGGGTTGGCCCGGACTTGAGTGTCGGTGATGGTGGGGGGGGGGGGTGGGTGGGGGGATGCTTGCGTTTGGATTGCGCTGACTTCTGGCAGGCGTATGCGGGGGTAGTTCTGTTCGGACATCTTTGACTTCTGCCAAAGCACTGCAAGACACAGCCACTGACCTGCGCGAGAATGTGGTCTATGGCATGTGTTGTGTGGTGACAGCCTGGGCACAGCTTGCGCTAACCAGAAGTGTTTCCATCAGGGATTCTGGAAGTAGACGGAGTGCGCGCAGCAGCTTGCAGACGCCAACGTGACAAGCGCCCGCGCAGCGCGCAAGCAAGAAAGTATGGGAAGATGAAGTTTGTAGCTTAAAGCTACGCTCTCAAACAGCCCGCCGCAGCAGCCCAAGTGCATTATGGGTGCACTGTTGAAAAACTAGCTCAGGCGCAGCCAGCTCTTCTCAAAAGGTCGGACCCGTAATGCGCGCGTCCAGAGGCCTTCTGCAGCCCTGGTGCTCGAGAATATGCTGCGCTTAACAGGAATTTTGCCCAACGCAACATAGACCAGCAGATCACCAAAACGCGTGTAAGAAGTGCCACTGCCAACGCTGCGTATCCGAATTCCTAAACACGAATACGCAGGTTTGACAGCACTTGGAAGACGCCAGTTGGCCACGAACCCCATAAAACACTGTGATTTGTGGTGCGTTTGCATACTCCGGACTTCGCGTCCTCTGCGCCTGCGCCTCAGTCCGGGCCAACCCCCTCCGTCAACCAACATGTTGGCGGTTGAATCTATTTTGTAGTGGGGAATCCCGCGGAAAAGGGATTTCAAGGAGCCCAAAAAGCTGTCAATGAGCAACCCATCTTTCCGTTGTCCGCTGAAACAAACACCTGGGATTTGGGCAGGTGCCAAGGGTGGAATGCAGTGAAGAACCGTGTTTGTTTGTATTTATAGCGCCACAGCAAATCCAACAGGACATAACATCAACCAAGTAATCCCCCGCCCGAACTAGCAAACATGAGCCCTGGCCACACTGGCCAGACATCATTCACAAACGCAACCGATGGGTCCGCATTTTTCGCTGTTTATCGTGGGACCGCGCCTGCTGAGTGACCGGTCAACGACTCAGCCTCGCGGGCGGGAGGGTCCAATGTCGGACTAGTTTAGGTTCTTTGGTTGAGCACCTGTTTGGGGTGAGCGGGGGTTGACCAAAAGGTCCCTTACATGGGATGACAACTGGTTGGAAAACCACCAAACAAATGATACTGTGGATGGTTGCGAAATCCATGTCGCGGCGCCAGTCAGAAACCCTGGATGCTGATGTAATACTTGTCTGTCGGTTTCAAAGTGGTGCGAAATGGATTTCGCAACCATCCGCAGCTTTTAGTGGGAATCCGGATCACATTTGTGGGTGCTCCCGGACTGCTTGATTCTAGCTCCAACTTCACACTCTCCCAACCTGTAGCCTCGAACAGATCTGGGTTGGGGGTGTTCAACCCCAACAGCCCCGAGAGATGTGCAACTCCCGTTAGCTCCGCAAGGCTCCCGCTTTACAGGCAAATTTGGATACCCCTCGGTCCCTTCCAAACGCTAGCTAGACATGGTCATAACCAAGCCAATTGCCAAATTGGTTGAACATGCAAGGACAAGCCTGGTTGTTGCACAAACAAACCCCGTGAAAGACCAGGGGATCAATGCTGGGACTCTCCAGCGTGTAGCGTGGTCCTTTGGGCCTTCGACAACTGGGCATGGAACAAATGAAACACCCCCCTTTTGTGCAATGACTCAGGTAGAAGAAGGGCGGATGAACCATCTTTCACGGGGAACCCGCCAAACTTCAAGGCAATAAGTATCACGCCAGTCGGTCGCGCCGCGGAGCTTTTTGCCACTACTTTGGGCGCTGCCAAGTGGTGGTGTTGGCAGGATCCGCCTCACACAGAGGCAGCGCACAGTGTCAACTGTCTAACAAAACCAGACACTCTGGCAAAAAATGCAAGGAGCACGAAAGGAACCACTTGGAGGGCTACACTATGCAGCCGCTTGGCGGGGTTTCATATGGGATTGCATGGTGTGACATGGGCACCATGACATGAGATTTGTGTGGTGGGTCGTCAAATCCACCAAGACAAAGCTGCTCTTGTCGAACCTCTCAGCAGCGGACTGAACTTCTTGAGCGGGGATGGATCATTTTGCGGGGCGGCAACGCATCTGGTTTCATGAACCATGGGGTATCGCAATTCGGGAATTGCTCATACACCTGCTTTGTACCGATGGGCGAAACCCATTTCGCACCACTTTGAAACTATATGGTTGGCACCAAACTTGAAACTATGGAAACAATCACGAAAAAAGAAACACTTAGAATTCCTGCTTGGTTTTGGGGAATCATCATTCCCACCTTTTCTGAATGGTGCAACGCGATTTCTGGATTTCGATTTCAACCATCCACACGATGTGCCAAGGACCCCCAAGGACCCCCTTGGAGTCGATTTTGCGTGGGCCCCTCTCGCATCTTGGTGATCTAAGTTTTTCAGGGGACCCCCCCAAACTGGATTTGGATTTTCCTCTTGGTTTCCCGCAAAAGACAGACCCAACTGGGTTAAGCTCAGGCAGGATGCAACTCCCAGTGTCCCTCGATTCCTTTCTCTCCCCGGCAGTCGAAGTGAGTCCTTGGTTTTGGTCATAGGCTTGGCAAGAGCTGAACCCCCAAGCTCCAGTCAGATTGCCGGTGACGCAGCAACCAAAAAGTCAAAGCGTCCCTTCACCGCTTGGCTGGGACTGCCCCTCAACCTTCATATATGCGGGTTTTAATGTCTCAACCCTCGACTGTATCACTAAACGCTTGAAATGTTGGAAGCTTGAAACAACGAATGCTCTTACCAGACCACTCCTCAGCAACCAGGGTGCAAAATCGGGGTCTGGAGAAACATGGACAACAACAATGATCCATCATATCCGTCCACTTTTGGCGTCCTTTCAGGACAAAAACTACAACTTGTGGGGCATCTAGCACCCATGCATATCTTTTCTTCCCCAGGGTAAGGTTCCTTGTGGTTCTCATTTGAAGCCACCAAACACGGGGTACCTTTAAACAAAAAACACATATGTTCCCAGCTGCCCGCAGAAACACAGCCTGCCTCCTTCCAGTAGTACATACACCCGGTGCTGGGGTCTTTGTGCTCCCGCCAGCCTGACAAGCCACTGGCAACGGACAAAGAACCAGGTGCTAACGTGGTGGCAAGGGATCTAGAAGAAGTAACATGTCCATACTTTTCTGGTTTCCTCTAGTGATACATATATATATATATATACATAGTAAGTATACGTATATACATTTCTCATTTACAGAGGGTCTTCCCTTTGGCTTCACTTCAAAGGTGTACTGAACACTACCCACGTACTCAATATGTTTGATCCAGGTTTGGGTTGCATGGTTGCGTTAGGAATCTTTATCATAGTCTAAACTCCGAGTACATGCTCCTACGAGTAAAGGGATCCGTGACCCCGACCGCAAGGGGCGGGCCGGGTGTCTTTTGAGATGCGTCAAAGGCCCCATGGATTTCAGTTTTGCTCTTGACTCTTTAGCCAACCTTATTTCAGGGACCAAAATTCAGTCCAATGTACTTTGACTCTTTTACCAAACCTTTGTCATGCGTGAGCTCGGTATACCCCCCGGTGAGCTCGCTATAAAATAAGCAGATTCAATTTAAACCTTGGTTTCAACCCTGCCCAGATGAAGAAAACAGGAGTCCTGCAGCTGGGGCCCTCAGCATACACTCAGGTGTCCCCTTGGCGGGTTTGGATTCGTTCACCCCTGGTTCCTGGTGTCGGGAAGCTACACCTAAACTCCAATCCAAACCGCCCGGGGAGAGGAGCATAGGGGTAGTCAAAATAGGCATCCCCGAAAGTGGTTTCGCTTTTTGGGTCCCTCACAAATGGGTTGTCTCCTCATGTTTTAGGGCAGCAACCCATTTTTAAGGGTAGTTTGAGGGTCCGGGGGCCCTCCAAAACGCCTCCACACCCAGATTTGGCGGTGCGATTCGGCCCCCACACCTGCGGGCAGGGGCGCGCCCGCAGCCTCCTGGAAACTCCGACCATTTGGCACCCAATCCCCTTCAAACAATCACGGCTTACTCTTTGTAGATTTTCCGTCTATGGCTTTTTGAGTTGAATCAGCCTATAGGAAAAACAAAAAGAAACAGCTGACGCTTTGTTCTAAAGCGTTCACAACGGTTGGTCGTTTTTCCGACAATGGAGAGCCAGAAAAGCTGCAGACGCTTGGTTCTAAAGCGCTTGCAAGCGTCGGTCCTTTTTCGGCCATAACAAGAGGAGTCTAGTAGTCTCAAACCCTTTTGGGCCATCCATGAGTGGAAAGAGGCCTCAAAAACCGTTTTCACACATGGGCTCCAGTCATGTCCCGAGTTCGTCCGGCGGGGCTTTCTCTGCAAGAACGGTAGTCACTGAATCACCCGCCAAAGCTCTGGGAAATGGAATCCACTTCTGTGATACAGCAGAAAGGGATTCCCAAAGACTAACCCCCTGGTTATATGGAGGAGATTCCCTTGTATCACAGAAGTGGGGATAAACCCTTGATCCCACAACACAACCCTGCCCACCATTAACCCGAAAACAAAATGATGGAGAACCGAGCTCTGGAGCTTATGGCCAGATGTCAATTGATCAGCTTGCAAAACTCACGTTGGTTCCGAGCCCAATATTTTGAAAAAGATTGTTTCACTTCCGATCGAGCGGACTGGCCAAACAAAAGCACCTTGTTGTTTAGCACTAAAATGGTCCAAACCCAAAAAGTGACTAAAGTCCATGAACTCAGGGAGTGAGTTGTTTCAGACAATCCCACGCAACAGCGGGTCCAAGCTGTACTCTACGCAAATGGCAACATTTTTCGGGTGGGCCACTCAACTGACATTTATTTCTGTCGCAAGAAAGACGCTATGGCAACCACTGAACGTATTTGCGACATTGGGGCAACGGACCTCTTAGTTTGCATCCTGCACCCCACTGGGTAAACCCTCCGTGCATTGCTCTTGTAGCAAGGTGAAAACGCATGGGGCAGGGTTCTTCCATTTGCTTGATGGACAAAATATAAATATATGCCTAGTGGTGATAGACTCCCATAACAAGCCCAGGCGGAAAAAATACTCTTTCGCAAATGGAAGAGTCTCCAAACAGGTGGGTAACCCCCCCTGCATCAAGAGCGTTTTGGTCACCACGGCTCCCTAAAATTCAACTGGACACGTCTGCCAGCCTCTGATACCGATGCACAAAGTCGGCTTAGTAGGTCATTTACTCACTTCCGATCGAAATGATTCGCCAGAAACAGTCCGAGCTTTCGGTTTTCCACTAAGATGGTCCCAAAAAGTATAATAAAGTCTTAGTGGAACTCTGGGAAGACCATCTTAGTGGAAAACCATCCTAAGATGGTCCAAACCCACAAGAAATAAAGTCCAGGAGCTCTGGGAGCGAGATTCAGAGAGTCTTGCCCATTTCCAGGATGTTGCGAGCGCAGGTTTTCACACGATTTCCACTATCACCAAGTTGCATATGGAGGTTCCTCCAAAGAACCTATGGCAAATGGGTGTGTTTTTTTTCAAGGGTACCATTTTGGGGTAGTTCCAAGGGAGATTAAAAGGAAAGCCACCGCAAACCCGTATTTCAAATTGTGTGTTTGCTCCCGCCCTTCACTCCCGCCGTGTAAGATGCTGACATGATCTACCCAAACGGGCAACCGCACCTATCTGTGATTGGGCCGCTCCCTTTGCAAACCTGGACTTACTCGGGTTTGCTGTGAGTAAAGAGGTTAGAGTAAGGGTATCAACTTTTTCTGTAGTCTATGTCAGTAGGGGAACCCTTCCAACCAACAAAGGGTGAGAAAGGGCACTACTGGGGGAGCGATGCGGCCCTGTCCTCCTCCTCCTTCTCCTTCAGAAGGCGCTTCTCTTCCACACTCTTGTCGTGCTCTTGCAGTTGAAAGTATCTGAAGAGCCTGAATACAGAATTCATGGACCTAGGACCCCCCCAAGTTTCCTTTGGATTGGAGGTACCCTTGCACCAGCAAACATGGGCTGGTGCAAAGGCCCATTGTCTTGTTTGGTGGAAGGGTCCATAGTTGATTGCATCATGTGTTGGCTCCAGACTTCACCAACAGCAAGCTTAATGCCAAGCTACCATGAACTGGCAGCTAGGAAACGTCAAAGGCTTGACATGTCTTCACCTGGCTAGAAACAGACAAGGTGAGCAAACACACAGATTCATTGAAAGTCCAGTGGGACACACGGCATTGATATCACGATTACTGTAAGAACTCGGAGTGCAGCTATCGCGAATTACCGACCCAAAGGCAGCCTGGAAGAGGGGGTTGAAAAAAACATATGAGCAAACATTGAAGAAGAGAACCGCCTGAAAATGAGCGCGCTGACAGGTCTTTTGAAAGTCAAGGGCATCCAGATCCAGCATCATTGTTGTACTGGGAAGTCATTTGGGGACTGCTTCAATGGCAACCATAAATTAAGCATCAAACTAATCAATTGGAGGGGCGCATCTCGTTCTCAACATCGTTTGTTCGGGGGTCTTCAAGGCAAACCAAGAAAACAACCCCCGCATGAGGCACCCCCCCATGATGAATAGCAACGCCCCGGCTTCTGAACTTGGAGGTCTACCAAGTTGATGCCAGTTGCAAGCACTTCGATTCACCCAACCCGAATGGACCATGGCCCTCCCAAAGCGAGACGCGTGACACGTGAGACATAAAACCTAAACGGTGTCTTCACTCTGAGTGGGTAACACTCGGCTCCAAGAAAGTCCGTGTCGCATCTCGCATGGATCTTGGAGTGTTGTCGTAGGTGATGAGTCTCTCGAAAAAACACAGCGGCCAGCAAAATCGTGCCACTTACAGCGGAACTGAGGTGTGAAAACAAAAAATGTGTAGGGGCTTTGGTCATGGTTCAAAACTTGGAAGGTTTGATTTCAAGCGCATGTTGGTATTCTCCCCTTGCTGTGCTATGTTGTGTTTCTTGGGTGCAACAAACTTCACGCATTGTTGACAATCTATGTGTGTTGGTAGGGCATGATTGAGCTGGATCATGTATAGTTGCTGCTGCGTGTGAACATGCAAAATCTGATGTGGAGTAGAACTGCAAAGCATGGAATATCCCTAAAACCCAACATGAGTGCTCCACTACGGAGAGCTGCGCTTGATATATCTAATCCATTGTTTGCCTTCATCTTGCAAAGCTCCGACGACGAACACATTCACATACATCCAATATCAAAGCAAACAACCACTTTTGTCTACACAACATCAACTGCATGCCGAGTGGCACAAAAGCAGACGCCGCCGTCAGTGCGAACATTGCCCACCTGCAGTCTGCCAAGTGGGCAGTAGAGATTCAGGAAGCAGGCTAGGTGCCATTTGGATTGAGCACTACGGCGGTAAGAGGTTCAACAATTCAGAGCCATGTGCATGGTTTGTTTCTGGTGCGTCCCAAGTAAGCAAAATGCGAATGTATTAAGAGCCGTCGGCCATTGGAAGACAAACAAAAACAATCTACGAGGCTTTGAAATATGGACTCATCGTGCCAGGTTGTCTGACTGACTGTGCAACGTGATGCGAGATGCAGTGCACATTGCGTTCCATCCCAGAATTCATATTCAAGCTATCCCAATGCATCACATCACTTCAACCACAGCAGTCATCTGCCAACAACCTGGCCAGAGACTAAATGATGCAATCGCCCACATACAGACTCGTGCAAACAAGTGCAAACACACACACGCGCGCGCGCACACACACACACACATGCGCGCGCGCACGCACGCACGCACGCACGCACGCACGCACGCACGCACGCACGCACGCACGCACGCACTGACGGACGGACGGACGGACGGACGGACGGACGGACGGACGGACGGACGGACGGACGGACGGACGGACGCACGGCGCACACACACACACACACACACACACACACACACACCCACACCCACACCCCCACACACCCACACACACCCACACCCCCACACACCCCCACACCCACACACACACACACAAAGACCACCGCATGCTGTTGGGGATATCACCTGAGCTTATTTCATGTTTGACGCACCGTTTGATGAACCCCACATGCCAAGTTCAACATACCCCAGGCATCGCCCTGGAAAAATCTTCGCTCGCAACTTGCGTCCGAGGCCAGCGCTTTGGCCAGTAGCTCGGCTCTTTCGTCTTCTCCTAGTGAGGCCACTGGTTTGGTGGACGAATTAGTGTTGAACCCATATGGATGCGCCACAAATTGTGGTGTTCCTTTCCAAAACTACCAAAAAGAGGTACCCTCCAAAAATTCAAATGCCCCAAGAATCCAGCATGTCCCACTGCAAGTTCCGGCTGCCAGGAATAGATGTTCTTCTTTGTTTGGACCCGTTTCAAGTTCGGTCAAATATTAAAGGGAGACCAAAAGGAGAGTTACTCGGGGCAAGCGCCGCAGTCTTCCACGGAACAAGTCGCACTGCAGAACTCCAGTTGCCCAGTGCCCCTATGGCAAGGGAACGCCTCCGCGGTCGCAGGCGCGGGTGAGTCGGTGAGTGGGGCATGCCGCCCCACCACGCCCAAAAAGGAAACCCTGTTCGGGGTTGATCATTTCAATGTCCTCCAGTAGAGAGCTTAGAACAAGGGTACCCTTGTTTCTGAAGTCTACTTTAAGTAGGGGAAGCCTCCCAAAAAAAAGGGTAAAAGGGCACTACTGGGGGACCTGGAAAAATATTCGGCTTGTTTTTTAGTGGCCGCGCAATCCACTTGGTTGCCAGTGAACTGAGCAAAAAGCTGGGGGCCGGGGCCGGGGCCGGAGCCTTCTTAGAAGCATTCTTGAAACCCATCGGCACCCGACCCTGTCCCATTCGGCCAAGCAAAACGCAGTAAAGTCGGGAATTCCATCAGTGGGTTGTTGCCAACACACCCATGCAATCTAAACGTGCTGCCTTCTGACTGGTGCTTCCAAACCTCCACGCTTCTTTTCTGACAGCTGGTTCACTACAGTAAAATGGCAGTCATCGGCAGTCTGAACACCAGGCTTTCAAAGACGTTGGGCTGGTTCCACCCCAAACAGCTCCTTGCCAGGCTTCGGCGGCGTTTTTGGGGCTGTGTCTGCTTTGGGCTGCGAGGCGAGCATCAGGTTCTGAGGCTTCACTGCCTGCCGAGCCCAGGGTGACATTGGTGGTGGTGGTGGTGGTCGTGGTCGTGGTCGTAGTAGTAGTAGTAGTAGTAGTAGTAGTAGTAGTAGTAGTAGTAGTAGTAGTAGTAGTAGTAGTACTAGTAGTAGTAGTAGTAGTAGTAGTAGTAGTAGTAGTAGTAGTAGTAGTAGTAGTAGTAGTACTATAGTACTTGCACTAGTGCTAGTACTAGTGCCAGTAGTAGCAGTAGTCGTCCTAGGTAGTAGTAGTAGTAGTAGTAGTAGTAGTAGCAGCAGTAGCAGCAGTAGTATAGTAATAATACTAGTGGTAGTAGTAGTGGTAGTGGTAGTAGTCGTGGTGGTGGTGGTTGTGGCAGCAACAGCAACCGCAGTGCTAGGAGTCCCAGGAGCACCCCAACAACTACAGTAGAGTTGTGGAAGTATCAAGTGCTCAAACTATACCCGTTTGTAGCCTTAAATACCCTTGTAGGTTCGTACGTCCCTATCTGGGTCCCTTGACAGTACCTGTGTAGCATGCTGCCAGTACTTGTACTTGTACGCATCGCGAATCGTTCTGCGTAAATTCCGGTCATCGATCTGGCTGCTGCTGCGTTGATGCTGTCGACCCTTCTTGTTGCTGCTGTTTGCTGCTGCTCGTTACTGCTGCTTGCTCTTAGCCCTTTGCTGGTTGCTGTCAGCTGCCAATGTTTGCGGTTTGCTGCTATTCAACATCCCGACCCCATGTTTGTTGTTGTGTTACCAGAAACCAAAAGGCATGTTTTGGGAGAGTCCCCTAACAAAGCACACCCTGATGCTGTCTGGAAAGCTGTGGCCACTCGACAAGGAATTCTGTCAGCCCCCATAAAGGACATACGTTGCACCCCCACCCCCAACACCGCTGCGCGGCCCTCCATATACTTTTGTTTGGGGGTGGGGATGTGTTTGCCATAACCAACCTGCAAAAAGGCATGGCACGCCGGCCGGCAGCAAGCTCACGAAAGCTTTCTGGCATTCCTTCTTGCGGTTTCCAACCATAGCTGCCTGTTGAGAATATAGATGGCCCTGGTTGATCATAATATAACCAGGTCAACCAGGGCCATCTACTTTCTACCAAAACAACCATACAGGAGACCTATAATTTCAACAGGCAGCCTACCAAAAGAAGAGCGAAAGCTGACACAGCTTCAGGGTCCTGTGCTGACATATGCCCTGACTCGCTGACTACTTTGCGAATATTTTCCTGGTGTGGTCCTTTCACAGTCCGCGTGTGCTGATTAACTTGCTTGATTCCCCCAATCTCCCCCATCTGAATCAATCCCCAACGTTCAATAGGGCCCGGAATGGGCTCGCAAAAGCAAGGAACGCCCAATCAATCTGTATTCGTTCCCTTTTTATTTCCCTTTTACAACAACCCTGGCCCGCAGTGGCCTTGGGACAAAGGGCATTTGTTGACACAGCGCAAGCAACCCACGCCTTGAGCTCGCCACTGCTGAGCCGCACTCTCACATAGCCGTCCGGGTCGAACTGGGTACAGGTGCCAATCTTGCCCTGGCAAAAGCGCAGCTTAGACGGGAAAACCTCAACGAGTCCGGAGAGCTTAGAAGAAGTTGGTACCCGATTCTTTTTCGGTTTCGTCGATTTTAGTAGGGGAACCCTCCCAACCCAAAAAGGGGAAAGGGCACTACTGGGGGACCTAGATACCCTCCCACCAATCAACATGGCACCCAACTCTTTTCTGTAGTCTACTTTTAGTAAGGGGACCCTCCCCCAAACCAGGGTCAAAGGGCAGTACTGGGGGACCTAGTAAACGAGTGTTCCCAGCCTAACCTGCCACGGGCACGCCGCGATCTTTTTTTCGTGCGCGGCCAACATGAAACCTGCACAAGCAAAACAAGCCGAAGGACCCGGTTTATCTGGGGATCATCATCTCATCTCGCAAGTAGTTTGCAAAAGAACGAATCCACCCCCCTTGTATTTGCCCTTGGGCGAGAAATTGAAACAACATGGGATTGTTCTTAAGTACCCTGTTTTGGGGGGCTGTGTAAAATGGAAACCAAAGGGAAACCACCCATTTGCCACTTCCCCCCTGGATGCCTGCCACTGTTGAGACACTGGTTTTCGAAGGGGTCAATCCAAACCGCAAGCAAGCAAGCGAGCGAGCAAGCAATCAAGCAGGCAGGCAAGCGAGCACAACAGCAAACCTTGCACCCGCACAGCAAGGAAAACAAGCAAACAAACGTGCACGCAAGCAAGCAAACAAGCAAAACACGGCAAACACAACAAATCGCGCAAACTGCACACACACACACAAGCAAACACACACACACACAGGCAAGCAAGAAAGCAAGCAAGCCAGCCAGCCAGCCAGCAAGCATGATAATGACGCTAAGCACACCAAGACAAGAAAACAAGCAACTCACGCCAAAAAACAAACAAACAATCAACACTGCCAGACAGCTGCACAAAATCAAAGAAAGCGATACAAGACAACACAACACATACAACAAAACAAGACATAACAAAAGAAAAACACGCATCAACACCAAATAATGCAAATCAAGCCAAAGTCAGCTCAACGAAGAAGTATAAAACACGACAAGACACACCAATACATAACTAAAACACCACAACACATAGAACGACACTAGACAACACAACACAAACAATTCAAAGCCCGACACGAGAAAACAACACAAATCAACACCACACAAAACATAAGACCATGCGGCAATAAACAGTGCACACGCGCACCAAACACAACACGACAACACGGAGCTAAGAATATTCGCGATGCATCAAAGCCAAGCAACACAAACACAGAGGCAAACGAGACAACACGAGACAAGACAAACCAACACAAGGCAACATACATGCTTCCAAAATGCTGGTTGTCCCATCTGTTCCCTTTAATCACCAAGCCCCCAAAAGGTACCATCCCCCCAAAAAAGCTACCCCCCCCAACAAATAAACACAACACAAAACACAGAACAAAAACAACAAGAAACAACACGAAGCACAACACACCACAAAACAAAAGAAAGGACACGCCGGCAAAACCAACCAGCACCCCGTTGCAGGGGCCACGGATGTTTTCCCTCCTCCAAGTGCGGCAGCTGGAGACCCACGAGTCGAACCTCCGCGCCCGGGAATAGCTCCGTGCTCCTGGCGAGGATGGGTACTGTGGATGGTGACGCGAAATCCAGAAATCGCACCGTTCAGAAACCCTATGAGGATTCCCCCTGCAAATATCAACAACTGGTTGTTTCACATGTTTTGAAAGTGTTGCGAACGGATCTTGTCCACAGTAGGTCGGACCCCCCGACCTGGGCTGCGGGCCGGTTTTCCGGTTTTTCTTTTTGGCCTCCCTTGAAACCAACCCAAAGGAGCTCACTTGCTGAGTGGATGGCCAAAAAAAAATTCAAACTTTAGATTTGCCACTAAAATGGTCTTCCCAAAAAGTTTAAAGTTCATGAACTCAGGAAGTGAGGGAGTCATGAAGTGGTTTTTGTGTGTTGTAGAGTTTGTCGTTAAAGCAACCCAACGGATCCATAAAAGCCGTAGTGGAAGAAACTGAAGTTTGGGTCCGTCCCTGCATAGGATGCACTGAAGGAGGCAGGCGGTTGGGAAATATAGGCCATGGGCGAAAGGTGATGTTGACACCCTTGGGTCAGGGGTTTCGTGGGGCTTCGGATATGGTCACCCAATTGGTTGCCCCTAAAGCTGGTGGGAAACCCCTAAATGTCATCTACCCTTTATGAAATACTTTTGAAGGTCTTGGAAAATCGGGTGGTTTGTTGTTGGAGTCTCGGCACCCGTCTTTCAGGTTGGTTGCAAGGAAAGCCAAACCCGTGATTTGTTTGTTTTGTTGTTTTCTCTTTGACCGATACCGATACCATTTGCTGGGAAACCAACAAGCAAATATGTGGGGGCCCTCCCCGAAGGAGTTCGACCAACAGTCGACGTCGATGCACGCGAGGAAAAAAAACACCCCTGACAGTCGCATCCGTCCAATCACAAGCTGCAACAAAGCAATGCCAGGGCCAAAGCACCGAGACCTGGAACGTAAATGGCATAGCAATATCGCCGATATCCAAGCTTGGCAATACAAATGGAATTCTCGTAAGGCGTTGGCATATGTTGGCATAAGGGGATTCAAACATGCTGGGGAAGGAAACCAATCCTTGAACGCGCAAGCAGTAGCATCCATGAACACTAAATCACTTTGGACAGAGTCAATACTTGACTTGAGGTGGAAAACAAGCAACAACCGCACAGGCAGGCAGGCAGACAGACAGACAAACGGACAAGTAAACAAACAAACAAACAGACAAGCAAGCAAGCAAGCAAGCAAGCAAGCAAGCAAACAAACAAACAAAACAAACAAGCCAGAACCGGATCAGATCGGGGATGAATCCCGGTGGGTATCATTCGAGCCAAGCCTTTGTTGCCTTTGAGGGACCTCTTGTTGGGGTGCAGCTTATGTTCTTGGTACGTCTTGCCTCAGGGTACTCTTTCTTGATTTTAAAGGAAAACAAACACAAGGCAAACCACCATTTTGCGGGTGTCCCCTGAGAGACACACCGGCACGGAGTCCTTTCCTTTGAGAACTGGTGTGGACCAGCGATGGCCAGGTGCTCCCGACGAGTCGGCGGTTTTCCGCTCGCGTCGGTGCGCGCATCAACTTGCTGGTTCTCTCAGGGAAGGGAGCCCCGAATTGCCTGGTCTCCTGTGGGTCCCGCCCTTTCGGTTCAGTCTTCTTGGAAATCACCCGGTTGAGAACCAAAATGCTTGTACTCAGATCCCCCGCTGAAAGTTTAACTTTTAGTGGGTTGAATGTAAATCCCCACTAAACACTAGAAGGCTAAAAAGGCCAAGGGGATGGCTGGGAGCCACCAAGTCTATAGGATGGGGCAAGTGCTTGAGCCCTTCGATTTGTCTTGTGTCTTGAAAGGCGTCCCGTATTCCGATTCATGTGGGTTTTGTCTTTTTCTATTGGAACACCCCCCCTCCCCCGAAGACAAAAAAGAGCAAATGTGACACATATATCCATTGGAAACCGCAGCAAGGGAACGTCCCCTGGCACACGGATCTTGCACTTTTTCGCCTTTTTCGCAGCTCAGCTTGGCCGCAGGGCGAAGATTCTCACCGGGATCAGCCCCCCCGGCCAATTGCGCTGCTTCACGTTGAGCCTCGCAGCGGCGTTCGGCGCGAGCGGCGCGAGCGGCGCGAGGCGACCCTGTGGAGGCAGTGATATTTTTTTGCGATAAAGGCTTGCGCGTGCGCGGCACGAGCTCAGTGTTTGTTTCTGTTTGGTGACCAGTAGCATGGCATATATATATATATATATACACATACAAATACGTGTGTAATATACATATATATATATATATATATGTACACATTATATACATACATGGTGGCACCTGGAAGCATCGGATGGACATGGAGCCAGACCTGGGCCAAGAAACTCCAGCTGGAGCTTGGCCAGGCGAAAGAGGCGCCGGAAGAGCGGCGCGGTGCCTCGTTTGGCGAGCCGCGTTTTGGGATGTGCGAAGCCGGCTCCCAAGGCGTAGGGCCTGTGTTGACAAGCCACATGTTGTGTTCTTTATCCCACTTGAGTTTGCGGCAATCCCTCTTCCAGTGTCCGGTTTTACCGCAGGAAAGGCAGGAGTCCCCGCCTTTACCGGTGGTGTAGGTGTCGCTTTTGCCATTCCAAAAGAGATGCTAGTGCAGCTTAAAGGGGAGAGGGGGACCTTGAAGGACTCCCCCCCCCAAAAAAAAAACGAAACCGCAGCAGTTCTTCGATCTACGTGTTGTTTTTGATTTTTTCTGGAAACTTACTGCGCCCAGAGCGAAGTAATTGGGTGCTGGAACGGAGGCCAGTGCAGCTTTTAGGGCCCGGGTTGAGGGGACGAGATGGACTCCGCGATCTTTTTGGGCTCTGCTACTCAGCTTCCCGGCAATTGGCCTGAGTTGCAACTCAGGTTTCTGCATTTGCCTTGCAGCTTCAGTCCATGAATTGGATTGATGGTTTGGCTTGGTCAGTGGTTTGGTGCTGTGGCCAGCTTCACTCCTAGTTTGGGTTGGTTTCGTGGTGTTCCCGGTGACTTTCCAATTGCCTTCCACATCCAGGGCTTCAAATCCCCACACAACTGAGGGATACCTGATCTACCAAGAAAAGGGTGGCCCTGCCCGCCAAAAAAAAGAATTGGGAGCCTTCATAGTGATAACCAAGGAAGCAACCCCCCCCACAGAAAAAAAAATAACGCCCAAACTGGTTGGTGGCATTCCCCGACGAGACAAATACCCGGGCAAGATGTTTGTTGAAGATCAATGGATGTACCCTTTCCAAAGCTACAATGTGCCTGATGAAACTGACATGTTCGGACGTCCAACCAGTTGGAAATCGAAAATGGGCCATCGCCCGAACTACTGCATCACCTCGGGTTCGTTTGTTTGGTATCACAGAGCGTCCCCCGATTTGCCACCGCCATATATATATATATATAATTATATAACACCACTTCCCCCCCCCCCCTCCCCGAATTTGCCCCACACAGATTCATGAGCATCCTCACAAAACAGGGCTCCAGTTGAGAGACATGGATGTGTCTTCAGATAGTAGACCACAATATGTTGGTCTTCTCCTTTGGTTGTCCTTTCACAGGACCCCATTCGGGAGCTCCGAGCCGAAAAACGCCGAGCCCGAACCGAAGTCCCGCTTGAAGAGAGAAGCGAGCGATGCTGTGGTCCGACAGGTCCGCCTCCCACTCGCCAAAGGCGACGTTGTCCTGACAAGACTCACTTGCCCAAAGGACCCATGAATAAAAGGTTCACCTTTTGGGACCCCTACTAACAATACTAGACCAAACAGGGAAAACCGAAAGGTCAAAAGGTCAAAAGGTCTTCTCAAAAGACCACTGCGCCTGGGACTTCACTGGACTTCACTGGGCTTTTTTTTCTCAAAGATGAGGGTCCCCGTGCTCATTCGGGGATCACCTGGAAAGGGTAGATTTGGATGCAACAATTCGGTGGCTGGAAGGCAGCCGTTACGGAGCCGAAAGGGGTATCCAAATATGCGTTGAATAAGGAAGCTCAGAAGCCACTACATTTTGATGTGGGGATCATGTGCGTGTGCCTTTCTTTTTTGAAGGGTATGTTGGCAACCCCTGACTACAAAGTCAGGGATATTCGGGGGTGGAAGTCCAAACTGGACATGGATATTTTCCCATTACGGGACTGCCAATCATGCCCGGGACCCTTGTAGAAGCAGGTTTTCGGGGTTGACTGTTTTGACTGTTTCGCTGTCCACACACTACACACGAGGGTAACAGCAACATGTTTATGTAATTATGACAACTCACTCCCCAAATCCAACGAAAACAAAGTTTCACAGCGACCTTTTTCGGTGTCAAACCAACCCGGCTGCAATTCATCTGCCCACATCCGAAATTCAGAGGCCCGGCTCGCAGGATGTTTGACCGGGGATTACCTTTTGAGTTCCCTTGCCCTCTTTCAGGGTTTCGCCCAAATTTTCCCGAGGATCACAATGCAAACCCTGCAATCCTAACCGTCGGGGGATGGCAGTAAACGCTCTTATCCAAACATCACGTTGGTTCTTGGTTGTTTTCTTGATTTGGCACCTTCAGTTGGCTTCAAGAGAAGCTACAATGTCCTTATAGAACTCCTGGTAGCTCCTTAGCTTCCTCTTTGAACAC
>CAUJNA010001369.1:1047500-1052500 GCA_963377175.1 Effrenium voratum | reverse complement strand
CCATTGAACCGATCGCTACTTTTGGAGGGTTCCAGAACGGACATGGGGGGAGAGCCCGAGAATTCTAGGGGTTGATTCCCCATCATTCTTTTCAAAAACCAGCTGTTTCCAAGGGTTTTGGGTGGTTTGGTTTTGCAGAAAGAAGGATGCCTGGAAAGAATAGAAATGGAAGGTACCCCTGGAAGAATGGGGATGGATGCTGCAGCTTCTCACAGACTGACGGCACCCAAGTCAAGGAGCTGAGCAGCCAGATCACGTCATAGAGGTCCTTCTGCGGAGTGAACTCTTGCAAGGGCTTGCCAATGAAGCCTGAGCGA
The DNA here is from genome assembly GCA_963377175.1 of Effrenium voratum. Taxonomy (NCBI): domain Eukaryota; class Dinophyceae; order Suessiales; family Symbiodiniaceae; genus Effrenium; species Effrenium voratum. The sequence continues at coordinate 1,052,183 of CAUJNA010001369.1, read as the reverse complement.
CTAACAATCCACAGGGCGGTCCCTTTCAAATGTGCTCCAACCTAGGTGGACACGTTTCCCGGTTGGTTGTTCCACACCGGCAGGGATTTCGAGCCATTCGGGCTGGTCTAGAACCCTCGAGCCATTATGGTGTTCCTTTTGGTTGTCCTTTGAAACCCAAGAAGGCTGACCAAAAAGCCAAGAAGCCAAGAAGCCAAAAAGCCAAGAAGCCAAAAGCGGAAAAAAAAAGAAAATAAACACAACAATATTGTCTTTAAAAAAGTACCCCTCCCTCAACAAAAGAGATCCCCAGTTCGGAGTTCCACACCGAGCTGCGGAGGCCCTTCTTCCCCTTGAGGTGCTTGAGGCGCTGTCGCGCGATGGCGCGCAAGCGGGCGCAGGGCTCCAGCAGATGCAGCGACTGGAAGTGGGGCGCCAAGAACTTGGAGACCTAGCGAGAACTCGCAAGAGATGCGCCCGAGCTTCTGATGCATCTATATATTCATTTACTAGGTCCTCCAGTAGAGAGGTTAGGCTTTAAGGGTGCCAACTTTTTTCTGTAGTGAATTTCAGTAGGGGAACCCTCCCCCCAAAAAAGGGGTAAAAGGCTGGGGGACCTAGTAGAGATACGTATGATACGGGTGTGTAGGGTACCCATGCTTGTTTGGGGGCCCTACAAACGACATATATGTATATATATATTTCTATATGTATGCATAGAGAGACAAACAAAAACATAGCCTTAGAAAAGCCTTAGAAAAGCCTGACAGGGCCAATAGGGGTGATAGTTCCCCTGTAACTTGAGGTACAACTATAGAGGTGTATCTCTAACATCTCTAACATGGCAATTCCCCTTGATTGGACAGGTGTATCCGTTTGAGACTAATTAATTACCTGATTCAATGGATCAGGCTTTCATAGTTTTCCAAACGATTACACATCACCTTTCGTAGACAAGCAGGTTTTGATACCTAAGAAAGCAAAACACCCAAATGATTGCGGGCCAAAGGAACAAGTCCTTGACTCCTTTCTTACTCTTCGTGAGGAAACCCAACCATTCCCTTCAATGCCGGATTTGTGGCTAGGGAACCCCGATTTTAGGGAATCTTCCTGAATACTTGCCAGCTTTCGAAGTGAACGTTGTACCATTCTCCAAAGCCGTGCACCAAAGAACGTTGCTACATCTCTATGGCTTGGGGGCAGCAACTGGCAGGGGAAATCATCTTGCCACACAAAATGAAACTAGCCCCAAACCATCCCCAATGCACATATGTTCCAGTTAACCCCTCCTATTGGCCTATTTTGTGGGGCGGTTCCCTCCAAAAGTGACCCCTCACAAGGGACACCTCCCAATCAAAACCAGGGGTAGTCAACCAGAGGTTCTACTTAGCTGTGGGGCTCCCATCTGCACATGACACATGGGGTCATTCCCAGGAGAAAAAGTCTCAACTTCTTTGTTGCCACTAAAATGGTCGTCCCAAAAAGTAGCTGTCCTCCGCTCTCTCTGCGTTTGCGGCGCTCGGCCCACGCCGGCGCCGCAGTCCAGGACCCGGCCGAAGCGGAGGGAGGGCCGCAGCCTTCTCAAGGCCTGGGGTGGCCAGATGAGTCACTTGCTCAAAGCCCGGTATTAAAACGGTCGTAATCCCAGAACCATGCTTCAATAACTAAGAAGGCGGATGTCCGAAGCTATTTATGGCAAGGGGATTGTGCCTTACTAACTGCTTCATCTACCCACGTTTTGATTGTGGCTCATATGTTTTTCCCTGTATACCTAGGTCCTCCAGTAGAGAGGTTAGGCTTTGGGGGTACCATATTTTTTCATGACGTCTATTTTAGTAGGGGAACCCGGTAGAGGTGTTTTTTGTTGTACTAGGTCCGGTTTTTTACTAGGTCCGGTTTCCCGCAAAGCTGCCAACATCCCCGGCATCACCAACATCACTTGGACCTGGGGCTGCATATTGGCTAGTTGCTGGGGGCTGGTTTAAGTTAAACAGCCCCCAGCAACTCCCAACTGCCACCCAATCAGAGCCAATAGGCAACCCCAGGTCCAAGTGATGCTGGTGATGCCGGGGATGCCAGCCAACCAACCAACCAACCAACCAACCAACCATCCAACCCATCACCAGACCGAACTGGAGGACGATTGGCCCGAAAGCATTTTTCCACAGGCGCTCATCCAGCCGCGGAGACACCTTTTTACATCGCTGCGGCGAGCGTGTCTGCGCGCGGCGATGCTCAGTGTGTATGGTCACATGAGAGCTCCATCTCATCATCCTACTTTCCTCTCGAACTGCGCCGCGCGATTTCTCACGAAAGTGGTCTGCGCAAGCTGCATTGTTCCAGGCTGCTGCGCGCAAGTTGCTCTCTGCAAGCTGCTGCACGCTGCTGCACGCAAGTGCTCTGTGCAAGTTGCTCTGCGCAAGTGCTCTGAGCAAGTTGCTCTGCGCAAGTGCTCTGCGCCAGTTGCTCCGCGCAAGCGCTTTGCGCATGTGCTCTGTGCAAGTTGGTCTGTGCAAGTTGCTCTGCGCCAGTTGCTCCGTGCAAGCGCTTTGCGCATGTGCTCTGTGCAAGTTGCTCTGCGCAAGTGCTCTGAGCAAGTTGCTCTGCGCAAGTGCTCTGCGCCAGTTGCTCCGTGCAAGCGCTTTGCGCATGTGCTCTGTGCAAGTTGGTCTGTGCAAGTTGCTCTGCGCAAGTGCTTTGTGCAATTGCTCTGTGCAAGTTGCTCTGCGCAAGTTGCTCTGCGCAAGTGACTCTGCGCAAGTTGCTCTGCGCAAGTGCTGCCGGAGCTGTGGGAATGTACTTCGCATACTATTTTTGTACTTAAAAGTTGCGATTTTCCAGCCGGAGCTGCGGGGGTGTGCTCCGCGTACTACGTTTGTACTTTAAAGTTGCGTGGGAGCACGCTCCGCATACTACGTCTGTACTTAAAAGTTGCGATTTTTCAGCCGGAGCTGCAGGAGTACGGTCCGCGTACTACGTTGCGATTTTCAAGCCGGAGCTGCGGGGGTGTGCTCCGCGTACTACGTTTGCACCTAAAAGTTGCGATTTTCCAGCCTGAGCTGCGGGAGCATGCTCCGCACACTACGTCTGTACTTAAAAGTTACGATTTTCCAGCCGGAGCTGCAGGAGCACGCTCCGCGTACTACGTTTGTACTTAAAGGCTGCGATTTTCAAGCCGGAGCTGCCGCGGACCAGGGGGGAATCGAACCCGCGACCGCGGGATTGCGAAAGCAGGCGCGCAAACCACGAGACAACTTCCAAAGGCCGTTTCGCGAGCAAGAATATTGCACGGCGCCACAGCGAGAGCACTTCGACACGCACAATCTCCGCAGAGGGTTCGCCGAGACTAAAACAAATTCGCACGGCGCCACAGCGAGAGCGCTTCGACGCGCACGATCTCCGCAGAGGGTCGCGCGCGCGCCGCAGAAATCGTAAAAAGTCTTCAGCTTTTGAACCTCGACCACGCGAATCTCCGCAGAGGGTCGCGCGCGGCCAGCAGAAATCGTAAAAAGTCCTCAGTTTTTGAACCTCGACCACGCGAATCTCCGCAGAGGGTCGCAATCCCGAGCGACGATCAAACTCCCGCCCCGGCGCCTTAGAAACCTAAACTAACTTACATAGCTGCTAACGCCGAAGCTCTAAGCTCTACCTAACCTTGGCTCTATGTAACTTGGCTCTATGTAACTTGGCTCTATGTAACTTGGCTCTATGTAACTTGGCTCTATGTAACTTGGCTCTATGTAACTTGGCTCTATGTAACTTGGCTCTATGTAACTTGGCTCTATGTAACTTGGCTCTATGTAACTTGGCTCTATGTAACTTGGCTCTATGTAACTTGGCTCTATGTAACTTGGCTCTATGTAACTTGGCTCTATGTAACTTGGCTCTATGTAACTTGGCTCTATGTAACTTGGCTCTATGTAACTTGGCTCTATGTAACTTGGCTCTATGTAACTTGGCTCTATGTAACTTGGCTCTATGTAACTTGGCTCTATGTAACTTGGCTCTATGTAACTTGGCTCTATGTAACTTGGCTCTATGTAACTCTATGTAACTTGGCTCTATGTAACTTGGCTCTATGTAACTTGGCTCTATGTAACTTGTCCAAGGGCTCCGCACGGAAGAACCCTTCGCGATGCTTTCGGGAATAATAAACCAGACCTAGTAAAATAAAAAAACGCTACCTCCAGGGGAACCCTCCCAACCAAAAAAGGGTAAAAGGGCACCGCTGGGGGACCTAGATACCCTCCCACCAATTAACATGGCATGTGACACAGGGTCCCTTTCAAAGGAAAATGGTCCAAACCAGGACCCCCCGAACGTCAGGTCCATGTTAATTGCTGGGAGGGTATACATATATACATATACATACATACATATATATATATATGTATATATATACATATATATATATATGTATGTTATACAACCTTGATGGTCTTAGGAGATCTTATGGGCGCTGCTTTAGATCCCCAAGCAAAGGTGTGGGCCCTCATGACCCCTCCAATGAATGGGCCCCGGGCCCTATGAAGAACCCGTCAGGGGCCCTTGAAAACAACCCATTTTCACGGGTGAAAAAGCATAGCGGCTGCATTTTTTCCACCTCGACTGAGCTCAGAAGAGACTTGACGCTGTCCACAATAAGAGCCACACCCCCTCACTCGACCCTTTCATGAGGGCTGTTGGCGCTCGAGTGTCTTCAGG
>CAUJNA010001369.1:995000-1042500 GCA_963377175.1 Effrenium voratum | reverse complement strand
CGCCCTGCGGGGGGTTTGTTCCAACGTGGCACTTGGCAAAGTGCCCCCGGCCAGGAGCAAAAAAAACAAAAATGCCCTGAGCGGACGAGGGAACATCAACTTCTGGCGCTCCATTCTCAGTTGTTTAATTGACCCCCCCAAATGAAAGACAAACAAAAATTGGGAATCTATGAGAAGGCTAAAAGGTCAGATCCGGCCGATTTGCTTTGGGCTGAGCCAATAGATCCACGACCAGCGTGATCCAGCTTCTTTCTTCGAGCGACTCCTCTTGCTGCTTGGCTTCAAAGCACGCGATTGGCGAAAGGCGGAACTTGCCCAGCGGCGACCTTGAGAGACTTCCCATCCGCTCCCATTATCTGGTCAGCTGCTTTTCTTGAAGTGCAAAACACGCGCTACTTTGCTGGACCGGAGTGCTTGAAAGGCCTCGCCTATCTTCTTAAGCTCCGCAGATGTTGCCGTGTTTCATGGCACCCTACGTTGGATTCGATGGACAAAATCACTTACACATGATCTTGCCATGTTTGCATGGCACCCTACCTTGGATTCAATGCACAAATCCACTGGACAAAATCCGCCGTCCTGTGCTGGTACCTCTGCCCACGTTCAGCTTCAGCACGGTCGACCTGGCGCGGAGCCCCAAACTGTGGCTGCCCATTGATTCCTGACTCCCGTCAAAACCAAGCACGCAAACGTTGGGTTTCGCAAACATGTGCCCCTTAAAAGTAGGCAAACCCCACAATGAGTAAGTGACTGGGGGGCTAAACAGGCCGCATCTCACCAAAAGCAAGTGTCCCTAAGCATGCTGGCTTTTGGGACATGGCATTGCCCCTCCCCCGGCAGGTGGCACATGAGCCCTAGGTCGTTAGGGAAGAAGCCCCAAACTTTGGCAGCCCAGTTGATTCCCGTCAAAACCAAGGGGTAGCCTCAAAAATACACCGGCAAGAGACCCCAAACAGTATTGGGCAAGCTCTGGAAACAGCAAGGGACGGATATTTCAATTTGACTTCACATGGGGTCGATGTCATGCTTGACAGTTCCCTAGTGTTGACACACCGCTTGGGGAAAAAAAGGTTCCCAAATGCGAGCCTGGCAACCCCCCAAACGACTCCGCCTGCTCCTGAGAGGGCGCTCCCCGCGGCAGGTCGAACTGAGTAACGCCTGTGACATGGCCATAGTAGACCTCGAAGCGAGACAATCCACTCCCTCGAACTTCTTTGTAGGACATTTTAGGGTCTTCGGAATAGACCCCTTTTTAGGCTCAACGTGAAATTGCTGACAGAAAAAAACATCACCGGAAGAGTAACCTCATCGTGCCATGAGGACTTGAAACCAGCAAGAGTAGGACCGTAGGACCATGGGAAACCAGATATAGTCCGGCACACCTTCAAAGTTGAGAAAGGTGTAAGGGCTGTCCAAAACAGAGCGACAAAAAGTTGCTCCACGCCGCCTGGGCGGCAGAAGCGAAGAAAATTGTAACCAATCGATACGCGGTGCAAGCTTGCCATTGGCTCCTAGAGAGTTCAAATGTGGCTAGGTCCTCCAGTAGAGAGGTTAGAATAAGGGTACTAATTTTGTTTCTGTAGTCTATCTTGGTACGGGAACCCTCCCAACCCAAAAGGAAATGGGTGAGAAAGGGCACCTAACTGGGGGACCTAGGTGGGATAGTGGTAGAAGGAGAGGAAAGCCAATAGGTGCGAGAGTTCAGGAGCCCTTAACGGGTGCACCAAATTGAGAGGGCTACCATCGTCCTGAAGCAGTGGTGCCCAGTCGTTCGCGCAGGTGAAATAGGTGCAACGACTTCTTGATTCCAGCTGCAGAAGCACCAGCGCAATGACCGGGTCGTAGTAAACGGAGCGCCGGACGTGGGCGGTGTAGGAGGCATACTGCTGCATCAAAGCTCGGACGTCGGGCCTGCTACGTAATGAAGTGTTGACAGCATTGCTCCTTACTGTTGAGAACCAACCTAGTTGGTGCGGCTTGTGGATTTCGTCCATCCACAGTATGTCTGTATGCAATACCCAGTGCTGTCCTCTTGGAGGTACCCCTTACGCCATCTTGCGCCAACCCACTTTTATGATGTCAAATGATGTCACTCTTCACCAAAAATGGAGGTGTTTTCCGCACCTGTAGTTTTTCCAACGGCACATCCTACTGTAGATGGGCGAAATCCTGCACCATTTGAGAAACCCTGGATTCTCCTGTAAATACCAACAAACAATATTTCCTATAGTTGCCCAGCGGTGCGAAATGGATTTCCTCCATCCACAGTATGACTCCTGTCCGTCTAGGGGGCTTTTGGTTGGGCCCCTCATCCCCTAAAGGCCTTCTCCTCTCAGGCCCCAGCGCCCCGGGCTGGGGAGCGATACTCTGTCCAGCCCTCAGGCAACTCCACGCCCTCACTGGTCCTCCGGCGCGAAACTGCCGCTTGGATGTCTGCCGCTTGGACGTCCGAGAAAAACATCAACTTTCCGTTCGGTCAACTTGTCCCATTTAGTGGTTGAAATGTCATCCTTTTAGTGGCTTCCTCAATCAATTAGGTGAAACCTTCACCCTTGTTGATAACACCCCTCTTTTAAACAACGTAACAATCCCGCCTACCTCTGGATGGAAGAAGGGGATGTGGTCGAGCGTTTTTCAGGGGGGGGCGAGCGTTTTTTCGGGGGGTCGAGCAGAAATCGGTAATTCGAGTGTTTTTTCATTTTCTCGTACCAAAAAAAAGGCACGTTGGGTGCCTCAGGAAAAAACTAAAACGTAGCGGGGGGGTTGGGGGGGGGGGGCGGCAGCCCCCCCATGATGTCGGAAGAAGTGATGCTTCAAGTAGGGGTGCAATGATTCAAGAAGGGGGTGCGATAGAATTTAAAAGGCAGCGGGAGGGTTGGCGGGGGTGGCTTCCCCTATGATGTTCGAGGAAGTGAATACATACAGACATTCATGGATTACACAGATTACGCATTTTCTCGCGAAATTGGGCGCTCGAAAAAGTGATGGTTCAAATAGGGGTGCAATTCAACCCCTGCAAGACATCTAAAAAGTAGCTGGGAGGGGGCGGCAGCACCCCCCATGATGTTTGAAGAAGTGTTGATTCAAATAGGGGTGCAATTACTCTGCAAACAGTCTAAACAGTAGCGGGCGGGTTGGGTGCGAAGAAGTGATGATTCAAATAGGGAGGAGCTGGTGATGCTGATGATGCGGCAAGCCAGATCCAAAAACCACTGAAAGGGCGCAAAAGCCAAAAAGCCCAGAGAGGAACTGTGAAAGCAGAGGATGCGAAAAGCCAAAGCCGCCAAAAGCATAAACCAGCGAAAAGCCGCAAAAGCTAAAACGCCACCTGCCGAAGAGGAACTGGGAATGCAGAGGATGCGAAAAGCCAAACCAAAAGCCGCATAAACCAACAAAAAGCAGAAAAACCCAGAAGCCGAGAAGCCAAGAAGCCGAAAAGCCAAGAAGCCGAAAAGCCAAGAAGCCAAGAAGCCAAAAAGCCAAGAAGCCAAGAAGCCAAAAGCGGAAAAAAACCTACAATAAATACCCCGCCGTGCGCCGAACTCCAAGAACATGTTGCTCGTGGCTTGGACGCGTCCGCATCTCAAACCCCCTTAGGCTTCTCAGGCCGAATTTTTATTCGGGGCATGGATCAGAAAAAAGCGCTGCGCTGTACCGGCGCCATCTAGTTTGCCATGTCTACACCGGGGGGTCCGCAACGCTTCGGTCACATAGTCTCCATCTGCCTGCTTCAACATCTCCAGGGACAAGAAGCCCCGGAACGAGGAGTCATGGGGGGAGGAGCAAATCGCAGAACCTGAATGTTGCTCGAGTGTTGAGTTTCAGGAAATAGGTTGTTGATTCTGCTTTTGGTGAGCATGGTTCTGTCTCTGGGAGGAGGTTGGTCACGCAGCAGAGAAGGAGAAGCAGCACACGGAGGACTGGTTTTTGTGGGCTGGCTGTGGCGCGACGCCCTCTTTGACTTCGCCTGGACCCGGAGATCGGAAAATGCAGTTGGCGGGCGGCCTGCAAGCAAACAGAAAACTCTACCATATGGCTCGTGATTTAAAGGATTCGCCGCCAGCTTCCAGAAAAACAAGATCACTAACTAAGCGCGGGAAAAGGATAATCAACGGCATGACCCCTGAATTACAAGAATCTAGTGGTGGGTCCTCGAAAGCAACAACCACATGGTTGCAGAAAAGAAGAAGCAGCCATGGCTCCCTACTGCCCGAAAACCAGGAACTCAGTACCCGGTGTCCAGATATATAGTCGCAACAGCCACCTAGTTTTCGGAAAGCACGTCGCGCAAACGCAGGCCCGCATGCCTCAAAGTTACAAAGCGAAGAGCCAAGCCAACGCCGCCAATCCCGCCCAAGCCACTCCTCTGTGTGCTGCTGTTGTTCTGAGAGCCCTCCTCTCAGAGACAGAGCGTGAAGCTGAAGCAAGGCGTGACCCCTGAATTGCAAAGAATCAAGTAGTGAATCCTTGAAAGCAACAACCACCTGGTTGCGGAAAAGGAGAAGCAGCCACAAGGGGTTCAGAAATTACCCGGTGTCTGGACACAGCTGCAACAGCAACCTGGTTTTCGCCTCCTTCCTTTTTGGCGCCGAATCAGGGGTACCCCGTTGTTTGTGCTCATGTGACTTTGCCAGAGGAACAAAACAAAACATGAGCAGCTTGGATTCCGAATCCCTCTCCGGTCCTGTGGAGGGACCGCAGCGTCGCGGACTGTTCAAAGGAGGTGGCCACCAGCTCCCGGCGGCTGGCCTCAGCAAAGCACGTCGTGCAAATGCAGGCCGGCAGATTCAAAATTACAAAACCCTCCTCCCAGATAGAGACAAAGCTGTTTGAAGCTGAAGTAAGCCACCCAGACCCACACGCTGCATTCGCTCCCGTGCGGCCTGTGTAGGCCAGAACGCAGCCGCCTTACCTCCGAGAGCCTCAACGACCCGAACCGCGCAAAAAAACACTACAGGCCCGGCCTCAACCCAGACGCCCGCGGCCCAAGCAGGCGCCAAAGCTCTCCAGCGACGTCATACGAGACGCCCTGGCGGCACCGCCAATTCAAGTACCTCAGGATCGCCGCCTCACTGGGCAGAATGTCCGCCGGAGCAGCGTGGTCCTGCGCTAGGCGCCGGTAGCGCGCCAAGCAAAAGATTCAAATACGAAGACAGCACACGAAGGGCCTGCTTTCTCTGAAGCTCCAGCACAGACTTCGCAGTCGACATGCCGTGTCTTTGTCGGACAGTCAGGCGCCGGGCTTGTGAGCTCCTGCAAGCCGCGATCGCTTTCAAGCCCCTGGAGTCCCAGCGTTCACAGGGCACACATGCCCCCCCGAAAAACAAACAGGGTGCCTGAAATGGAGCCCACTCAAAGTTCCTGTGACGGAGTAGTCTACGACAGAACTCCTGAAAAGAGAGTACACAACCAGGCTGACCAGGCTCATGAAAACCAGGAGCCAAGCACTGTGACTCGTGCTTGACATATTTTGTTCTAACTGCCATTGGTGGCACCCAACGTGCCTTTTTTAGGTACGAGAAAAAAAATGCTCGAATTACCGATTTCTGCTCGACCCCCTAAAAAGATTCTCGCCCCCCCCAAAAACGCTCGACCACATCCCCTTCTTCGAAGGCGGGATTGTTACGTGTTTGTTTTTAAATTTGCACTCGTTTGCGGATATTTGCGCTCGTTTTGCGGATATTTGCGCTCGTTTTGCACTTCAATTTCTGCTCGCTCCTTTTGAATATTCAGCGACCGATCATCTTGGAGGACCGACCAGCCCGGTTTTGGGAAAAACGCTCGAAGCAGGAAAAGTGTACGTTTACCATATTGTGGTGACGACCCCTGGTTTTGCAATACGTTTGGGCTAAGGGCAGAAATTTATGTAACGAAGAGTGCTCCAGGAACCAACAAAAGCGAAGTCGACGCTCAACGTTGTTATTCATAACACACGTGTTGACCACAACAAACCCTCCGCCTTCCAGACCAAAGATGTTTGGTGACTGTTCAAGGCGAATCCTGGCCCAGCAAAAAGCTGCACGCTGGGTGCCTGCACCACAAGTTTTAACCTGGTTCCCTTTGGGTTGGAGAAATGCAAAATGATTGAATAACTCTCCGGGGTTAACCTTTGAAGCAAAAGGAAGAAACATGTTTTTTAACCAAAAGGTGCTGTGATACTGGTAGACATTTCACAAGAGGATCTCCTTCCCATTCAATATGACCCTCTTTGAACAAAAAGTGGTCTTCTCTTCCTCAATGTCCTTCAGTCCCCTGGAAAACATAACCACATTTAGTGAAATCGATTCTCTTCCAACAAACCAGCAGCAAATGGAAGAACTCCGTTTCTTGCAGCCCCTAATTTTGAACAGAGCCAACACACCTGCAAACCTCAGAACATGCGAAGGATAGTTGACAAAGAAGATGAGGGAACTCCAAATCCCGTCCTGGCGCGGACCTTCTCCCGGAAGATCCGGGGCTCCTGGCAGATTGGTGTCCACTGTCAGGTCAAGGGTTGCTCCAAACAGTTGCTTGGTCGGTTGGTTGGTTGCTGGCTTGGTTGGGCGGTCAGATGGTTGGGTGGGTTGGTTGGTTGGGTTGGGTTGGGTTGGGTTGGGTTGGGTTGGGTTGGGTTGGGTTGGGTTGGGTTGGGTTGGGTTGGGTTGGGTTGGGTTGGGTTGGTTGGGTTGGGTTGGTCGGTCGGTTGGGTTGGTTGGTTGTCTGGTTGGTTGGTTGTTTGGCTGGCTGGTTGGTTGGTTGGTTGGTTGTGTGGGTGGGGATGAGCTGAGTATGGAAGATTCCCTTTTTTTGGAGAACGCACCAAAGACAGGCCCGATCGGCACAAAGTACTTCTTTATGTGCTGCAAAGGATGCGGCTCGGAGCAACTCTGACATGGAATCATCTTGGATGCTCCTGGGCCCCTTCCAAAACCTGCAAACCCTCCCTCCAACTAACATGGCAACTGACAGGGGCTCCCCTCAAAAGGACATGAATCTTCCAGGTACCTCCCCACAGGTGCCATGTTAGTTGGAGGAAGGGTAGTACTTGAATGTTCGATTCGCCAAGTTAGAAAGTGGTTAGCCAAATGGGATATCACCCACTACTGACCGGGTTAACCACACTTAAGGAGGCTTTTGAGCGGGAAATAACCTAGGTAACCAACAACTTACTAAGTTGGCCGAAAACCCAAGTAGGGAAACTGAATAGTGTCATGGCCTCACAGAATTTGGCGCAAGATCAACGATTCCCCTCCCGGCATCTCCCATGAATGAATGCCGGCTGGAGCACCTTCACCTCGTTTGACACATGTGAGTCACAATCAAAAGCTGGTACTAAACCGCGGATGCACCCATTAATGGTTAGGATTGTCCCTTACAAACCTTTAAACTTTGTTTACCAGGGTTTTGACTGTGGCTCACATGTTCCTCTTGGACAGAAGCTTAGCATGTGTCAGAAACACATTCCCCCCCCCGAAACAAAAAGAAGGAAGACAAACTGAACAGGGAAAGAGAACCAAACACTGAGAGCACTGAAGACGAACACATGCAAGGCTGAACCTTTGTCAGGCGGAAACGGAACGCTCCGTTGCATTGATGGATCCGTATAAAATGTCTCTTCTTTTTCTCATGCAACTTTTGTTGGCACCCCCTGGCACCGTCACTGAACATGTCCCATCCTGCGAGAGCCAATGTTGAGAGTTGCACTCACTTGGAACCCACCTCGTCTAGGGGCCTCCAGACAACCATTGATTTCAAGCCCAATTAAAACTTTAGCGAATCTCCAGATGCGTCCTCAATTCCGCTGAACGGCCTTCTTGCCTTCTGGGGGGAGGGGGGGAGGGGTTTTTCATCCGACGTTGACACTAACGGGAAGATGCTCGGATAAACAATGCCAACAATTTGGTTTATTTTATCTTATACCAACATGACTGCTCAGCTTCCAACCTTTAAACACATACCAAAAAAAAAAAAAAAAAAAAAAAAAAACATGTCAACTTCCTAAGTTACACACACTCACCACTTCACCATCCACCACCCAACCTTGGCTCGTTGGCCCGCCCGAACTTCTCCGATGCGCGCCTCGCTGCCAAAGCCGCCAAACCGCCTTGCACAATCCCAATGGCTTTGTCTCAAAACTGGATTGCCCGTTTTCCGATCCCCCGCTAAAAATGACGAACTTGTGGGCTAGTCAACTCGGACACCCAGCCACTAAACACTAAAAACCATCGGATGGCTGGGAGCCAAGAAAAGTGAATTCCCCGTGACAAATCACACTTTTAGAGGGCTACCCTCAAGAAAAGAGAAACAGATATGTCAACTTGGGAATGCGGCGGACCAGACTAGTGGCGTGGGGACCTTTCAGTGGGGCATTGCTTCATGCAGATGAGCATGGTCGTCCAAATCCAGAGTTCCGAATTGGAGACCGAGCGGTAACAGCGTAAAGGTATACAGGTGGTAACTGCGGAAAAAATGCTGTCCAAATTGGGCCCCAAAAATTGTGGGATTCCCGTTTTATTCTTTAACCAGCCTGAAGAAGGTTCCCTCAGAAACACGCAAACACACCCCTATCGCCCTTCTTTGCGGCGATAGAGCAAAGTCCTGCTAAAGTATGCTTAGTGAGGAGGAAAGTGACAGGTGTCCGGCCGAAGAAAAGCACAAGCGATCTGTGTGCGCCTGATCAAGCGAGCAGCACTCGCCTGGTGTCGCGCATGCGAGGCCCCACACCCTTCTCCCATCTTGGAATCTGAAGCAACAAAAACATTGGCATGTGTTTCTTGATTTTATCTGCACGTTCGCACGTGAGCAGCCCAGGCATGTTCGGAAACTGGCAGGCCAGGGGTGCTGGGACAACAAGGGCTGACAACAAGCCCAGGATGCATGACATACCACGCAGCTGGGACACCAAGTTTGGACACTCCAATACAGAATGCAACTATTACACTGCTGCAGATTCACATTGAACCCTGCCAAAACCATCGGTTGCAGCGGAATCTCCTCTTGGGGGACCCCTGTTCTGGGTTCCATGACGATCTGCGGGGGAGGAATAAACATATAACTCACTTGACTGTAATTTGCGAGGTGGTCAGAAACAAAAGCATGAGGCACGCAGATCCTATATCTGCATGCCCAATCTTTATTGTGATATTTGAGAGTACCCTTTGTGGATTTAAAGGAAAACCAAAAGGAACAACGCCCATGTTTCGGGGTCCTCTAACAAAAGACACCCCCGTGTAATAAAGGTGAAGCACAGATTCTGCAAAAATGCAACGGCCAAGAATATTCAATGTGTGGATGTCTTGCTACTGTACCACCATGTGCGTAACCCATGACAAGAAAGTAAACAAACAAGCCTTGCTTGCCCTTTACCGCCAGCCTGAAGCCGTTTCTGGTGCTATGACGACAACAATCTGTAAAACTGGCAGCCGGGAACAATCGATACATGCAGTTTGCAACCCCTTGATTACAGAGTACAAGTAGGGCAAAGAAAGAATGGCGTTTCTAGCGGAACATGACCGGGGTTTGCAGATTTGACGCTACATGCACAAAGTCACTTGCTTTTCCTCTTGCTCGACTCCTTCCATCTTTCTTAGCCTATCAATAAGGCGCATAAGCTGCCGTCGAAGCTGAATGTCTTTCTGTGATGAAGCACTTGACCTTGCAGAAATTGCCGCCAACATACGTTCATACGCTGCAAGTGCTGCTGCATATTGGCCAGCTTGCTCCAGCACTTTGGCCTGCATCAGGTGTGCTTGCTTGTGGTCAGGAACTGCAGCAAGTGCCGTGGAGCAGTCATGAAGCGCTTCCTGGAACCGTCCGACAGCCCGGCTACCCAACAGCCTTGCCCTGATGAGGTGCAAATGAGCTAGCCGAGTCTTGTCTGTTGCGCCAGCTTCTAAGGCGATGGCTTTTGCAAGGCATGTCTCTGCTGCTTGCAGGACTTGAGGACTTCTCCAGGCCGTTAGCTCGTGCCTTAGGGCATCCGAATAGAGGCGGGCGCGCAGTACCGCAACTGCCGGAAGATCCCGAAGATCAGATGCGGAAGCCTCCCGAAGCAAGTCCAGGCAGCGCTCGAATGTTCCTACGTTGGAGACCATCTTTGTCTTGGAGCCGTTCTTCTGGAGGATTCCGTACATCCTGTTTATGTCATCCGAGCAATTCCTTTGGGCTGTCTCCACCGTACAGTTAGGACCCGCTCCGCACCGCCGAAAGCAGTGACCCATTTTTACCTCGACGGCGAGCAGAGGAGCAAGGCCTTCCAATGCTGCGAACACCGCAGCATGCCCTCGACAGGTCCTGCAAACGGTGACGCTGCCAAACTCGGAAGCAGCAGATGCAAGCAGCACACCGCGTCGTTGAAAAAAGTGGCTCGGCCAGGGTGCAGCTAAGCCAGTGGAACACACCCTTCTTCTAAAGATGTCCTGACACTTTCGCCAGCTGAAACTAAGGCCTCCAATCATCAAATGTGAGCAAGCAGCACGTCTTTGCACGGGGGACACATGGCTGCGGGGTCGAGCTGCCTCTGAGTCAAGGCATCAGAAAAGCAACCCCTTTGGGGCTTTTGGGTCCAAGCCGAAGAACAGTCTCATTCGACAGAGCAACTCTAAGATGTGCATGTCGTACGCAAATGCTGAAACCTGAAATAAGGGATCCCCAAGTTTTCCTCAGGAGCTAAATCATGGTGAGCTCGTGCAGCCGTCATGCGCGGACGGCCAGCAGTCCCTGGTTTCCCCCCACAAACCAGGGGTGCAAATCCCAATCCACCAATCCAAGCCACCAACAAAGGTCACATGGACTGGGTCAAAAGGGGCGACCCTACAACTACGCGTGCTGTTTTTCCTGTTGGCTTCCCTTTGCAAAGGATACCCCTCACAAAACACCCAGGGGATTGTGGCTCGAGCAACTCAGAAATTGCCAGTTCGTTGGTCTTGGGAGGACCCGGGGCCCAAGATTTGGCCGGCGGCCCCAATGCTGTCAATGTCGCTTAGCGATCGATTCCAAAGCTTTAGAACCAGGGGAAGCTTAAAATGTTCTTAATAGCAACTGGAAGCATTCGTAGGTTGACTCCGAGGTTCTTCCCAAGAAACCTGCGCCCAGGCATCCCCTCAGACATCCCCTTGCAAAAAAAAGGACCGCAAGCGCGAAGGGCGAAGGCCTGGAAAGGAATTCATTCACCTAAGGACTTGAACCTTGGTGGATATTGAAGGGAAGAACCCCATGATAAGAAGGCAAAAACCAAACCACAAATATATGTTAAACAAATACCCCAAGCCCGGGTGATATCCCGAACAGACCTGGAACCCTCCGGAACCCTCCCTAAATTGCCCAACAAAAAACAAGGTGTTTGATAGGTATAGTTTGAGAGCGCAGGTACAATTTAAGCCGAAGTGGGCCTTTTGTCTCCAACAGCTGAAAGTGGTTTGGGGCAGCTTTTATAACCCATGTTTAACTTACTTCTTAATTGGCTGGAAAAATCAACCAAACTGTTTGTTTACGGCCACAATGGTCCAATCCCCAAAAAACATGAAGTCCTGAAACCCACGGAGTGAGCTAGGTTGGACTTTTGGAGGGTCCCAGTACCTCCAAATGGGAGCATCCATCTGCTTTGTAGCCCCGTGCCAAAAAAAACAAACAGGACTCTATTTCCAGTATCTGACAGGTTCCCTTCAGAAGGGGACACCATACAAAAGATTGGGACCCCCCGGCCTTCTCTCTCTAAAGGGACGGCTCGTCTCTGGCGCCTGGCCCCTGAACCCCTGACCCCCGGGGACCCGGCCTGGCGGAGCCTCGGAAGAAAGGAGCCGAGTGGGCGGCTGCTCTTCGCCCAGACAGACGCGGCGCGCGGCGCGAGGCAGAAA
This sequence comes from Effrenium voratum, assembly GCA_963377175.1. Taxonomy (NCBI): domain Eukaryota; class Dinophyceae; order Suessiales; family Symbiodiniaceae; genus Effrenium; species Effrenium voratum. The sequence continues at coordinate 1,030,666 of CAUJNA010001369.1, read as the reverse complement.
TCCAAAGGAAGGGCCCAGGGTTTCAGAAACACTTGGCCTCTTCGAGCCAGGTCCAAGCTTGGATCGTAAGTGGGGTCCCTGATATCTGCTCTTTTTTTCAACTTCAACTTTGGCCGACTCCTTCCCAAAAAAGTTGACTAGGTCCTCCAGTAGAGAGGTTAGAATAAACCAACTTGTTTCTGTAGTCCATTTTAGTAGGGGAACCCTCCCCCAAAAAGGGGAGAGAAAGGGCCCTACTGGGCGACCTAGTTGAAAAAGGAAGCCACTGGGTCCCCTGCCTGCGAGCGACCAGAGCCGAAGCCATGGCGCGATTCGATGGTTTCGATCGTTTCGATCGCGTTGCATGTTCTCCTCAAGTCGGATGTGGGCGTTTCTCTAAAGCGGAACCAACAAATGGCTGGTTGCCTGTTGCTGTTCTTTTCCCCCAACAGCTGAAAGATTTGGGGTCTCAGCCCACGAGGGTTCCACCAGGTTCCACCAGGGTTCCACCAGGGTTCCACCAGGGTTCCACCAGGGTTCCACATGCTGTTGGGGATATCACCTGAGCTTATTTTTAACCAACAAATGGCTGGGACCCCCGAATAAAGACAAATATAGGTGTGTCTGATTTTAACAATATAGGTGTTTCCTGTTGGTTTCCGAGAAAAAAAAGGGACCCCGAAGTACGACACATATGGGCTTGTCTGATTCAAGAATACTCCATCAAAGGACACTTAAAGGGACGGACCCTCTCTCAGGTTCGTGTCTTTTTGCAAGCTTTCTTGGGGGGCTTTTATGGGAAGCACAAAGGAAACCACCGGCTTTCGAGGCTTCCCAGTAGACAAACCCATAGGAAAACACCAAAGGATCAGTACATGTGCCTAGTGCGTTGAGGCATGACAGACCCCCAACTGCATCGTTTTCAGTCTGCAAGAATCTGTGTGCTCCCAAGTCCCAGCGTTCTATCATGGAGCTGTGCAGCTGCCATGAGCTTCAAGCAGTACGCGGAAATAGCCAAGAGGCAGTTTGTCTGTTGTATGCTCTTTATCCCCTTAAAAAACATGCCCAACAAAGAAACCTCACTTTCCACAAGAGCATGCTTCCAAAATATACGTAGGGGGAAGATGCAGGGGGCCCCGAACCCTCTCGTCTCAACTTGCTTTAGGTTGATTCATACCGACGGTTGCATTGCTAAGGCTTGCGTTAAGCCAGAGCTGCGAAGATCTCATGTGGGTTTGGGTTCGCCTTTTTTTGAGTTGGTACCCCTTGCTTGGTGTTGTCCAACACAACCATGTTGTAACAACCATGTTTGCTTCAAATACGGGCGGAAGTAGAGCCCCATGTCACAGGGTACGAGCTCAGGATGTTTAGATCCAGAAAAGGGCCCAGTTTAAATTGGACAAACTTCACAATTTCTTGACTTTTTGTTTCTTTCTTGTGTTTTGCTTCTGCAGGGGGGGGGATTCTAATTCATTCACCTGAATTCGGGTACTGTAAGCCTACAACCTAACAAGCCTCCCAGGCCATGGAGCTCGCTGTACCACTAGCGTGACAACAAAAAAGGCAGCTGTGAAGAGGACCTGAACCTACCCACCTAGGTCCTCCAGTAGAGAGGCTGGAATAAGGCTACCAACTTTTTTCTGTAGTCTATTTTAGTAGGGAAGCCTCCCCCCAAAAAGGGTTAAAGGGCACTACTGGGGGACCTAGCCACTCAGGACTCCAGGGCTGTGGAAAATGGGATCCACTTCTGTGATACAGAAAGGGCTTCCAGACCAACCCCCAAGGCGGAGATTCCAACTTGCATCTCAGAAGTGGGGATAAACCCCGAGTGATCCCACAACCCTGCTCAGGACGGTTTTCAACTTTGGTGTCCCATGTTTTTGACCCGCAAAACAGAGTTCCCCAAAACAAAATACACACACAGCCTCAGTTCTGCAGGCCTCCCCAATTCGAAATTCAGCTGTAGGATCCGAGCATTCAACCACCGAGAGCTGGAAACTCAATGGTTTTGTTGGGATCCCCTGAAGTTGTGGTTTTCCCCTTGCCGTCCCTTGAAGAAAACCAACCCTAATAAGGGGTGCCAACTCCGAACAAACAGAGCCAACAAGTGAAAGGCACAATCTAACTTTGGAAAACTGGACGCTGCAAGGAAACAATGGAAGGCCAAATACACCCATATTGCATTGGTGGAGGAAGAGGGTTCTAGGCACCAACCTCCGGCATCGGCTTCGGATGTCCACAGCACCACTCCCTGCGTGCCTCAGAGACCAAAGACCTTGGATACAGAGCCATCCAGTGAGGGCATGTCAGGCAAACAAACGTGAGTATCAGAAACCTGTGAAATTCAACTACCCGGTTGCTTTTTAGGGTTGTCCTTAGATCTGATCTGATGCTCTGCTAAAAGTTTTCTAACTTGTGGGTGAAATGGGAATCCAACCACTGAAACCTCAAAACCTGAGGGGATGCTGTCCTCAGATCTGATCCCCTGCTGACAATTCAACTTTCACTGGGGGCCTTTGCGGGGCTCACTTATGTCAAAACGTAGCCCATCATGTCATAATTGTGAACCAACTGGAAATAAGAGACCACCAAGAAAAATCAGCGTCATGGGTGTAGTCGCAGCACTTGATTGGTGAGGTCGCGCTACAATGTGCTCCAATATGTATCGCGTGCCCCACGAAAGGAAAATGTGGGGGTGTCTCTTTTTGAGGGACCGGTCCCTCCAAAATGGTAGTTTTCCTTTTGGTGTCCCTCTAAAACGACCAAACATGGGGCACCAACTCCAAGAAAATACCGACCCAATCGGGTGAGCAGTATGCCATGTTCTGGGGAACAGTTGATGGGTGTGGACCCTTGTCCGTCCCAAGGGCCCCGGCAAGCCAACATGACGAAACAAGGTGAAAACGCCTCAGGGAAGCGACGTCTAGTCCGCGCAACAACCACCCCCCCCCCCAACAAACACAAACTCTGGATGGCGTTCCTTTTGTTTCCCCCTGCAAACACATCGAACATGGAAACTACCTGTTCGAGAGGCCCCCACAAGTCAAGAGTCGTGAACAATGGAGCAATTGAAGTCTTCCCAGGGATCCAATAAAAAGATGAAGTCTGGAATTGGAGTGAGCCGGCTTCGCAAAATGTTTGAATTCGGAGTAAGGAAGACAAACAGCTCAAGCTTGGGACTCAGTAAGCAAATTGCCCCTTGTGCTGGTTTGAAGCCTGGGCTGTTCGTTTTCTGATCCCCTGCTTTAATTGTTGTTCACTTTTTGTGGGTTGAATGGAAACCTAACCACTCAACCTAAAAACCGGAGGACCTGGCCGGCTGGGAACCGCCAAGTAAACAGGCAATGAACTAACCATGAGCTAAGATGACCACAGCCGGATGTGTTGGGATCTCTTTTCTCTCAAGCCCCCCGCCTCAGCGTTGGCAGGGGCGGGAGGCTCAGTATCGAGCTTCCCAGCTCGCCTCGATCTGTTGACATGAAGTTGAACTACCAATTAGTGAGAAGCTGAGGGGTTCAGTTGCCACCATTAAAGCAACGGTTTGGTTAGTATAACCACCATTATTTACCTAAGGATTCTCATCATCCAAATTGGGTGAGGGTCAAAACCCGGTGGTAAAATGGTCGGCCATTTATGGTTGGGATTGTCCCTTACTAACCTTCATTGACCCGGGTTTTGATTGTGGCTCAAAATGAAGTTGAACAGAACAAGACCACAAAATCCAATTGACATTCCAAAACCCACTTCGATCGCAATCCTCAAACAAGCCAACCGCAATAAGACAACAACATCAAACTAAGTATCCACCAACTGACTTTGCGAGCCTCTTTCAGAATAATGTGGAACATAACAAGGAGCAACTGCAAATTAATTTCCACCAACTGACTTTGATAGCCTCCCTCCAAACAAGTTGAACAGAATGAGACAACAATTTCAAAAAAAGTTTCCACCAACCGACTTCGACAGCCTCCCTCAACATAAAGTTGAACAGAATGCTAAACTAAGTTTAAATTAAGTTTCCCCACTGACTTGAACAGCCAAATCCCCCCTGTCCAATACTATCGGACATGGAAGCCGAAGGGGTCGGTGGAAGACCACTCTAAAAGGCACCTTTAATGGGTTCCATGTGACTGGGTGGGGTAGCTCACTTGCAAACAATGAGCTCGACCCTAATCCTCGCATTTACTCTGTCGGCCTTGCTGGGAAACCGTGTTCCAAACAAGGAACTTGATGCTTGGGTGAAACCAAAGAGCAACCAACACAACATGGCAAGCAACACATGGGAGGGCACTTCCATGCACTCCCTGAATGGATCAAAGCTCACACCATGACAATCAGTTCGCATCCAAAGCCATCCATTTGGGGCGCACGCGACGCCATGTTCTCGGATCTCTCAGCAGAATCAAACAGTGGAGCCTTTGGCGTTTCCTTTGGAGCAAAAATCGCGGACACATCCCCATCACATCAAGCGTCGTGAGACATTTGTTTCAGCCGAAGTCGCTAGGACATTTCTATGCCTGCTCTGCCTTGCACACCAAAGAACAGGGAAGGTCGCGGTCCGTCGCCCCCGCTCCTTTTTCACATATTCCGGGGGTCGCCCTCCCACCTTTCCAGATATTCAGGGTATAGGACAGAACTGATGGACGAAATCGGCAAACGGTACTGCAAACATGGCAGGACCCATCTTGGCAGGACGTGATATCCTAACTAGGTCCTCCAGATTTGAGAGGTTAGAAGAAGTTGGTACCCATGTTTTTCTGCTTCGTCTATTTTAGTAGGGGAACCCCCCCCCAAAAAAGGGGAGAGAAGGGCACTACTGGGAGACCTAGCTCAAACTTGGGAACACCCCTTTCGGACGCCATAGGAAGCCATGAGACATTGCCCGGCCTCGCGAGAAGCGTGGCAGCGTCAGTGAGAGCGACCAATTGCGCACCTGGCGACTGGCTGGGGTTAGTCACCGTCCGTCCCGATGGGTCGGATTCCATCTTGGTTGACGTTGGAAGGGGAGCAACAAAAACAAATTTTAGCAGATAAGTGGGGAATTCCCACTAGACCATAATAAGCAAAAATGCTTAAACAAAAAAATGTGTCCCAACAACCATGCCATTTTTTGTCAAGGGTCACAAAGAGACTCGCGGTTGTGGTTCCACCACCTTCTGGGCAACCCATAGTGTGGATGGACGAAATCCATTTCGCACCACCTAAGAAACCCTGGAATGATGATTCCCTGTAAATATCAACAAACAATGGATTCAACCATGCTTTCAAAGTGGTGCAGGATTTTGTCCATCCGCAGTAGTGTTGCTAGTTCGAACATATGTTTTGCTTTGGTGCAACACGAGGGGGGATCACTAATCCAAAGAATCCGCAGCGAAATACCAGCGTAACAAGAGACACTCAGGGGATTTCCTTAAACCCAGAAAGGAGTCTGCCTTGCGTCGAGTCCGTCCCCGAAAAGACCAGCGTCTCTGGAAAGACACGGGATGGACAAAGCCTTCGGACCAAAAGATGGATGGATGAAACCTAATTTGAACGCTCCCTGATGAAGCACCGAAACCCAACCGCGTTTTTTTGAGAATCCATTCACAACGGGTCTGTCTTTTGTGTTGGAGTTGGGACCCTCTTTGGAGTTGTGTTAATAGCAAAAGGCAAACCACGTTGTTTTGTTGTGGGGGGTTTCCGAATCTTTGACCCCAGAGTAATACTCGGTCGCTTTCTGCTCCCCAGCTAAAAGTTTAATTTTTAGTGGCTTAATGGAAAACCCATTAGTTGGCAAAAAGTTAAAGTCCTAACATCCTAGCAAGCAGAAAGTCCAGGGACCCAGGAGGTGAGTTCATCCGGGCCTCCCACTTGAACCAGACATGCACCTGCACCCTCAAACAAGTTCTCTGCAACCAAAGGTGATTGCCACCCAAAATTCTGGGGTGGATGCATTTGTTTCATGGGTACTTTGAGGCTTTGAGGGCCCCCGCCCCATATGTTTGTTACCCCGACTCCGCCTCTCTTTTCGCCTCCCCAACGAAACATCGGAGCAAAGGCCTCTCTTCCTGGGCCCCTCTCGCCTTGGCGAGCCTCTCTTCCGGATCCTCTACGAGCCGCAGCCTGAACGGTTCGGCAACCGCCAAAATGCCACAGAGCCAACTGCCATGAGAGTGGTTCGCCACATGAAAAATCGAACTCACTGACTGGGCGAAGCCCATTTGAGGAACCTGAGTGGGTTACAACCTGACTGGGTTAGCCAAATGGGATATAACATGTATTTCTCGGCGCCCAACAAAGTCCAAGGAGTTGCGTTGTGTGTTTGCTGGTTGTGTAGTGACACGGCATCGCGGCTTCGCTGCTTTATACGTGTTTCTTAGCTTCCATGCAGTCCAGTCTCAGTTTCGACCACCAGCGGTCGATGTGTCAATTGGACCAGTGGCCAAGTACGTGCTTCGCCAAATGGGATCGAAGTCACTGACGCGAACCCGACTGGTGGGAGACTTAGTGGGTGATACCCCAGGTTAACAACTAACAGGGATCCTTACATTGTACACCCGAACATTGCCTTGTAAATGGGTGGTTCCCCTTTATTTTGGTGGAAAAAGCCATGTTTAATTGGGTAATTGTATTTTTTAAGGAGCCTGAATAATTTTGCCTTGCACAAGTACTTGGGCCCTGGTTGAAAGGGCCAGAGCAAAGGGAATGAGAAATGGAATGCCAGGCTGTCCCAGGCAAACCAGTTGGATAGGGGGCACCAAGACTTGCTGGTGCTTTGGGAGCTTGGATAGCAACCCAAACCTGTGGTTGAAATGGAATCCACTTCGGTGATGTGGATGGTTGCGAAATCCGTTTCGCACCACTTGGAAAGCATGGTTGAAACCATGACGTTTATTGGTATTTACAGGGGATTCATCATTCCAGGGTTTCTTAGGTGGTGCGAAATGGATTTCGTCCATCCACAGTATAACAGAAAGGCCTTCCCAAAGACGAATCCATAAGTCTTAGAGATCACAGAAGTGGGGGATAAACCCCGAGTGATCCCACAACCCATAGCCCAGTTCCAGATACCATTATACTTGCTGCGATAGGTAGGGAATGACCCAGCGTGTTAAGAATGAACCCAGGCTTTGTAGGACACCACCAGTTGGATTGTTTTTCTTGCGGTCATTCCATTTCTCATTCACTGCCTATCGCGCCAGCAAGGTACCTAAGAGTTCCTCACTTGGGTGAGACTGACATGTCTGGCTGCTGACATCTCTTATCCAGCTAGGAAAATGGTGTCTGACAATGCCCAACCTTGGTTGCTGCCGACCCCTCTGAAAAAAATATGTAACTTTTTGTGGGTCCAATTCCGAAAACCCGAACTGTTTCAACCGAAAAGTCAAACTTCAGAGCTCCGCTATCAAACAGCCATAATAGAAACAAAAACAGTTTGAACAGTCGCCTGACTTGTCAATCATTGGGGGGTCATGACAACTTGCTGGGTACATGAGCTCATTTTGAAACTGTCACGGAGATCGCAGATATGGACATCATGCAACATGGTTGATCAATTCCTGGCCACAAAACTGACCATGGGTAGCTTTTCCCATTCAGCTGAATGGTAAACATCTTTTGTTGGGTGTTTCCCCAGTGGTCACCCCATGGAAGGGACCTTTCGATCATCCACCGCTTCTGTCTCCAAGCACTCAATGTGGACCCCTTCGTCGCAAAGCCCCAAATCCTCGGCTTCAGGCGATAGAAGACGACAAAACCCCGCCGAGGGACGGGACTTTTCTTTCTGAAACTTGGTTGCTGCAACGACCCCCCAAGAAGTCCTTCACTTCTTGGGGGTTTGGTGGAAAACCCAACTTGATTCCCAAAAAAGTTAAAGCCTAAAGATCCGTTACCCAATAGCAGTCAGGAAAAAGGAGACCGACAAGCTTCAGCACTTCCCCGGGGTTCAAACCACCACTAAAACAAAGGGGGTTAATAGAAACACCACTTTACCTGTTCAGGATTGTCATCCAACTTGGGTCCCACGGCCATTATTTTGATGTTTGAAAGCTTGGATAGGGACAGGCCCAACTTCTCCACGCCTGGGAGTTGACAAAGTTGAAAACACGCTGCCTGGCGATCGAAAGAACAAAACAAAAATCGGGCGCGGCCAGCGAGCGCAGAAGCGATCGCTAAAGGGTGGGTGATAGCTTGCTGCTTCGCTTCGAGGGAATAAGTTGAACCCCACCCCCCAAAAAAACAAACAACAACAACGTTGCAACATCCCCTGTGGTGTCCTTCAATCGAATCCCCTTCCGCTTCATTCCAAAAAAGCGCGGTCATTGCTTACTGAGAACCAGCAACCAGCAAGAGAAACAGTTCAGATTCAACCAAAAAGGGCTTCCTTTCTTTTGGGTTAACCAGATTGCATTTGGTTCCAAGAGGCCTCTCTGGGGCCCAGTGACACCAATGACCAGCCACGTTTCCACAAGGGCAACTTACAGCGTCCAAATATGCCAACGGAGACCGATGTTGTACTTACTACCTTGGAGAGTCTGCCGAAAAATGGTGAGGAGAACCGTCAGTTGAGCATTGGTATTTCTTCACCTTAAACTTGACTGGACATGCTCAGACAAGACACAATATATACCAACACTTGCACCATGAGGGTAAATGGGAGTAGCTATTGCATACAAGGATGATGGATTGTTGAAATTGGACATTGTTCTGCATCATCCTCGTTATCCTTGTATGCAATTACAACAATCCATACAAGCTTGATGATGGATTGCTTCCGTGGACTTTCTGTATCCCTGCTCGCTACTTTCAACTTGCGTGCCAAAAACCAATCGCCGCGCAGTCTACCGCGCTGTCCAAACTGATCCTCTGCCAAAAGCTTCCATTTGCAGCCCGCTGGAAAAAAAACAAAACAATAGTGATAGACTCCCTTTAAAGCCAACAGGGGAAAATCTTAAGCAAATGGGTGGGCTAACTTGTGGGCTAAGTTAAACTCGGAAACCCAACCACTTAGCCAACTCAAAACCTCCAACAACCTGCCCAAAACCGGACGATTCGTTGGGATCCGCCAAGTCAACGAACTGGATTCAACCAGTCTGCCCGCACCGGCCGCGCCATCCTGTTCCATATGAAACCAGACCAGAACCAAATCGAACAGCGACCAAGACAGGTTGATGGTTGACTCTACATCAACAGAGCCCTGCACTCAGGTGAGCCTAATAATTTGTGCGGTTAGTGCTACTAGGTCCTCCAGTAGAGAGGTTAGAATAAGGGTACCCGTTTTCTGTAGTCTATCTTAGCAGTGCAACCCTCCCCCAAGAAAGGCGAGAGAAGGGGAGAGAAGGGCGATTATGACATGACAAATTGATGTCAATGTGAAACTCACGAAAAAAACAACACGTGCAAGTCATGCGAAATTCCGGAACCCCCCCGCATCGAAGGAGATTGATGGCTCATCCTGGAATCCAATCACGAAGACTCAACGCACAACAACCATTGAGCTGTCAGTGGTGGCGCTGTGTGCAGCAGAACAAAGAGATGATGATGATGAAGCCATTGAACCATGCCATTTCACCAAATGCAAGTGCGGTCGCATGCCTTCATTAGGGATGTCCATGGCCCATTGCAGACAGCGGCAGTAGACATTGAGCCTATTGCAATGTACAGAACGTAACAAGTTAGTGTCTTTTGCCGGAAAGTTGTTTGGCGCTGCCAACACTAAACATTCAGCTTCCTGCGGGTGGATTCAATAGGAAACCACGCATTGTGATTGTGACTTGTAACAATTCGCCCAATAATCGGGCGTGCATTCCCCAAAGATGTTTCCAAGTTGGCACTATCCATCTCTGTGGTGCTTTGAGCCAACGCAGCTTGCTTCTGCGATCCAAACATGTGTTTCTGCGCTTGCTGGGTAAAGCGCAGCCAGGTATGACACGTACGGGTAGTCGATGGGAATACCCCAAACAATAACTGATGAGATGTTTATTGTTGCACATGATGACGACGATGACGATGAGGACGGTTGTGAGGGTGAGGATGAGAGTGATGATGGCTATCATGAACATGGTGATGGTGCGATGATTTATTTTGGATTTGGATGCAAACTGTCGAGTGTTTTACTTCCGGATAGCAGTGAAAACGGGAATCTTCCTTGCTTCCCACAGAAAGCGAGACCTAAGGAAGCGAAGGACAGAACCCGTGAAGTTTACTTGGTTGCTGTAACGACACGTCTGCAAAAAGTGTTTCACTTGTGCACTCAATACTGAAACCCTGAAACGCCTACCAACAAGCTAAAGTCTAAATAAAGATCCAGCCCCACGGCAGTCAAGTTTACTTCTCTGGCCTGTTTAAGTGAAGAACCGTCCTGTTTCAGCTTCGAAACTTCGGGATGAATATTGCCAACCACAGCTACCGGCAAGCCACAATAGCCAGGATGGTCCTTCTTGCCTTTGCAATCTTGGTTGCCGTTGACCCCCCTTAAACATGCTGAACAGTTTGTGGGTCCAATTCGGAAAGTCCACAGTTTGCCAACAAGTGGTTCAGTCCAAGGATCCGTTGCCAAATAGTCAGAAAGTACTGATCAGTGCTCCTGATTACCTTCCATTTGCTTAAGCCCCTTGAAGATGGTTTAGTGATAGATTCCCTTTAGCACCAGAAAGGGAAAACAACATGTTCTTCAGCAAGCAAATGGAAGTTGCTGTAATGGCAACTGAGAGCACTGGACGGCTCGCTGTTTTACATGGCGCGAACGAAATTCGCATCAGGCGCCAGGTGAAACCCGACTGGGCGCGTCGTCCTTTTCTATTTTTCTAGGGAACCCTCAAAAATGGTGGGTCTTCCTTTTGGTGTCCCTTCAACACCACAAGAACGAGGTACCTGAAGCTCAACAAAAAGACACACCCAACTGTGAAACCCACGAGTCACGAGCGGCTCCGGCTGCGGGAGAGATGGCATGTGAGAGCCCTTGGCCTGGGAAGAAGTCACTTAAGTGGAGTCGTGTCGCGACGGTCACAAAGGGCTTCCAGCGACAACCAACGGTACCTCAGCTTTGGCTCCTCCAAAGCAAATAGTTACTATGTCTGAATCTGGTCCAAATATGTCGTGAAGATTGACATGTATTTGCAAAGAGAAGCAGTGTGATTTCGACCAATGGAAAGCTGATAAGCCGCAAATGTCGATGAAATCTGTCAAAGAGACACCCAGTAATTCTCAATCCAAACCGTCCAAACCTGTCCAAATGGGATGCTTTTGAGCCAGCGATGCCTTGAGCCGAGATCTCCACGCGCGGATCAGGTCGCTCCAGCTCAAATCTCGAAGATCTTGGCGGAACAGTCCTCGGAGCCCGTAAGGACCTGGCAGCGACGCGCGAGTTGAGACGCACAAGCCCCCACCCCCCCGGAAACCGACCGTTCACCGTTGAGAAAAGACCTGGAAGCGTAAAACCTTGAAACAAAACAAATTGAAAAACGGCTGTTGGAAAAACGACTTGTTGGAAAACAAAACCTTGTTGTTGGACAAACCGACTTGAACAAACCGCATGGCAGGGATCGGGAGGGGGCACTTTGCGAAGCCCCAACTGGCTGAAATCAACTCTCCCCCGAAACAAAAACCAAAGTAGGCTCCCGGTTTGGGTTTGGGGGTCTCAAACAACTGGGGCCATTATTTTGCCTGTTTTTGGGGTTCTCAAAGTCAGAAATTGGGGTTGCTTCCCTTTAACCTAGCACTTGGGGAGTGACTTTGCCAATGGCGAAATCATCGGGCCAGAACAAGGACTTTCGAAGGCTCGAATTTAAAGCTCGATTTCTCCTTGGAGGAGTCCTAAGCCAAAGCCAAGGCTTCCACTTCTCAATCTCGGACTTGGAGTGCACAAATCACATGGCCATGGGTCAAAATCCCGTACCCCCGGTGAACATCCAAATCCCCACTAAAATAGGACTTGGAGTAATGTTGACCCAGGATTAATAAACCCGTCCCTTTATTAGGGGGGTGTTCCCTCCAAAAGTGGTCTGAATTCCCACTAAAAGGGGACACCCCCCTATCAATCAACGAGGGCTTTACTAATCCGGAGTTAACATTACACAAATCACATCTGGACGGCCAAACACACATGTTAACGTTCCACTGTTCCACTACCGTCTTGGACGTGGTCAGGTTCCATATTAAGCGAACCCCTGTTGGCACCAGGGCGCCCGTCAAACGCGCCGCCACAGTGTAAATGTTGTCCCCTCAAACGCATTAACTCTCAGATGCCCGGTGGCCATGAGAAAAAAAAACGGCATCCTTCTTTGGTTGGTCGAGTTTAAAGGGGAACTCTTCCAAAGAAAATGAAAAAACACGGGCGGAATCCACTGGGCAACTGGGAAAATGGTCCAAACCCAAAAGGTGACCAGCCCAACTCAAAAAGTGAGATGTTGCAATTTCGGATCTCCGGGGACAAAAGATGTCCTATGTTTGGCGGTTTTAAAGGGAAACCAAATGGAAAGAAACAAGACAAATTCACATACCTGGAGATTCCTTCATGGATTTCCTGGTAGTTCTCTTCATTCACTTGCTTTTCCTAAATCTCGATGTGTCCGGACTGCCTTGGTGTAGTCCGGAGAGAAGCAGGCCGCGTAGACATGTTCCCCGTGGCCTGGCCAATTGAAGCGTTTTGTCTGCCTTACTATATGGGTATGGGTCAAAATTAAGCCAACAGGGGACCGCAGGTTTTAGTCCATGTTTCCATTTGCCAGGGCATGCTGGGTACCTATGTTCCACAGCCATATACTTTCCAAGCAAGTTGGCATGGCAGCAAAAACAACAACAATGTTTTTTTTGCAGTTGTTTGTGCAGCCCCCACTAACAATGAGCAGAAAACAACCAACAACGCGTTGCACCCCCCCACTAAAAGTGGAACGAACAACAACAAAAAACAAAAACCGGGGAAAACAAAAGCTAAAACTGCCAAGAACCGTGAAGTCAAGCCCTCTCGAAACCAGGTAGCACCTAGTGAAATGAGCCCTTTCAGAATGTGCGCTTTACGCCAGGTCCGCAAAAGCCGGAAGCAGGTCGCAGTAGGTAACCAGGCCAAAGGCCAGTGTCTTCTTTAGGGTTGGACCCTCTCACTTGCCCATTTCGGACCTGCAAATAGATCACCTTTTGGTAGCTTGACGAAACATAGTTGGCAAAGGAGAGCCAAAAGCTCAGAAGCTCGATTCGCTTTGAGCAACTGAGCCCGAAAGATTGTGGTGTCCTGTTGCTTTCCCTTTAAAATCACCAACAAAGGGGTACCGAGGCTGAAACAAAGACAGGCCCACATACCTTGCTAGCTACTGGAGTGGTAACTGGAAATGGGGGGTCCCTTTTCAGCCGAAAAGGGAACAGGTCAACCCAGACTGGTTCCCTTCTGGCTTCCTTGGGTAAAGAGTGAACCAGTTGAATGCCAAAAAGCGACCAAAATGAATCCGCAGGAGGGTATTTCGGTAAAGAGAGCAAGGCCCTGCAATGACCAGCTTCCCGCGAATCGTTTCGGATTGCTGGTTTGGAGCTTCGTAGCTTCCCAATTGCCCTCAAAAGATTCAAATCCCTGCACCGTACATTCTCACAAGGTAACTTGGACCCCTTAGAAAATCTACAGGGGACTGTTGGAGTGCATTGCTTTCTTTTTCTTGTGGGACATTGTGGGAGGTTCTATCGTTTGTTGGGGATATGTGATATGTGCGGGTTGCAGTCCTTTCCATCGTTCTAATGGTCTCTAGAAGTAAACAAAGATCGAACACAACAAAACAACAATACCACAAACAAAACAGAAGCAACACGAAGCAAACAATCTTCAGACAGTGTTTCCACTGTTTCAGCTCTGCCCAAAGCCAAAAACCAGAAATCCGAAAAACAACAACCACATTTCTCCACTCAAGCGCTTCTTCCAGAGGAAACCAATCGCCGTGCCACGAGTTCCGGGAGAATGTCTTTTTGTGTTGTTTTTGTTGTTGTTTTGGTCTTGGGCTCTGCAGGGCTGATTCAGTGGATGTGCATTCAGGAACTTGCTACTTAGAATTCTAGTTTAAAATGGAGATTTGAGTTGACGTGGTAATTGTTCTGTATTGGACTGGACGTCCCGTGCAGATTCATATTTGAAACAGAATAGTGTTTATTTAAACTCTGTTTTACAATCGAAAGTATGATTCCTTCTCAAATTATATTCAAGCTTGAGTTGAACTGTAAAGATACACTTGGCAAGGTATTATATCTCAAATCAAACCATAAACTATAACGTCCAATAGCACTTGGAACAATCATGTTCGTATTAAGCCCTATTAGTGTTTTAGTCTAATCGAATTCCAACCAATTTTTAGAAAGCAGCAGTTGGTGGAGATGTGAATCTAGTACGCAATCCGCTACACACCACTCTGCGTTACAGTGTTTCTGACCATATTTGGATCTGTGACTTCTTTCCTTCGGAAATAACCTTAATGGCGTTATCAAGTTGTGCTCTATTCTGACTGGATGTAAACATGATTCTAAAGAGGAATATCCAATCTGAAAGTTTATTCCAAACTAAAATTTCCAGAATAGTTATCGTTTGTCAAATCAATGCTTACACAGGAACTCCTTCCCTATATAATTGAACAAATCAGATAGCGTGCAACTACCATTTATTGAAAAAGAGCTGCACGTGAGCAAGGCAGGTGCAAACAACAGATGCAGGCTTGCATGAACAAGACAATTAACATGCATCAAACAGCGCACTCCCAACGTCCACAGCTTTACAAATCTCAGATGCGGTTCTACAAAGAAGATCAACAAGAAAACAAGTGACCCCATGTATCACAGAAGTGGTTGGAGAAACCCCAGTGATCAACCACAAGCCTGGTCGTAGATAGGAAAAGATACCATGGCAAGCCAAGATGGTCGGGAGCGAAGATCTCGGCCTAAGCCTCCGGCTTCCTGCCAGTCCTTTTGGGGCAACCGCACACCAAATATATATATATATATATGTATCATAGATCTATTCTCGGTTGCGAAATCTGCGAAGCCCTGCTAAAAGTGAATAACTTTTAGTGGTTTAGTGGAAAACCCAGTAGTTGGCAAAAAGTTAAAGTCCGAACAGCCAAGCAAAATGCACCAAAGTATTCCTAATTCTACACCCAAGCTGGCTCGGAGGGAGAAACCAACAAAAACGATGATGGGCTTTGGTCTTTTCCATGGGAAGCAACCCTGTCTTAGTAGTCTTGTCGATGGGAAACAACGAAGATGATTGTAAGGTACAAAACCCGGCAGGTCCCGCCCAAAAAAAACCGTTCGCCTTCGAAGCATCGAATGCAGCTCCCTGAAGCAGCATCGAAGATCCTGGATTTCAAGGCAATCGGCTGTAATCAAGTGTAGACTGCCAAAACATCGGGCTCGGCTTGGGGCATTCAGTGAAAGGCCGGAGGTCTGGTTGCGACTTCCGTGAGAAGTTTGGCATAATTCAACAGGAATCCTGCCCTCTGTTTGCTTGCTTCTCCGTTTTTATTTTTTTGAGGGGGGGCACCTTTTTCCGACATGGTTGTCTGAAAGGCCTATCCAATTGCCCAATCTTGTCCCCTCCATGCAGAGAAGGATCCTCGCCCATTGGCACGACAGCACAGGGTGGATGGACAAAATCCGTTTCGCACCACTCTGAAACAATGGAAATCCAGTGTTTGTTGATATTTACAGGAGATTCATCATTCCAGGGCTTCTTGGGTGGTGTGAAAGGGATTTCGTCCATCCACAGTAAGCACGACATGTCGATCAGCAAGTACAATCTTCAAGACAGAGCTGAGCTCAAGCGAGGGTGTTTGCCCATGTCAGAATCATGCCTTACTTCCATTTGCTTTTTCGCCTCCCCCCCCCCCCCCGTCCCTGGAAGAAAAAAAACAATCCAGTATAGTGATAGATTCCCTTTAGAAGTAACAAAGGGAAACAACAAATATTCATTTCAGCAAATGGAAGCTTATGGATGAGGCATGTACTTAGAAGCACGCAGCGCAGCCCGCTAAGAAAGGGCGAGGATCCCTATGGGTGTCTCTTTCAGAGACCCCAAATGGTGAGTTTCTTTTCGGTTTCCTTTAACACCACCAACACCAAAAAAAGCCAACTCCACACAAAGACACACCCTGTGATGGAACACATTGATGAGTGGGGTCGCAAAGCGGTATGGTTTGCCCAAATTTATTGCATGCCACTCAACCGCATAAAGCTAACGCTAACTCAAGCAAATGCCTAACTCATGAGTCATAATCAAAAAACAAACGGTATGTAAAGAATCAAAAAGAGGCGCCTGCACTCATCCATTCTTGGCTGGAATTAGAGCCCCAGCAAAAAACAAGATTGTTTGTTTTTGCCTGGTTAGTGGAAAACAAAACGAATCCAAAAAAAAAAACGATACAAAGGGGAACTAATTCTGGAGAAGTATTGTTGGGATTTGCCCTGACTCACCTCTATCTACCTGGGTTTTGAGTGTGGCCCCGCGAAAGCAAGTTGCTTTCCGTCCGTGGCAGAGAATAGTCTGCACACTTGCACCATTGCTAGGGGGTGTACCCCATATGGTCACAGGCAGTGCTTCAGTGGGATCCCCATGGCTACTTGCTGCTTCAGACTTCAACCAGGCTTGCCTTGGAATTATAAAAACTCATTCCGTGTTCTACAAGCAATCAGGTTACCCTTAGTTGGTGGTTTGGTGCCCGGTGGTTTAGATTTGGAATTGACCTCCTGCCCCAACCACTCAACCACCAATCCAAACCACCAACTATAGAGCCAAGCTGAAGCAAGCACAGTACTGCCAAGAAACCAAGCTTCAGAACTTCACTCCGCCTTTTTCCGCCAAAACTGACGCTGCAGAGCTGCGAAGCTTTCTCCGGAAGGATGGATGCGGTTCACATCATTTTGCCCCATGACGAATGCAGCTTCAAAACGGTTGCTGATCTTTCGGCCGGCAGGTAGACCTTCCCAGGCCAGGAATAGGATCGAATCTTGACACGTGGAAGCAGTTTTGTGGAGGTACCCCACCAGGTGTCCCGTTAATCGAAGGTAGTTTTCCAGAAGCTCGTTCACATCAGGTCTCAACATGGGTACCGATTTTTTTGTTTTTGTTTTCTTCGCCAGGACATGAACGATTGGACAAGAGACCCGCTACCTGGCGTTTGTGAACCTAAAAACGAACAAACAGCAGCTTCCATCTGCTTAAGGCTCCCGAGAACAAATCTATTTCCAGCAGGAATAGATTTAAAAAAAAAAAAAAAAAAAAAAAAAAAAAAACACAGATTCTTAAGCAAACGGA
Organism: Effrenium voratum; assembly: GCA_963377175.1. Classification (NCBI taxonomy): domain Eukaryota; class Dinophyceae; order Suessiales; family Symbiodiniaceae; genus Effrenium; species Effrenium voratum. Next base: position 1,013,430 of record CAUJNA010001369.1, on the reverse strand, counting down.
AGACAAAGACCCCCTGTCCAACCCTTGGTTGGTCGCCTGCTACAAAGGAAAAATAAGCCAACAAAAACAACAACTTGAGAAACATGCTCCAACCCTTAGTTGGTCGCCTGCTAAAAATGAGAAAGATCCGGGAAAAAAAAACTATCAAACAAAAGGAACTTGAACAAGATGCTAAAAACTCTTGAAGCCCCAGCATCGATCCTTGCAACACAACGCTCCCAGCTTCCTGGCTCGAGGGGCCAGAAGCGCAAGCGGGGGAGCAAGAGGCAGATTGGAAGCATCACCACTTCCAAACTTCCCTTTGCTTGACTAGGTCCTCCAGTAGAGAGGTTAGAATAAGGGTACCATTTTTTTCTGTAGTCTATCTTAGTAGGGGAGCCCTCCCCCCAAAACAGGGGTGAGAACGGGCACTACTGGGGGGCCTAGTTAAGCCTCCTGGGAAAAACAATCCAGCAGTGATAGATTCCCTTTACAAATCCATCCAGCAAAGTCAAAACATATCCCTAAGCAAATGGAAGCAAATGGCCAGTGCGCATTCAGCAAACACCTCTAAATTCAAACCAGCCGCATCTTAGACCACTTGTCAGCTATTCAAAGACTTGAGGGAGTGGAGAGCCTATCCGAAAATCAGCCACTAGGCCATCTGCCTATGGCTGTGGACGAGAGCTCCTTTGGCAGTCAGCGACTTACCAGTGGGAAACTTTGGCAGTGACTTACCAGGTGCTGGGAAACCTCTCGAATGAGTCTCTCATTTTGCGAACGTCCCTATCACAATTTTCAGTCGCATTTGCGAACGTCTCTTGTTCCGTTGGAGCTCAGGGGTTGCAAACCCATTTCAGCATGTCCCGCGCCGAAATGATGTGTCCCTGTGGTTCCCAATTTGTTGATCATTACCGACATGCACATTGGAAGAAACTATTGCTCCTCTGGGTGTGTTTTGTTTGAACGTTCCCCACTTCGTTCAACTGGCGCAACTCAGCCCCCTTCTCCCCGCACAGTTTTGGGCAACCAAAAGCCGGCTGCAGCGAGTAACATGCGACTGCTGCCAGGGACGTCGATACAAACCGCTGACAAAATGGGTATGAGTTTCAGCGGCGGGTCCCTAAAGGGTGAATATTTACGCTTTAGCGATGTGTATGGGCATATGGGCATGTATGGGCATGTATGTGCATGAAAAGTCTATCGCACAGCTTGATTGAAAACCCTGTGGAACAGGAAAACCAGAGGTTTTAACCCACCATTTTCTAGGGGTTGTTTCCCCATTCTTCTCAACCATCGTTCTTTTCGAACACCGGCCGTTTTCCCCGGTTTCTGGAGGTGTTCTAGAAGGATCTCTGGAAAGAATGGAGGGAGGTACCCCTAGAATTTTTGGTATTTTGCTTCTTGTTGGGGAGGGGGGGAGGGCTGGTTTTTGTGTTTTCGACTTTTCGAAACAGCCATTGCTTCTGGCAGTCAAACCGCGAGCTCGCGTTAGATCCGCTTGGGCCAGTTGACCCTTTGGTCCAAGGCCGGGATCATCTGTGCCCTGAGCGCGTGGATCAACCCTCGCCCTGGGCTTGCAAACAAGAATTGGACTGTTTGTTGCAGCCTACTAAAAATGAACAGAACCAACAAACGCAAAACCAAAAAACACACCTGCCAAGAACAGTGAAGTAAAGTCTGAGAGAGAACAACAAACCAAGCAACAATGAAGAAGCAATAACCATCTCTCCTTCTTCAATTGACTTCTTTATGGCTTGTGAACAATTGCTGACTATAGGAAAGCCCTAGACTCGTGTCCTTGGGTCAGTGAATTCCTTTGGTTTGGTCACTGGATTTTGATTGAATTAACCGGGCTTTTGGGCATGAACCTAGGAAGCATTCAATTAAAGGACACCTGGATGATTCCGAATGCGGCCATTCCATCTAAAACACTCAGACCTGTTTTGTTTGGCTGAACCAAATGACAGAGAAAACCTTTCTTTTTTTCTGCTGATGAAACATCTGAAATGATCTGCAATTTGGGTCCGTGTTTTCTGAGGGTACCCACGGTAACCCTTTTTTTCGTGGTTGTCATTCGAAACAAAGGGGAATCCCAAACTCCATTTTGGAGGGATCCAAGCTAAAGATGAGCCCATTTCGACATTCAACCACAACTGGACCCAGTTTTGAACTCCAAGCAAACCACCTACCAGGGCCCTTCCAATTGAATTCCTGAGTCCGAGGCCCGAGTCCTCTGTGTCTCGAACGATTTGCACGTGAGGGACCTGTTTGGGTGTAGAAGTCCACCAGTCTCCAGCATTCAACTCACTTTCAATCGAGAAGATTCGCCTAAAGTGTGTGAGCTTCTTACTTAACACAATGATCCAAGCGGAAAACGTGACTACAGTCCGGGAACTCACGTTAGACGATGCTTAAGGGGGAAATATAGGGCATGATGAGCCACTTTTAGCTGGCTAGGTCCCCCAGTAGTGCCCTTTCTCACCCCTTTTTTGGTTGGGAGGGTTTCCCCTACCAAAATAGACTACAGAAAAAAAAAGAGGTTGTACCCTTATTCTCAGAGTGAGCTAGGAAGTAATCTGAATCTCCTTCAAGACGAGTGGCGCAAGGCTCTAGTCGGGTGTCTTGGCTGAGCCGATCGCTTCCCTTGGGAAATCTTCGATGAACAATTCAAACTGCTCCGTGGCCCAAGTGGACACAGGCAACATGATAGGCAAGACAGGGAGGGGGGGGGCTTTTTTAACCACCTGTGGCTTGTAATGTTGACCCCATATTCATCAACCTCTGTTTGTTCATAGGATGGGTTCCCCTTCAAAAGTGGTCTGATTCCCCACATTTCACCCAGGGACACCGGGCCCCGTATTGATAAACTGGGGTTGATTAATGTGGGGTCACCATTTCTTGCAAACTGCTGGCCATGGGCTGCTTTGAGACTTCTTGCTCTCAACCGTACAAATCCACATGAATAGGTGATGGATTGATGGAGGGTTTTTAGAGCCTACACAGGCATTGATTGGCACGTAGTCGATCCCTTACAAAATCAGCAGTCGATGCTTCGCAAAACCACTAAACATGAGCGGTTGCATTTTGAGCAGTCTCTCATTTTCAAGCACCAACCAAACACCACGCCCTAGAGGTCCCCTTTACATCTAGGTTTTTTTTTTTCAGAAGAAGGGTACCAACTGTTTCTGTAGTCTATTTTAGTAGGGAACCCCCCCCCCCAAAAAAAAAAAGGGCAAAAGGGCACATGTCTGGGGGGCCTAGTCATCTAAAAATGGCTCAACGGTGTTTTTAAACGGGCTGAAAAGGAAGCGTTCGCCGATCTCTCCGGTGCCGATCTCCCCGGGCGCCGGACAGGGACTGGGGGATGGTCACCACCTCGTCCAACTTGCATTGGACCTCGGGAGGCATAGATGAGCGCTAAAATATTGGAATTGAGTTACAACACACAGCCAACCTCAGCGTGCAACACGACAATTATCCGCCAAGTATCAACTTTATTACGTACAACTTTGAGATAAGGGCACATTTAATTGTCAATCATGGACTCCAGTGACCCCACTGCAGAAAACCTGGCGATCGGCGAGATAGGGAATGTGAAATGGCATGAACCCAGGCTTTGGTCCCGAAAAAGAAGGAAACCACCTATTGGATGGTTTATAAAGATGGAAGTTGGACACCGCAAAGCGGCTGTCGGTGTCCTTTTCGTGCTCCCTCGTGCATCAAAGGGGTCCCATGTATTCAGAAACTCTCCATGAGACTCCAAAGCAATGGGCTACACAAGTCACATTTCTCACCCTGCATCCATACCTTTGTTGTCTATCGATCCGTTTCTCGAAGACACACATTCGCGCAATTTCACGAGGTCGACCGTACCCAAAACACCATGACAAAGAATCAGCAGGGCGGACACCTCCAATTCTAACCTGCGCCCGGTACGTTTTTTGGGGTCTGCAAACAAATGGCTGGCTTAACTGACCAAAACGGTTCCCAGTGTCACTTGCGCCTCAAATCACTTTCACCTTTGACCACCACTGTGCAAATATCAAGTGGTGCAAGAACTTACCGATGGGGAATACACTCATTATGCATTCAAACTTTCAGACACATCTCTGGACCTGGCAACCACAGTTCGGGGAAGAGTGGTTGTGGAAACAAAAGAGAACCACCCAGGCCGCGACAACCCTCGCCGAAAAATCCGAAGATCTCGGCGACGTTCTCGCTGGACACTGGCGACTGGGCTGCCCTGCGGTGAGGGAACCGTCCTCCGCCAGCACCCCTGGAGCATCCAAGTTCACCTGGCGAGCACTCGGAGTCTCGCGCCGCTCGACTCCATGGCTCAAGTGGACACAGGCAACATGCCACGAGGTAAGAATCCCGGGGGGGTGGGGGTTCTCTTCTAATCAGATGTGCCTTGTAATGTTAACCCATTACTGGGTGAAATGTGGTGATTCATCACTTTTGGAGGCACGGGGACAAACATTAGATCCTTATACATTGATTAATATGGGGTGAACATTGCATCCTTTTGCATTTTTGGCAGTGGTTTCTTTCAGGCGTGATTGTGCCACTGGGCACCAATCCTGCGGAGGTATATGGCGGGGGTCTGTGTCACATTGTTATAATATTCCATTTGATTAAGCCCACTGGCAAAAGCAAAACAATCCAGTAGTGATAGATTCCCTCTAAAAACCAACAGGGGAAAATAACACATATTCTTATAAGCAAATGGAAGTCATATACCAGGAATCCGTCTCCAGAGCTCCAGCTCGAAGGTCGCAACCATTCAACAAGGCTGCCCTCTACTTGGTGGTTTGAAGATTATGGGGTGGTTCCCATGTGCCCTCTGCAAGAAGCAGGGGTTCAAACCCCAAACCAACTCTAGGTTTTCTCGTGTAACAAACGGCAAACAGTGCAAAGGAAAGCGGGCCCCTCAAAAAACATGTGTCTTTCGGGTTATTCTTCCAAAACTGGCTTGCTCCAAACAAAGGGGTCCCTTTCAAAGGGGACATTTTGTCTCCAGGTTCCATGCACTCCTGCGTGACCTGTGGTAGGCTCAATGGAGCCATTTGGCTTTGGCTCAAACAAATGGCACCCAAAATTTGGCACCTAAAGGAACCAACAACTAAAACCTGCGTAACCCTGGCTCCTTAAATTTTGCGCCACCCCCATTTGCTTTGTAAAAGGTCCAGGGGCGATTCGGTCACCCGATTCGGTCGGCTCGCGAGTCACCGGAGCACGCCTGTAGGAAGTGACCAGCCAATAGGTCCTCCTGACGGATGGCTCCATGAAACATGCCTCCGTCTTTGTACCCTCCCACCGACTAACATGCAAGTGCAGAAACCCTTGTGGAAACCCTTGTGGAAAGACTACTTTCCTCTTGGAAGGGGCTTTGTGCACTTCCATGTTGGTTGGTGGAGGGTGCCTGGACCCTCCAAATTTCCCTGAATATTGGGTTGTCACCCCATATTCTTTGAGCAACCCATTTTGGAGGGTCTACGTGCAGCCACCAGTTTGAATTGGGGGTATTATTTCCTTCTGTCCCCATGAGCCAACATGAGAGGGGAACCTCCTACCAAAGCCACATCCACCTTTCTACTTTCCGGACGATTGAAGTGGCCATGGGTTTTGAACACCGCAACTCTACTTCCCAGGGTTTTGAGCTTCATGGTTTTTGCACACACACACACAAACTTGGTAGTATTGGAATGTGGCTGGTTCACTTGCAACATCACTCCGCAAGTTGGGCCCATGGGAAATCAAACGCTTAAAGGAGGAGGGGGTTGGGTTGGGGTCCCTAAGTGCAAACCCCCAAGTCCTCTAACGCGGGGCTGGCAATTCGAGTTTCCCACTTGGATTTGCTGAGTGTAGCTTCAGGTACCCACTATGGTTCTACCTGGACCCTCGGACTGCTCTGAAAAGTGGGTCGTCACCCTATCACCCCATAGTTTTGGGTCAATAACCCATTGAGGGAAGTTGATGGTCCAGGTATACACACCTGGGATTTTAAAGGTTGATTCCCAATTCTCCTCACCCAATTTGCTGAGAAGGACACATGCAAAGGAAACAGCTAGAGTGGTGGACACTGACAGGTGTAAAAAACATGTGGCCACAAACAAAAGACAGCAAAGCCACATGTCCAATGTCCCAAAGGACCGAAGAAACAAATCGGCCAACCTGTTGGGACCATGACTAAAAATGAACCAAAACGGGCACACCAGGATGTGAAAAGGTCGGCTTTGGGCAAGATGCGTTCTCAAAGTCCAGGGACCAAGCAATCAGCACTCCACAAACTCTCAGCGCAAGTTCGGGGCGGAGAGCTACACTTTTAGGTTGAAGGTCAAAACAACGATCCAAGAACATCCGCATTTCACGTGTCGTGGGTAGGGAGAGTTCATGGAAGGAGCGGTTTCTGGTTGGTTTCCTTTCAAACCCATCCAAAACGGGTACTTGGATGGTCGGCCAAGCTAGTAGGTGGTTAGGAACCCACTAATGACAGGGATGACAGGGGTTGATTCCTCTGAACCGGGGGCTCATGAGTGGGTTACAACTTACTGACTTGGCGAATCGACCACCCAAGTTTCAACTCCAAAAACGAGGGCCACCCCTGTAAGGTACCAACTCCACAAAAGACCAGCCAGGCGATTCACTTTGGGTAGACCTTGCCCAAACGCCAACCAACAAGGAACCTACCTACCACGAGAAGGCCTACCCAACAAGCTACGAGATTTGCCAACCATCCCAAAAGAACCTCCCAACCTACCAAATTGGTGTCCCAAGCAGGGCAAGGTCTACCCAAAAAGCCAAACCAACCAAGGATCCCTCCCAACCACCCATGCGTTTTGCCTGCCAACCATCCCACTCCGTCCCACACTCTCCGTCCCCAAGCGCTAGCCGCGCCGCATGCCTCCAGGGTGGCTTTCCCTTGGGCCACCAGGGTCTTCGAGAAGCTGGAGCCTGGCGAGCGCGCCAACGCGTCCGATCGCGCCCGGCTGCCCGCCTGTTCGCCCCCCCGAAAAAAAAAAAATGAAATCCGCGGACGTGCGCCAGTGACGCCATGGACGCCCATGGAGGGAGGCCAAGGCCAAGAAAAAGGGCCACCGACTTCAGGCCGTTGAGTTGCCACTGAGAGGGTGCAATGCCAAAAGAAAAAAGTCGCCAAGGAACTCAAGGACTCGGGCAGTGACAAAGGTTGGTGCCTGAATCCGGGTTTCAGGTGAGCTTGGGAAACCCGGTGACAAGACCCAAGCGACCAAAAGCAACTGAGGCTCTGGATTGCATAGGCACCCATGGAGGGCTGGGCGATTTGGTCGGAACAGCAAGGAGATGGGTATGAAAATAGAGGGGGAATCCCCACAAAGGCTCGTGGCTGTCTGTTGGCTCAAAATCGGGGGCCCTGAAAACCGGTCCTCCTTGTGTTTCCCTTTAACACCACCCCAAAAATGGTACCATCGCAAAAAGGTACTCCCATGGGTGGTCGTCTTGGCCAGGAGGGAAAGGGAAAAGGAACACCACCCGCTCGATATATGGTTGGGTATATGTTGTTTTCCTGGTTTCCCGGCATTGTTTTGCCGAAAACGCCAGTGCTGCTGATAGCACCGCGGACCGCCACTCGACCTGTAGGCTTGCAACGAATCTGGGTCCTCCGGTAGAGAGGTTGGAAGAAGGGTACCCGATTTTCTTTCTGTAGTCTATGTTAGTAGGGGAACCGAATCTCCCAACCAAAAAAGAAAAGGGGTGAGGAAGTTGGCACCTAGGGGGACCTAGGAAGCTTCAAATGACTCAGGTCTCGGAGAAGAAAAAACAAATCCCGGCGGCCGGTGAGCCAGCCGACTTCAGGAAGGCGGCCAGCTTTGGATCCAAGTGAAGCGTGACACTTCCCAGACCCCTGAACCCAACCAGCCCAACAGCCCAGCCCAACAGCTCAACAGCTCAGCCCAACAACCAGCACCAACCCTAAAGCCTAAAGCCTTTCCGGAGGTCTAAGTCCATTTAACTTACTAAAGCTATTGCCAATGCCTTTGCCAATGCGAACCCCTTCATATATCATGGAACAGGATTAATAAAGCCCTGATTGATTTGGGGGCCGCGACAACTCCGCAACATCTGAATATTTGCTTGGGCAGTTGCAACGCCCCATTCGTTGCACTACAATCCCTTCTGCAATTCGGGATTCCAATCCCACGTTGTCACTCTGACCTAATTGGGATGTCCATTCCCTTGAAAACTCTTAATGCGACTTGAATTCCAATGTACAACCATGCCCTACAGTAGGGAAAGGGAAAGGGAATAAGACTAAAAATCATGTGCCCACAGTCTCCACCAGCCCTGCTAGAAACAGAATTGGCACCCCTTTTCGAGGCTTATCATGGCTAACTGGGCTCCCCGCGTCCACAAACCAAACGGGGGGGGGGGGGCTGGAAGAACAAAAACAAACGCCTCGGACGAGTCCGATGTCGACACGCCTACACTCAGAGTCACCTGCAGCTGCATGGTCGGCACCTGGGGTCTGAAGCAAGCTCGGTGCTATTCCTGAACTGGGCTCAGATGCCCTACAAGTCCAACTGTTTGTGGGTTGAACTAGAAACCCAACCCCCCAAACCAACTAAAAGTTACAAAAAAGCCTAAGGGGATGCTGGACACCACCAAGTGAATGGGAACTGGGTGCCAAATGGATGGTCTGGAAAATGCAAGCAGATTTCTATCCCCATGTGTGCTTGACGAAAATAAGAAAATCCATGTGGGCGGAACCCCGAAGGATGAATAAGACCCTGAGTGTTTGTGAATTTGTCCTGTCTGGGATGGGTTGGCTGGTCTGAATGCTGACGGTGTCTTACCACCCTGATATTTATATATATGTATATATAGACGGGAGTGTCCCATATAAAAAGAACACTTCCTAACTTGACTCCTATTAATGTTGATGTTGAATTTGGGTATAAACCCGAAGGGAATCAAGATCCCTTGCGGGGGGAACGCACTCTATTGATCCGTTAGCTTTATTCATCTGCCGTCTATAGAATCTCCTTTCTGGGGTTTTCCCCTGCTCCATGTCAAGTAGTCAAGCAGCGGAACGAGGAATGAAATACCTTCTCATTTTTGTGGGGGCAAGGGGGGTCCTGTATTTGTACAACGACCCGACCTCCTTGTGTCTAGACACTTGCTCTGGGTGGTCACCAGGTAATCCCTCGTTTCTGGTCCAGATTGGATGGGTAGGATCTGCCCAAAGCACGCAAAGGGCAGCTAAAGCTTAAAACCACTGGAAGCAAGGGCAAACCTGGAGCGAACATCCACAGTCGTCTTTCATGCAGTTGGTGGCTTCCAGAGGCCCAAAGCCTCTAAACCACAGGTCCAATAGAATCCTGGCTCGAGTCAGGTCCCCCGTGTGGCATCCGAAAATGGACCTCGCCTTTTCCTTTGACCTCACCCAAAGATGGGAACCCTCGGGGCAAAAAACTCACACTCATATGCGATTGTCTTTTTTGGAGTTGGTACGTTGTCCTGTCGTTTCAAAAGGAAGCTAAAAGGAAAACAACCCATTTGGGGGCACCCGAAAGAAACAAAAAACCGAGCCACTCATCTGCCCTGCTGCGTTCTGGACTTCCTTTTAAGGCTCCAGCGCGACATCTGAAGAGCACCGCACAAAGCTCAGGGTGCTGCACCTATGGAATGAAGCGCTAGCTGGGCCTGGGGTAGAAATGGACTTCCCAGAACCGGGAAAGGTCACTGTAGGTTTGTCTCCTGAAATTTTCCACCTGCCGTCCAATCACTGTAAAGCCCCAGCCAGGGAGACAGGGTGTGCAACTTGTGCTAAAGGGTACCGACTCGCAAACAGAAAAGGGCCACCTGTACTTGGTTGACATTGGAAGAGGAGCAACAATTGCAAAACAAAATAGCACTTAAGTGCTTGGATTTCAACAGCTACACCACAATAAGCAAAAATGTAACATGTTTCCCAACAAGAACCATGTGTATAGGCCATACAATAGTTTGGGTCGTTCCGGCGTCCAAACGGAAACCAATTCCTACCCTTGAACACCTGCTATAAAATACCCAAGTGGTCCCCCGTGTTGCTTCAACGCGGGGATTCGCTTGACACATAAACTAACAGAATGCAGCGTAAGGGAATACAGCACCATAATTCATGTCCTGGCAAACAAGCGCAAACCGGATGTCGCTAAACGGCACCAGAAAGGCGACATGTCTTGCTGGTGCTCAGACAATGACCCAGGGTTTTTGGGAATGAACCCTTTGGGATTCCCTGAGAGGAAGCCATAGATGGGCTTACTCAAGCTATGTCTCGTTCCTGCCTATCGAACCAGCGCGTCTTCCCACACAAATCCTGACGTGGCGCCCCTGTCCGCAACAAGCATATCTTCGCGGAGGTTTCCTTTTCCTGAGATTCTTTCGGATATTCTGTGTCCGTTAATGTTAGCCCCGGATGAATAACCCATCCTATAAGTGGGGGGTTGTTCCCCTCCAAAAGTGATGCATCCCCACTATTAGGGGACACCCCCGCATTATATACTCCCTTGCAGTGCTTGCAGATTGTAACCGAAGCCCCTTTCAGTCGTCATCGGGGGATGCCCTTTCTCGGTTTCATCTTGATGCGGGGACCGAGCACATGGCTGTGTCTCTGATTTCGGGTTCCCGATGTTTGCGGTTGTAAAGAGCAACCAAAGGGAACACCATCACGTAAAACATATCCTACAAAAGACAGACCCACCTACATTTCGCCCAAGTGAAACATGGACTCCAAACATACATTTGCGAATGACTTTAAAACCAAAACTCATGTAAGCAACATGGTTGCAAATCTAAGGATCAACCAAATAATATGCACCGCCCACAACCACAAACAACACAATGAAAGAAAGAAACAAACAAATTACATTCAATCAATCAACCAACCAATCAATCAATCCATCCATCCATCCATCAACCAACCAACCAACCAAATTAATCAATCAATCAATGAACCACTGAATGAATGAATGAATGAATGAATGAATGAATGAATGAATGAATGAATGAATGAATGAATGAATGAATGAATGAATGAATGAATGAATGAATGAATGAATGAATGAATGAATGAATGAATGAATGAATGAATGAATGAATGAATGAATGAAATGAATGAATGAATGAATGAATGAATGAATGAATGAATGAATGAATGAATGAATGAATGAATGAATGAATGAATGAAGAAACGAACGAACGAACGAACAAATGAATGAATGAATGAGTGAATGAATGAACGTTTGAACGAACAAACGAATGAATGAATGAATGAATCAATTAATCAACCCACCAACCAATCAATCAAACAATCAATCAATCAATCAAAACAAATCAATCAAATCAATCAAATCAAGTCAAGTCAAATCAAATCAAACCACCAATCCGTCAATTCATCAATCAATCAATTAATCAATCAATCAATCAATCAATCATTCAATCAATCGATCGATCGATCGATCGATCAATCAATCAATCAATCAATCAATCAATCAATCAATCAATCAATCAATCAATCAATCAATCAATCAATCAATCAATCAATCAATCAATCAATCAATCAATCAATCAATCAATCAATCAATCAATCATCAATCAATCAATCAATCAATCAATCAATCAATCAATCAATCAATCAATCAATCAATCAATCAATCAATCAATCAATCAATCAATCAATCAACACATCAATGCATAAATAAAGCAATAAATCAATCAATCAAACACACAACCAAACCACACAAACAATCCCAACCAAACCCAACCAAACCAACAAACATGCGGACATGCATTCATACAAACAAACCCACAAACACAGAACACATACACAAAAAACCACACCAGAACAAACCAACACGTCTTCGCTCCAAGGCGCCCCAGGCACCAGCTCCAAGTACATGTCACCTGGCAAAAGGGGAATATACATATATATATATACATATGCAATACCCCCCCCCCCCGCCCCGCTGCCCAGCGCCCTCGTGTTGCTGTAGTTGAGAATCTTGGATCATTGATCTAAATAGTGTATGTGTACACCTGAATACGGTATCTAAAGAGTTTCATGTGAATCGTACAAATGAAGCATTAAGAACTCAGAAGGTCGTTCATGGATCCAAAATTGCACCCAAATCTTGGATCTTGGATCCAGGATCAAAATACTGTAATTGTACTTAGAAACATAAATGCTGCATCCAGAATCGTGGCACTCCCCCCATGCCCAAGTTCGTTAAACGTCTTCCAGCAATCGCGTCAAACAAGCCAAACACAAAGGAACAAATGGTGTTTGTTTGTTTGATTGATTGTTTGTTTCTTTGTTTCTTTGTTTATTTGATTGCTCGATTGCTTGTTTCTTTGGTTGGTTGGTTGGTTGGTTGGTTGGTTGGTTGGTTGGTTGGTTGGTTGGTTGGTTGGTTGGTTGGTTGGTTGGTTGGTTGGTTGGTTGTTTCTTTGCTTGGTTGGTTGGTTGGTTGGCTGGCTGGTTGGTTTGGTGTTGGTTTGTTGTTGGTTTGTTGTTTGGTTGTTGTTTGTTTTTGTTTGTTTGTTTGTTTGTGTCTGTCTTGTTTGCTTGCTTGCTTGCTTGCTTGCTTGCTTGCTTGCTTGCTTGCTTGCTTGTGTGTTTGTTTGTGTTTTTGTTTGCGTGTTTGCTTGTTGTGTGCTGGCTGCTGTGGAAGCACAGCCACGACAGGCAGGTGGGTCTGGATCCAGATGATTGATGATTGATGCCGATGTTGACATTGTTAATTGGTGCATTGAGTATTGCCAGTGGTGTCCTGTTTGATATATAGTTTGGTCTTTGAAAGTTACCCTCCCACCAATCAACGTGGCCTGAAAGAAAGGTCCTGGTTGGGGCCATTTTCCTTTTCGACTTTTAAAGGGACCCCAGATGTCAGGTTCCATGTTTGCTGGCAGGGTAATGTGTTGGATTTGGTCCGGGCTCTCGCGCAAAAAAAACGCCTCAAATCCCTTGAGCCTCAGATCCCGAGTTTCGCAACGGCTCATTTTGAGGGCGATCAAACACACCCGTATTCGCAGAGGGTACCCTTCCACTGATATGGCACCTGCGAGGGGTCCCTCCAAGAGGTTCCAGGTACCCTCCCACAGTGGGATCCTTACATTTTACACCTGAACATTGCAACTTGTAAATGGTGGTTTCCCTTCAATTGGGTGGACAAATCCATGCTTCAAATGGTTGCAAAATGGAGATCTTTTAAGGAGCCCTGCATAAAGAAAAACCATTACAACTCCCAGGCTTTGACAGGTGTTCTATTGAAGTACTGGAGTGGGTGGCTTGTTTCAGCAAAGGCAGAAGGCAAAACTATGGATTGTTCAGAGGGGCTTGCTGGCAATGGAGCCACTTCCAGCTTCCATCGCGTAGTGTTTTGCACAACTCGTTTTAGTCATAAGCATCACCACATATCACCGAAGCCAGCCGGGTTCGAACATGAGGGTACCCTGTTTACTATGTTTCAACAAGGACACTAAGGGCCCCTCCAATTCGGAAACAAAGCCACTTCACCATGTTTACAGCATCAAACAAAACTTACTGGTTCGATAGGCAGGAAATGAGAATTGAAATGACCCCGATACAAGCCATCCATCCTATGGTTTCCTTTAAGGGATCCCTAGGTTCATTCCCAACACCCAGAAGGTCATTCCCTACAGATCGTGGAGAAGAAGCCTTGCTGGGTGCTTCCCGAAATCAGTATATACTGATTTTCTCGCATGGGAGTTCAACAAACAAGCAAAAAACACACCAGCGAGCAAGCAAGCAAGCAAAGCAAAACAAACCAACCAACAAACAAACAAGCAAGCAAGCAAGCAAGCCAGCCAGCAAGCAGGCAAGCAAACACACAAAAGCACACAGGAAACGAAACACAACAAAGCAACACAAAGCAAAACAACAGTAACAAACGAAACAAACAAACAAACAAACAAACAAGCAAACTAGCAAGCAAACAAACAAGCAATGCATTTGGCACTCTGTCACCCACAGCTCCACGAATTCTGGGGACCCTGCCCAGCAAGACGTGGTGAAAGCGGAAGGGCGGGCCTCGTCAAAGTAATTTGGAAAGTTCGCGGGACGCTCGCGGTCTTACTCACAGACCCCAAGTGAGTCACAACAAAACTTGGTGCTTGAGGGGGTCCAAAACCTATAAATTGTCAAGTCATCCCCAACCTTCGGGAAAACCCGAGCTTTGATTGTGGCCATGGACGTATCGGACCTGGATGGACCCTGTACCCTCTATAGTCCATTCATCACCTCTGAATTTTGGTATGTCCAGTTAGGGTATGTTCAGTTGGGGTACCCTCCCACCATTTAAAATGGAACCTGACAGGGGGTCCCTTGAAAAGGAAAAACACAAGCCACACACACTGAAAACAAACACAAGCGCACGCACCCACAAGCTAAGAAACAACCACGATCTGGAGAGGCCAGCATATGTTGGATACATACACAGAGCTCCGAAAATCAATAGAATTCAGCAACACATCATAGTCCCGTTGTTCCCACGTAGCGTCGGAGCTTTTCCGTGTGCGACGTCAGCACCACTGTTTGGCGATGGCGAAGCAACCACACCACCCACAAAAGTGACAAAAACGGCTGGGACCGGCAAAGTTCCATGTTGAAGGGAAACCCGCGAGCAAAGAGACGGCGCCTTTCCTCCAAATGAAACTGCTAGTCAGTTAATTTCACCTGGGTAGTGCGGGTTCGGAGCTCATGTGGCTGAAGCTGTGCGCATCCATCGCCACTATACGCCACATTTGGCAGCGGATGGGGCGATCAGCTCATGCAATTGGGGGGGTTCCTAAAACTGGGGCAACGGGGGAGAGACTAAGACGAAAACCTTCTTTTCTTGGTCCCCAGTCTCAGGACGCACCACAACGTCGTTCATCAACTTGTGTGACGGCTAAACAAAACGCATGCTCCCAGCGCGATCCGCTGCTGGTGGAACATACAAGCCCAAGCGCAGCTTGAAATAATTACAAGCTTCGCTTTGAATGGGGCATTGCATTGTGCGACAAGGAACACCATGCGCTCGTCATGTGATTTGGCATTGCAAGATCATTCACTTGGATCACCGGGTTTGTGACAAAATTTGAGGACCCAACAACATATCTAGATTCCAGATTCTTCTTTTCATGCAAAACCGCAGGCTCAGGGTAACGTGTTCCGAAACAAAACTGAGCTGTCCAAACCGATCCCCTGCTAAAAGTGTGTGGGTTCAGTGGAAACTACCACTGAACCAATTGAGAGTATCTAACAACCTTTCTGGAACCGGAAGATCTGCTGGGCACCAAGAACACATGATGTCCTTGCAAATGCCCAACAGGGCTCCGAAAAAAGAACCACGCCCACCTCCGAAGAATTTCCCTCGCGCGGAAGGGCACGAACATGGACCCATGGACCCGCGAGCGTTTGACTCGGCAATGGGAGAACATTGCTTGGTTGGCGTTGGAAGGGAAGCAACAAATTAAATTTCAGCAGTTAAGTGGGGATTTCAACCACTAAACCACAATCAGCAAAATATAAAATGTTCCCCAACTGCACAACCATGATTGGTCAAAAGGCAAGAAGGACCAAGAGCTTCCTCTCACTTCCGATCGCGTGGACTGGCCAAAACAAAACTAGGCCCTCCAGTAGAGAGGTTAGAATAAGGCTACCCTTTTTTCTGTAGTCTATTTTGGTAGGGGAACCCGTCCCCAAAAAAGGGTAAAAGGGCAGTACTGGGGGACCTAAACAAAAAAAAGGAACTTTTGATTTACAACAATAAAATGGCCCAAATTCCCAAAAAGTGGCTAAAGTCCATCAACTCGAGTGAGTCTATAGCTCCCAAACCAGAAAAAAGCCTTTTGCTGTCGAAAAAGGATGGTCCCAATTTCTGAGTCTATAGCCCCAAGACCAGAAAAGCAAAAAACACAAATTCATGTTTTTTGTGTCCAAAAACTCACGCTTCGGGGCCTGTGGGTCGAGGAAAACAGCTACAGGGACACCTCGGCGGTTCGTGGGCTTGGCTCGAACGACCGAGTCCGCGTCAGATTTCCACGGCAGTAACTTTGGCCTTTGGGACGGTCAAGCCTTGGCGGATGCCGGCGCCTTTAGGAATCGGTTTGGATTTTATATGTATACATGTATATTATTACTATTATGATTATTACTTGTTCTTAGCTTTTTTAATCCACCCCTGTAGGATACTAAAAGAGTACTAAAGAACCTGCAGGGGGAAGAACAGGTGAAATCCACCAAAAGCTCGAATCCAAGCCGTTTTCTAGAATAACTCACTTGGGTGGCCCCACCCATCCCATGAGTTTCCGAAACACGTCAAGAAACGGAATGGCAAACTGCAAGGTTGAAAACGCAGTTGGCTGCTCAGGAACCAACTCTTGCCTTTGGACTGGTTGGATGCGCCTCAACAGTTGACGACAGTGGATGGACGAAATCCAGAACTTTTCAGCACCGCTCAGAAACCCTGGTTTCTGATGAAGTGCCTGTAGATAATGGCAAGCTTGAATGATTCCACCATGGTTTCCAATAGGCGAAACGGATTTCGCCGATCCACGGTAGGTTGGTCAAATGTACGATATGTTCCTTTTTGGCGTTGCCCTCCAAATGATCACACCTTTCTCTTGACACAGGTTCCCCGAAACGCTCTGAGCGTGGGCTCTGGAAAAAGAAAAAACAACTTCTCGAAAGGAATGTTGCTTCCATTTGCTTCCTTGACTGAGAGCAAAACACTTAACAAGACTGGGCTGTCCGATGTCTGATCCCCGGCTAAAAGGTTTAACTTGTGGGTTCAACACGGAACCAATCCACCTTTTACCCACTACAAAACTATCTAAAAACCTGTCTGGAACCGGACGGTTCGCTGGGTTCACCGCCAAAAAATTGTTTAGGCTACTCAATTCGTACTTGCTGTAACGACCCCACTGCCAAAAGTTGCTTTTCTTCGTCCAACACAGAAAATCCCAGACTGCGTCAACGAACACGTTGTTCAGTCCAAAGACTCACTTCCCGACTGGATTAGCCAAAAGCCTGAACACTTCATTTACCACTACATTGCTCCGAATTCCCAAGTGGCGGAAGTCCGAAACGGAACTTTACTGTAAGGTTAACAAAACCTAATGTCAATTAACCTTATGCAATTGTGGATACGTAGTTTCACAACGGAAATCATACATGGCCATGGGTCAAAACGCCGTACCCCCAGTGAACATCCGACTCCATCCCGACGAAAATAGGTCCTAAAATGGGTAGTGAATTCACCTATCCCAAAATGGGATCCCATTGGTTTTGAACAATGGCCAAAGAAAATCAACACAAAAACGCCAAACGTCGCCCAACTCGCCACGAGAAAACTCGCCAAGCTCAGCGGCCTGAGGCGCAAGGAGTGCATGGCCACGAGGGAGGGCCGGTGCCCTACAGACACGTAGCTGCCACATTGCTGCCTCAGCAAGGGGGTGGAGGCTGCCTCAGAAACTTGGTCGTTGGAAGGGGAGAAACACAAATAAACACTTAGCAGCTAAGTGCTTGGATTTCAACCACTCAACCAGAATGAGCAAAAATGTAAATGTGTCCCAACAACAACCATGGAAAGGGGGGGGTGGAGTGGGGCTGGCTGGGGGACGTTGGTGGGGGGCTGGGGTGGGGGTGGGGGGGGGGAAAGTGGGTTGGCTGGGGGAGGTTGGTAGATTCTGGGCAGGGGGCGGGTTTTGGGAGAGAGGAGAGGCAAGATGCTTTTGTTTGGGGGAACCCTTTTCAGCCTGGTTTTGCAGGAAAAAGGCAGACCACCATTTGGGGATCCGCCGATTTGACACATACATCGGACCGGATTCGGGCTTGGGCTTGGATTTGGAGTTTGGTTTAGGCAGGCGAGATATTTCATTTCTGAATTATCTTCCCGGGTGATACGTGTTTCACGCCCAGTCCTCTTTGAACCAAACAAGCAGACACAAAAAACACAGGGATACATATCAACATCCACACGGAACCCAAAACAGGGTCCCCTTCTCAGTTGTCACTTCCGACCCAGAAATAAAAGGCTATATCACCTTTTGAGGCCACTATGGACCAAAACGGGAACACCAACAGGTGAAAAGGGCCCAACAGGAGGCTCCTCAAGCGGGCTGGGTTCATGAACCGTATCTGACTGCGCAACCTGAATCTTCGAGTCCGAAAGGTCTGGCAGACAAAAGACCTACGCCCCTGGAGTGAGACCCATGACTGGGCTGCCCTCAGATCCCCCGCTAAAAGTGACTAACTTCTAGTGGGTTAAATGCGAACTACCACTAAACACTAAAAGGCTAAAAAGCTACTGGGATGGCAGGGAGCCACCAAGATGACATCTGTGCATTTCAGCAGCACCCAAAACCCGTGTTTCTGCCAAGATCGTTCTTGTGAGCACGGACCTTACGATTAAGCCAGCGACTA
>CAUJNA010001369.1:942500-990000 GCA_963377175.1 Effrenium voratum | reverse complement strand
CAGGAAGCGGTACAACCCTGGTTGCTGGACAGGTGGGTTACAGCGAGAAACTTCGAGACATAGATGGAACAACCATCCTGTCCCAACAACAGGGATACAGGCTTCTCAACAAGCAGCGCATCATGGACGACCAATAGCTCACATCATCTACATCAGCCATTTTTGGGCACACCGGACTTTTGGGAGATACATCCTGCAGACATCAGGCCACTTGAGTACAGTTTGTGTAGATGTTCGAAACATTAGAAGCATCGATGTACAAAGGGCAACAGCCAGTAGAGCTGCTAACAACTTTTACATCACTTCGGCCCATGAGAACAAAACTGTTTTTGGCTTGTTGTAAAAGCCGACATCAATCCAAGAGGGGGTGTTAATGTACATCCACTCTTGTACATGACCTTGGCCTTCTGTACATCAAGGCCTTGAGCCTATCTACAAGATAGAGCCTACAGCCCTCGCCCGTTGAGTACAACAAGTGCCATGCTGTCACATCACAGGTTTGACACATTTAGGTCATCAGGTGTTTACACAGTTAGTTCCACTTTAACAATATATGTGGGTATGGCCCAAAATCAAACAGGAGGGGCAAACCGCAGGATTTGGTCCATGTTTCCACTTACCAGAGATCCATTTTGGTGCCGGTTTTTTGAGCCACAGCCTTATATATATATACATACATTCAAAAACACATATTTCCTGAGCTTCCTGTTAGCTTTCCATTTGACACCATACAAAAAAACCATACCCTTAAAGGGACACATGTAAACATGCAGCTTCTCGTCTTCAAGTCGGATCAATTGAGGGTTGTGAAGTAGTTGCTGTTGAATCAGTCTGTTGAAACATAGGCTAATAGGGGTTGGCTAACCCTGCTTCAACCAGGAACAGCTTCTCAGAGCTTGCGGAATTGAAGACTAGACTTCCTCCTTGTCTTCTTTAAAAAAACGAAGCCGACTGAGGAGTTGTTAAAAGCAGGGGTCCTTTTCGGTATCCCTTGTGAAAGGTTGGCACAAGGCGGCACCAAGGCCCAACATGAAGTGAAATGTTTGACAACCCCACTACAAAACATGGATTGAAAATGATTGAAACAAATTGTTCCACCCCCTTAAACCCCCTTTTAAGCAAATCGATGCTTCACCTCGCATCAACTTTAATGTTGCAACGATTCCCCCACAAACTTCAGGAGTGCGAAGGAACGACTGTATTTTAATATTATAGTTGGTTTCTTCACACTTCCTGAGCGGACTGGCCAAACAAGTCCAAACTTTTTACGACCAACATGGTCTTCCCAAAACAGTTTACAGTCCATGAACTCGGGGAGTGAGTCTTTGAATCTCTCCGGGTCTCTCCTTCTGAAACTGGACAGTGGTTTCAAACTCTACGCCGAAGAACAAGAGTCGTCAAGCTTGGACTCCCATATGCGTGAATCACAGCAAAGCGTTGATTTGAGCGAACATGAAGAAACTCCTGGTGAGTTAAAGCACATCTTACTAGCTTAAATGATCAATTCTAATGCGGTTGTCAGGTACGATAAACCAAATCACCTCATGATCATGAAGAACTCATGCTTGCATTTTTGTGGCCCCCTTGTGCAGGTGCATGTACATGTGTGTCTGTGCTGGTGCTATTAAGTCCCTTTTGTGGTGGTTTAAAGGAAAGCCAAAGTCTTGGGAAGGGGACCCCCCAAACTTCGGCACATGCTCACTAGGTCCTCCAGTAGAGAGGTTTAATCTGGGTACCAACTTTTTTCTGTAGTCTATTTGATTAGGGGCTTTCCCTCCCCCCAAAAAAGGGTAGGGGACCTAGCACCATAGTTACCGCAATCCTGGTCCGACGCCAGAAATCTCCAGTTCGAGCGCTCCTCGTCCAAAAGCGCCAGTGCCGGTTTCCGCAGGAGCAAGCGGCAGACGTTGATCCTCTGCTTCTCGCCTCCTGACGCGGGTTTTGCAAAACCCCAATGGCCAATCCACCGAACAAGTGGATTGGCAACCCTCTGTTTGCAGATACATCCCCCGTTTTTTTTTCTTCCTTTTTTTAAATCTCTTCTTCAACTATGTCTGACGCGCGTTTTGCAAAACCCCAATTGAGTCATAATCGAAACCCGGTATTAAAATGGTTGTCATGAATCCAGAAGGCAGCCGCAGCTATTTATGCTTGGGATTGTCCCTCACTATCCTTCATCTACCCGGGTTTTGGTTGTGGCTCAATTGCCAATCCACCGACCAAGTGGATTGGCAACCCTCCATTTGCGGATACGCCGCCTGGGAAAAAATGAAAGACTATGTCCAGTAGTGATAGATTCCCCCATCAACAGGGACAATAACGACAAATTCTTAAGCAAATGCAAGCAGCCAAAAAGTCTGTGAACTTTCTGTTTGCCGCGAAGATGGCAAGCACCCAAGAAAAATCCACAACCCCCACGACTGCCAATGAGGTTACCAGCATGGGTAAGCATGACTTGCCCTGTCGCTGCGGAGACAACTTCAAAGGGCTTCAACATCTGGCCCACGTTATGACGACCTCCTGACACAGAGAGAGGGTGGATCCTATCATGAACTCCTCTATTTGCGGATACGGCCCCTGGAAAAAATGAAAGTTATTTCCAGTAGTGACAGACTCGCTTTAAACCCAACAGGGGAAGTACAAACTATTCTTCAGCGCATGGAAGGAATCGACTCTTGGTTGTATGGTTACATGTCCCCTTTGAGAATGGGAACTTGAGCGATGGAAACTCCAATGGCCGTTGTTCAGCCAGAATGGGTATCTGCAAACAAAGGTCTTCTGTTCTCCGTGTGATGTGATGTTAAACGCCAATGTGAAAGCGTACCTTGAAAAAACAACACATCCATTCTTGAGACATAGCCAATGGTGTGCAAGTGAGCTGGTGTGGAATCCATATCTCGCTTAAGAAGAAGAAGCGTCATGAAACATGTTGACCCCGGACAAATAAGATTGGTGTTCCCGCCCAACAAGACAAACACAATCTGAAGAATCTTCTGAGATGGGACACCCCCAATCAAACAGCTGTGTTTAACGGGGGTCCAATCAACAGCATCTTGACGGCAAGTCAAACAGCTGTCCAATTGAAGCTTGGTTTCAAAATCTCTCTCCTCCAAACTCGCAGGAAGTCACCGCTTGGTTGCTCATCCTCTCCGCTTCTTCAACTGACGTAGTGTGTGAGAACAGGGTAATTTGATGCCAAAGAGGTCTGCCCCTCCAAAAAGACGGTACAAACAGAAACACAACATTTCTAGGGGTTGATTCCTTATCCATTCTTTTCACCCATCGTTCTCTTCAATAACCAGCCATCCCCCCTGGGTTTTGGGTGGTCTTCTAGAAAGATTCGGATCCCTGGAAAGAATGGAAGTGGAAGTTACCCCTAGAGAGCACTGGGCCTCTGGCAAATTCCAGGTCGAAAAGGAACAAAAGGCAGGAGGCCCCGAAAGCGCTCCTGAGAGGATCTTCTCAAAGTCAAGCTCCTCACGCCGAGCACATTTATCGCTTGACCCGGGTCTTGACATAGGGCTGTCCGTTTTCGAATCCCCTAACAGTGACTAACTCAAAGTGGGTTACATGGAAACCCAACCACAAAACTTAAAAAGATACGCACTCACACACACTGGGAACCACTAAGAATATGGGGGCCGACAAAATGGTCGGTTGTCATTTGGGTGTCCTTTCACCCAAGCGCAAAAGGAAACCACAATGAAACCAGAGTGGCCCTAGAAGATGATGAAGAAATGCGGCAAGAAACACTTTTCGATGATTGAAAAGCGAACAAGTAAGCAGTAAGCATGTTGCCCTCTGATAGGGTTCTTCACCCGAAAGGACGCAAGAACCCAATGGCTCATAGTCCTCCTTTGAAGAGGGTAAACACAAGTGGGTGTGTCATTTTTTAGGGAGCCGCCTCTACAAAAACACAAGCATTCCCCCCTTAGGGGAGTGGGCACTGGGTCGAAGTCTTCCACACAAAAGGGCGAGTTGCTCAACGTGTGCTGAACAAACTTTAGATTCAAGGGTTACCGGTTTGCAAAAGGAAACAACAAACCGTCCAAGTGCGCTGCTCGCACATTTTCACGCTTGAACAGCCACACTGCGGATGCAATGGATGTAAAACCCCATATTGACCGATCAAATTCTTCACCCCCCTCTGCGTGTTAAAGGGGCCTTTCACAAAGCAGCCAAACAGTAACACCACAGAGGGAGAAGGTCAGGGGAACCATTGTTGCATGCAAACCATGACAGTTGCGCTTTCAGCGCCACTGCCAAGTTGAATAGCTTCCGCTACTGTTATCCCATCCGCTCCAACCGGACCAATTCTGCCAGCTGCCTTGGCTCCAATGCTCACCCTCGCGGGCGGCGGGAGCTCTTGTCTCGGCATAGCGAGCGGCATTGCGAGCAAGGTGTTTGCTGCTCTCGTTCCTCGAAAATTCGATCGAGTTGCGTGCATACCGCTCATTCTGGCTGAAAATCCAGTCCATCTCGTTGCGGAGGTTGTCCAACGTGTTGCTTCGCAGATGGATGATGCCATTCCAACAACCAATGCTGCGAGGCTTGTCTTGCTCAAAGACCACGTTGATACAAGCTCTTGGGCTGTAAGGCATCCCTTGGAACATAATGATCCAGCGAGAGGAAAGCGCATCTTGAAGTTCGTTGGGCAAGAACTCCAACTCTGTCTTGATATACGCGAGCCTTGCGATTCGCGACTCCGAAGTTGATCCAAGGCCAACTCCCAGAGCGCGCTGGGCTTGCGACTGCTTTGGAGCAGCCAAGACGAGATTTGCGCTCAACTCCATGCGGAGCATGTCCGCCTCCCGACGGCCCACCTCAAGCATACGAACCCTGTATTGAAGGTCGAGTTCATAGCGATCAAGCAGAGAGTGATAGCCGTTCTTCAGGGCGGACTTGTGCTTCTTCCGTGCCTCCTGAATAACAGCACTGTCCGGGGAGTTCAAGCCACGAATGATGCTGCTACGATCCTCCTCGCGGAGGTCAAATGTTCCCACGGATGCCAGGACCTGAGCTGTGACATGGGTGCTGAGGCCCATCTTCTTCAGCAAATTGGAACGCTGCACAATGTAATTCTTCTGTTGCTCTTTCAACAGGCGTGGGTTGAGGGGAGACAACTGCCCACATGATGAGCAGTGCACCTGCCCCTCGAAGACACTGTTGTTGCAAACCGGGCACGTGGCGACATTCAGCTCAACGTTCTCCATTGGGTTGAAAGTCTTCTGTCTCTTCGCTTCCCCTTGCGGGGCGCGAGGAGAAGCCACATTTGTGCGGGTTGTAGCAATACGTTCCAGCGCTGTAGAGCGATCATCAACCACGGCTTGGTCGCGCTTCATCCCCTGGGGTTCATCCTCAGTCGCCTCAGCTGGTGCACCTGCATCCGATTGCTCGGAGCGAGTGTACCATACATCGCCATTTGTAGCGTCCAATACAGAAATAATCGTGTAGTTGGGCACCTTGTCGCGCGTAAGGACGCCGTCGCTCTCCGTCTTGAAAAAGCAAAGCCCTGCGCGAATGGCCATCCTGAGGTCGATCTGTATCTCCAGGGGTTTGTTCGCACGTACACCTGAGATGTAATTTTCGTTCGTGCTTGGGACGTCAGCGAAGAAAACGTGAGGTCTGCCTGTCTCGTGCTGGTCCCCTCCTCCTGGAAGCAGTCCGTTCCGCATGATGTTAGCGAAGTTACGCTTATCAGTGCGGTGATAAAGCACCGTAGGAGGGCTGCTGCAAACGTTCCAGCCAGACCAGCGCCCGAGGTCGGTCCCCGGGTTCACGTACCACTCCTTCGCGATGCCGGAGTCGTCGATCTGGAGCCAGTCCTCATGGCCTTGAGAGGCCTTCAGCTTGAAAAGCCAATGAGAACATGGAACGTCTCCGCACCGGCTTGCGTCCGGGCAACCAAGCCCGATGAACCTCTGCTTCTTGTCCAGCTTGAAGATGTCCATGATATTCTGCATGTTCCATGGAATGGGATGTCGCAGCTCCTTGCGAAGCGCGAGTCCCAGGTCTTCGAGGTCCATGTAGCCGTCCTCATCCATCACATACCCGCATCCTTCTGTTCCACGACCACGGAGGATCTTGGAGATGCACGTCAGGGAACGATGGTATTCGTCACTGATTCTCCTGACGGAAGGGTCGTAATCAAAGGAGGGCTGCTTGATGATGTCGAGTCTCTTGGGGCCCTCACCGTAGTCGACATACTTCACGCCATCATGAGTGCTATACACCCAGCAGTCATAGTGGCCCCCAGTCACGCTCCTCCCGTAGGAGTCGAGTGGTACCGGCCTGCTCGCCTCCTCGTCCCTTTTTGCCACCGCAGCCGCCTTTGCACCGGCTTGCGCCGGGCGAACGCTTTCGGAAACATCAGCACCGGAAGGCTCACCTGTAGTTGCAAACTCGGCTGGGTTGACGGGGGCGAAATCGAGGGGCTGCCGGACTTCCACTTCTTCACGGGTGAAAGGGAGCCCGATCATCTCTGACAAAGAAACACCGCACTTCGTTAGCGTCTCCTTGCAGTACGCGAGAACCTCAACGTTGACTGTGCAATCTTCTTGGTGGCGCACCTCGAGCACATCGATCGGACGCATGGTGCAATCATGCGAACGTGTCAGCTCGGCTACGCTGCCCATTGCGGGGCGCAAGATAGAAAGCATATACAACATGTGATGGGTTCCGCGCATGAACTGGACGGTCTTCGTGATGTTGTCGTCACTGAAGCACATATGATACCTGTCCAGCAAATCGATGGTCTCAACAAAGGGTGTAGCATCTACGTACACAAACATATGATTGGGGTCGCCGATGATGTAATCCCGGACTTCCGTCATGAAACGGTCCCAAATCATAGAGAAGCCGTAGAGATAGCTTTTCGCGCCGGTCATGACTCCAAGGCATGCGCAGCCCTTGCGGGCCGCGAAGTCCCTGGTCCAAGCCAGGTGCCGTTTGGAGTCAGCAAGAAGTTGACCGAACTCGCCGGTGGGGGCATCAAATGGATATGTACCAGTGGGCTCGAGGCCGTCCTTCCCAACGAGCTCGTTGCCATTCCAGTAAATCATCGGAATGATGGTGGCTGCTGGGTAGTCGGTACGCACCTCGTCGATGAGGGCGGCCAACCGCTTGCACAGCTGTTGTAAGCCCTTGCCCCAAAGCATTTCTGACCTCCATGCACCGACACGCGCCGGGCGAGAAGCATCCAAACGCTCCGCAAAGTCATACTTGCGAAGCTTTTTCTTCTTGCCCGAAACCATGGACAGTCCTGAATCAGCGACAGTCACATAGATAAGGAGGTCGCGATCTGGTACACGTGGGGCCTGCACAACCTTCAAGTAAGGTTCGCTTATAGTTAACAGGGGTGTAAGCAACTGCAGGAAGTGCGGCTGGTCCTGCACCCATGTATGGATAAGCGACTGTGCAGAGGTCGTCTCCAGGAGGCCCTTGACCGTGGCGGCGAGGTTAGCGTCGTATTTGCCGTTCGTGCATACCGATGTGGTAGCGACATTCTCCATCCACCTCCTCCATGCCGGATCGCAATCCCTCGCGGGATGCGCCATAGCCGTTGCGCCGCTCATTGCGAAAAAGATGCAGCACAATCACTCGAAAGCAACGGCTGCATGGTGGCATGTTCGGAAAATGCATTGTGAACGGCATCAGTGTAAACGTACGTGTATCCCTCGGCTTCCTTCAAGTGAGTGCCACGGCTTTCATCATGCTCGTGAGAACCATCACACTTGAAGTACTCAACAACGGAAATAGTGGGCATATTACTGGCAACGACCCATTGCTTTTTCATTGGTTTTCCATTTCTCCCTTTAATGCCGATTTTGCAACCATGGAATTCATACTTGTTCATCTTGTACTTAGTCAAGAAACTCCATAGTTCGGGCCATTTCCAATAACGACACGCCTTGGGGAGTTCGAAGGCAACTCTAACGTCATCAGAATAGACATCATTGAGAATGCGTTTGAACCCTCTCAACAGTGATCGGAATTGCTTGATGTGGCCCTCAATCTTGGCGGCACCTTTGGGAGTTTGCTGGTTGACATAACCCCACGGGCAACCTCCAGTGCATGGCAACGAAACATAGAACATGATTGCACCCTTAGGATTCTTGCTCCTGAATTCGGCGATTTCACGGCCTAACCACTGCCTGCACGTATCGGAGCACCCGTCTTCGGTTTCAGTTACCCGAATGACACGACAACCTTTTGAAGAGTCTCTTGATTCGCCCAACCGTGAGGTCGTCGAACAACAGAATTCAATAAGGAGGCGCTTGGGCTGAACGTTGCATAACGCAGCGATCTGCCCCCCCTGATCACTAACTTCTCCGGCCTTGGCGCATGGAGGGAGCAGCAAACTGGTGGCACAGGCTCGCGCCTGGCGATTGGGGGAGATACCGATCAGCTCAAGTGCATGATGCCACACTGGGGTGCTGTCAAACGCCTTGGTCAAGATGTCTGCAGCTTGGAGGGTAGTGTCAACATTGATTAGTTCGAACTGCCTATTCACGAATTGCTCCTGGAGCCATCTAAAGCTAATGCGTTGGGTCCTATCCGTGTGCCTTAGCTTCTGTGAGTGTCCCTGCTGCAGGATAGTGATCGTGGCCTGATTGTCTTCCATCAGCTTAACTTTCCACTTATCACTGAGATGCACAGTTAGGGCATTGATGTTTGCTACACTTGTGCCCGCATCAACATTTCCGTGCCGAATTTCATCCAACTCGGGATCAATGCGAGCAACAATGCCATCGGGCACATCAAGGGAGGCTTTTCCAGCCTTTTGAGCATACCCATGCGCTTCTTTCCCAAACAGGCTGAGCTGACAGAAAAGCGACAGCGTCGGCAACCCCTCTGCTCTGAGCGCCTGGTTCGCAGCGATGACCTCGGCTTCAGTCGAGCTTGTTGCGGTCGCTGTCTGCTTCCTACTGAAGGCGTTTAGTGGGTAGTACGTGTTTGGCCCTACCAGTATCATGGTGCAACCAGTTGTACTATGCGAGTCATATTCGCCTGCCCAATCCGCATCAGCGAACAGCCACAACCTACAATCAGAGAACTTATCCCCGATAAAACCTCGCATCTTAAGGTCCTTCGAACAGTGTATGTAAGACACAAGCCGATGTAGGGCGCTGTCACACTCAGTGGACCATTTACTCACACGCGAGGCAAGGCTTTGCGTGGCTCTTAGCAGGTCATACCTAGCCATGCGGGCTGCGAATAGGATCTTCACTAGTACCTTTGCAGCGATAGTTTGTAGCCTGCCCTTTGGCTCCTCTTCATTTACGACAGGTCTCGCGACCTTCGAACCAATGAATGGAGTGCTTACCTTACTCAACGAGGAAACGCTAACCTTGGCGAGTTCGCAATATGCGTCAACGCATGACTTGAGGAAATCAGACATGTCGTACTCAACAATGTTGACTTCTTTTGTCATACAACCAACAGGTTTGTCGCATATCGTTTCGGGTCCTTTGAACTTCGAAACTTTGACTTCTTTCTTAGCCGCGGTTTTGTCTCTCATCGACCCAGGCTTTGAGGGCAATGCGCATTGCGAAGCTGCTTCCTGATTCCCACCGCAGGAAAACACAGTACGTCCGGTCCACCACGCGGTGTCCGCAGAAATGCGATCATTTGCATGACGCGACCACTCATCGCAAATTGGACTTGCTTTGGATTGATCTTTGATTGTCACACGCTGGGGGTCGAGGCTGCAAGCGAATGCACTCATTTGCTCTTTGGGGCGGAAAAGGCACTTTCTGGGCTGCAAGTGATAGCGTGTCCACGTTTTCGTGTACTCATCATGCTCCCAGTAGTCCTCAGTCCTTCTTTGAGAGCAAACACCCGCGTGTTGCGCAGAACCCTCAAACACGTGATTGAAAGGGTGTTCCTCTTTAGACAATCTGACATTGTTCTTTTCGATGTGATGACACCCAAAGTATCTGCCGAATGGCTCGGGCGCGTCGATCTCGACAACCTTCCCAATCAGTTCCCATCCCTTATCAAGGCTACCGGCGGGTCCTGCAAGCTTGAAGTCATCAACGTATACGACAAGCAGCAGGTCGAGTTCCGGATGATGAAAAATGGATGTCCATATTTCAGGCAACACTCTTACAAAGCCTTGCTTGCTGAGGGCATCTTCGAGGTGCTTTTCCCAAAGCCCCCCTGAATCTGGATGTCCGTACAAGGCTAACACAAGTGGAACAATGGGGTCAATGTATTGTTTGCTCCAATGGCTGGGCCATCTGTTCTTAGGCAATCTAAGCCATGTGGGAACGCCTTTGAACAGAGCTTGGATGTAGGCTTGCTTCGCATCGGCTTGCGCCTTGCGGTAGCCGGGCTGCGACCCGAAAGCGTCGAGGATTTTGGCTGCCTCCATTGACGCTGGGCTGGACCCTAGCTCCGCAAATAATGCTGCAACAGAGTTTTCATCATAAACATTGTTCCCTTGGAAAACGGTCCTTCCTTTGAATTTCTTGTTGGGATCATCATCGGGAAGCTCGCTACCCTTCTCGTAACAAGCCTCGAAAATCCTTCCAATGTGGACCTTTTCCCCTTTGTTCTGGGCTTCTCTGATGACGCGCCTACACTCATTTACTCTGAACTCATCCCAAGTGCCTTTCTTTCGAAGGTTTTCCCATTCCTTGTCAAGGGCAGCTTGGGCCTTTGGCGTATTGGCTACTTCGGCTTTTGGCACAAGCCTTGCAACGACTGCACTGAACAGTTCAAGAGCAACATCAAATTCAACTTTCTTGATTCGCTCTTTGACCAACTCGCGCAATTGCGGGCGATGCGGCTCCTTTGATGACTTGTCCCGTTCCGGAAGAACGGACATCGCAGGCGCGTGCCGGATCACAGGCAATGTCGGCTCGCCCTCGCGGGCGGCGCTGGTCGGCTTTGCACTCGATGCTGCTTCGGGGTGCTCGGATCTGGCCTCCGATGAGACTGCTGTCTCGAGCACAGCCTTCTTGGCATCTGCACGGAGCTGATCTTCATACTGCTGGGTTAGGGCCTTTCGGTCCTGGCTGCCGAGCATGACCCACATGTCGGACGGGATATCGGGAGGCCTTTTGGATCCAGCCTTCATACGGACGAGCCGAACCCCATCCCACACGTAGCCATCGGGTACTGGTGACCCATCGGGCATTATGCTTGGGTCGAATGCACCGCCTTTATCAGGCACGACAGGCTTGATCTTCGCTTCGGATTTCTCCGATGCGGCGGGTTCCTCGATGTGGGCTTGCCCACGCTCCAACGGCACAGGATCATCTCGTGTCCTAGCATTGGCAACAGGTGGATGAGATGCAGGGTCTTTCAACAACCTCATCGGGAAGATGAACTCATCAGTCGGAAGCTCAATGCGCTTTGTTCGCTGTACCGTGAGGGACGCATGTTCGATATGGTAATCGAGCCCTTCTAGTTTTGCAACAAGGAACTCACCTTTCCATGCGAACCCGGGCTGAATGTGGTACCCGAGAAACACGCCTTCGTTTGACGTTGGCGAAGTCTTGCCTGCCTGATTGTCAGCTCGTGCAGGGTTGTTCCAGAACAGTACCTTTGCTCCAAAAGGTATCTCAGCTTCATCAAAGGTCTTGTTAAACCTGAGGTACCATGGCGAATCGTTTCCATTCAACTGTGGCAGGATGTTGGTCGCAACTGCATTGTGCTGGATAGCAAATGGCCACATCGACAGTGGGAACCCTGACTGAACAAGGTTCGCACGTGCTCCCTCCAACAGATGTCTGATTTCCCTTTCCACGAAAGATTTGGAAGAATCAACATATTCAATGGAGGTCTGATGACGGTACCCCAACTGCTCTATTGCGGCTTTCAATTCCCGGGAGTTGTCGGTGTAGAGAACTTCAACCTCATCCCTACCGGAAATGAAATGCTGGATCCCTGCAACGGATTGCTCCGTGCTTTTGCTGGTCGATGGGTAAACGTACCTGAACTGCGTATGCACGTCCTTGATCACAAGAGCACACCATTCACCTTTGATACCCTGCTCAATGTTGGCCTTGAGAATCACATGATCAGCAATGATGTGATCTCCAAACGCTTTCGTCTCGAGCCTTCCCTGCCCGCCCTTCGATCTTGCATATGGGGCAAGCATCTTGGCACGTTGGCAAATGCGGCAAAAGGGATTCTTCGGATAGTGTGCAAACAAGTGCTCTTTGGTACTCGCTTCGGCAACCAGATCTTGCTCTTTGCGGGATCTAACAAACCGCTCAACTTCGTCGTCGGGATCATCACCTTCGTCGATGCCTTCGTCATGAACCAGTGCAGGCGCTGGCTTGGATGCTGCTACTGCACTCAACGATGGCTCAGCTTCACAGCTGGAATCCATGTATGGCACATGACCATCAACCTTGAGCTGGATCAGAGCACCATCAGGGCGAACCATAGTCGGCGCCCTCCCGGATTCCCAATGGAAGGAATATCCTTGATCCAGACACTTCACACCCAGCGACAGCACTGCGGGAGAACTCTCGAGGATGTAAGGCTGAGCAGGCTCACACAATGCATCGACATTGATGTCGGCGATTTCGGAAGCAGTAATGTTTCCGTTTGCAGTCACAAGGCGAATAGGCTGAGGTGCCTGTTTCCGAATTGCCTTGGACGCATTCCTCAGTGCAGCTTTGCTGATGAGGTCCTGCTCACTACCGGAATCAATAAGCCACACGTCCTTTCCCTTTGGTGCAGGGGTGGCTGCCCTTGGCGCTTCGACATCCTTGCGAACATCGTGAGGCGGCATGGCAATTCTCAGGCACTCATCACACGATAGGCTTGAGATGGAATCGGATTCCACATCGCACATGAAACCACAAGCGGGCTGGGCTCCATTCTCAATGGCTTTGATTACGGCACTCAACTGGTTCGCGGCCTTGCGCGCTGCCTTGTTAGTCCCTTTGGTCGGCCTAGGGCAGTCCTTAGCATTTGGAAACATCCTGTTATACTGCCGTTCCTCGTACTCAAGCTTGAAACCGTCGCCTTCGGCGGGGGTCTCATGCACATGAGCATTGGTGTCAAACGACACCCCAATGGGATTGATCGGCTTGGCAAACATGGCGTACCTATGTGCATACTGCGGCGGCCTTGGCCTTGGGCTTAGGCTTAGGCGAATTTGCACGCTTCTTGGCCGCAGGATTTGCGTTGGCCTCGTTGCTCGATGCCGCAGCGGCAGATTTGCCGCCCGTGGAGGCATGGCTAAACTTGCATTTGTCACCTCTAGTGCACTTCCCTTGGGCAAAGAAAGAACACGGTGCTTTCTCTCCTTTACCGCCTTTGGGGGAACTTGGCCTGCCGCGGGTCGCGGAGCGTCCTCGCGGCTCCTTGCGGTGCGCGTAAGGGCAGTTTGCCCCCCTCGTGCACGAGCCCTTCTGGAAGTCAAAGCAGTACTTTTCCTCGGTGTCCTTCGGCTTAGGTGCGCTCTTTTTCTTGGGGTCCCTCTTTTCAGGGGCGGCAGCACCAGCCTTGGGCGTTGGGGCTTTACTGGCATTGACCTTGGACACGCGCTCTCGGTTCTCGCGGAGCCTATCCCTCTCGATTAGATCCCTCATGCAACGCATTAGGAAATCGTACGATTTGTTGGGATCATCATCACGGCAACGATCATATGTGTCAATGTCGTACCGCAACAGATGGCAGCTTCTCACTTGGCGAAGCAAGATGTCTTTCAACACCTTTTCTTCCGGCGGCCTTTTCATGCCGGCGATCACGGAATCCCAAGCGTTTAGGAAACGTTTGAGATCAATGATTCCTTCGCCGTGTCGCGAGACACGCAACAGGTCCTCCAAGGAGTAGAGGTTTCCGGCTTCTTCACTGGTCTTGAAATATTGGTCAAACATAAACAAGACCTGCCTTCCTCTCATGGCCTTTCCCTCCTTGGCACATTCTTCCTTTGCTGTTAGGATTCGCTGAGCCAGATCGCCCTTCGCTGAACGCGTGAGCGCTGCGAGAATCTTCGTGTCTAGGGTCACGAATTTTCCCGGTTCGCCGAGCTCCTCCAACAGCTTCTTCTTGTCCTCGCGATCGGACCAGACTTCCATGATCCAAGGCCAAGCCTCGTCTGGACGGTCAGATGCAGCGCGGACGTCCTCACGAACCGATGTCTTCCATTCACGGTACGTTTCAGGAGTTGGCATCTCCTTGAATCGCAACGTCTCGCTTTCGCGGGTTCTGGGCTTTTCATCGTTCGTGTGGCCTTTTACTAATTTCATCAACATCTTGGCGAATGCTTCATTGCCGAGGTTAGGCCCGAGGCCGTCACCTTCGTCTTCATCACCATCGCCATCGCCACCATCATCAGGTGGCGGACCGCCGGGAGGCTTACCACCCTGCTTGCGGTCATTTGACATTGGCCCCTGAGAGAATTGCAGGGGCGGGACCGGTGCACTTGTTTTCACCGGGGATCGGCTACTACCTGATGGCTTTTCAGCTGGTCCTTGCGGATCGCGAGCATCTGCGGGCAGTGCATCGCATTCGGCAGTTGGAATCACGCTAGGGGTATATTCATCCCCGTAACCATCATAGTTAACAAGCGACCTCAACTTTTCCTTTGCATATTGAAACGGATGGGACAACGGGTCCAACATTGACCTTTGGGACCGAGCTGACTTCATGTCGTCGGTCATCAACTCTGGTGAATCCTCTCGGGTATCACCTACCCCTTTGGGCTTCGATCCATCCTCGCGGAGGTCGTGTTGCTTCTGATACTTCTTCAGCTCATCGAGCTCGTCCTGCAGAAGCCCGTTTTGGTGGGCCATCATGTCAATCGTCCTGGCGTTTTTCGCTTCAACACGGGCCGTGTCATCGGCGTGCTTAGCAGCTTGCTCATGGAGGAGCTGCTGGGCTTCCGCCAGGGTGGATTCGATGGCTTGCCTAAACTCAGTTGTTTTGTGTCTCATTTCCGCTTCATGCAATGCTTGGGCATTTTCCTCACACACGTGGCTTATCCTAGCTTCAGCGAAGTTCACTTCTTGCATGAACTCATCGCTCACTCGCTGTTCGTATTCACGAATTCTATGCGACTGGGATTGCACACATTCAGCGTAGTGTGCATGCAGCTGATTCTGTGCGACACGGAGCTCCTCACGGTTTTCCGCTTGCAAATGCGTGACAGCTGCTTGATGCAGTGCTTCGGCTTCAGACCTAATGGCTGCATCATTCCCAAAAGCAAAGATTGCGGTATTGTACAGTTGAAGGGAATTCATCAGGGTGCGGTTATACTGCGCATTAGCGCTTGATGCGAACATTCGCACACCGCCGCCGGTGGCGTTGTCGGAGCTAGCTCCGGCAGCATCCACAGGCATGTTAGATCCATCAACTGGCACAAGGGAACCGTCCATTGCTTGGAGCTAGGGGCCTACGGCTGATAACCTATAGATTCAAGGGTTACCGGTTTGGGGCCCAAAAGGAAACAACAAACCGTCCAAGTGCGCTGCTCGCACATTTTCACGCTTGAACAGCCACACTGCGGATGCAATGGATGTAAAACCCCATATTGACCGATCAAATTCTTCACAAACTCACTGGATCTTGCCCCAGGTCGATATATAAATCCAACCCACTTGCAGGGCTGCCTAGAGAATGTAAAAACCAACTGCAGTAAAAGGGGATCCTGTAAATCAGCTGATAAAGGAGTTGGCAGCTGATTGGCAATTGAACCGTAAATCCAGATGTTCACCCCTGCAAACCCCGACTGAGCCAAATCCGCTCCAAACAGAAGTTCAATGTGTTGTCCGGCCGGCTTGGTATTGAAACAAGAGGTTGAAGAGTTCCAGCTGTACATGGTCCATTCTATTCAGGGATTCTCTTCAAATTAACCAATCCTGTAAAGCTCAACAAAAGAACATGTATCAGCTTCCCCTGTGGTGGTTTTGTGGTTGGAGGTTCACAATTCTCAAACCATCAATCCAAAACCGCCAACTGAGTATTTACCCTCACTCCCACATGGCACCTGACTCGGCACCCCCCAAGAGGAAAACCATCTTCCAGGCACCCTTTCGCAGGGGTATCCCATGTTCGGCATGAAACTCTGCACAGGGAGCCATCCCGAAACCCAGCAGGAAAATGGTTGGTAGGTGGAATTTCTCGGAATGGCACATGTGCAAGTGTTTGTCCCTTGGTTTAGGGGAACCATCCACCCTCGTGTTGTTTGTTTCTTTTTTAAGCGCGTCTCCAACTCATGTTGCTACCCCTCCCATTTTTTGCGTTTACTTTCGGCCCCATATTTCCCCAGCCGCCGGTTTTCGAGAAACAGAAAAATCGACCCGAGCTCGCGTGCCAATCTCTCGTCCGCTTGCGCGAACGAATCGAAGGGTTTGGAGTCCGGTCCTTATGTAGCCCGTGCCGTTCCGCCAGGTGATCGATCCCCAGCGCCTTGAGGGCTTCTATCACCTTGTCGTCACCCACCTGCGGTGAGACCGGGGATGCATGGACTTGGCGGTGTTGACTACTTTCATGAGCTTTTTGCCCCCGAAACATAACAACAAAACGAGTCCCTTGAAAACCAAAACGGAGAAAAAAAAAAAAACATTCCAAAGCAAATGGACTCACTTCCTGAGTGGATGGCCCCCCAAAGAAGTCCAAACTTTTTGGGTGCCACTAAAATGGTCTTCTCAAAAAATATGAAGTCCAGAAACTCAGGAAGTGAGTGGAAGCATAGGAGCAAGCATGGTCTTCCCCCCCCCCCCAAAAAAAAAGGACAAAAAAGAATGCGAGCCTTATGGCCGTGTCTTTCTTTGGAGTTGGTTCCCTCTTGTGTGTGGTTTTCAATGGTGTTATTCTTGTGTCTAGGGGGCGCATCCGCAAATGGAAGATCAGCAATTCGCCCAACGCATATGTTCACCATCCAACAGTCGCAACCTCGGGATGGCACTTTGGCCAAAATAAGCGTGTGTCCTTTGTTAGGGACCAACATGGTGGTTTTCATGTTGATTTATTTCGAGCAGTGATAGATTCCCTTTAAAACCAATAAGGGAACATAACAAATATTATTTTCGGCAAATGGCAGAAATGCGGCTTCGGGCATCAAACAAACACGGCTCCATGCATCTTCCGGCCATGGTCTGCCTATTGACATAGAGGCCCTCCCAAAAATTGCGCAATCATTTGCTTTGAATGGACCCTGATCTCCCAAAACCTACCCTCCCGCCAACTAACATACAAGTGCATAGACCCCTGTAGAAAGATAACTTTCCTCTTGGAAAGGGGCTTGTTGCACTTCCATGTTAGTTGGTTCCGGCAAAGTGCAAGCGGCAAACCCTGGGCGCTAAGTAACATGGTCTGGAAACAAAATACTCATCCCCTTTTGGTTGCTCTTGAGGTTTACTAAAAACTGGTGGGCGTGTCTGAAACAATTGGAGCCCACATACTCAGTTGCTCATTTCGGACCAGACATGGAAAGTTATCATTATTTGGAAATTTGGAACCTTGACAAAACATGGTTGCCAAATCAGGGCTTTGTCACTGTCCAAAAAGCTGTGGTTGGCACGCGGCTTCTGGGTGGCTTGTCTCTCACTTCCCAAGTGGGTTGGCTGAAAACAAGTCTGAACTGCTATTTACGACTAACTAGGTCCTCCAGTAGAGAGGTTAGAATAAGGGTACCGTCTTTTAGTAGGGGAACCCTCCCCAAAAAAAGGGGAGAGAAGGGCACTACTGGGGGACCTAGCTAAAATTGGCCAAACCCAAAATGTGACTAAAGTCTTGGTTGCTGCTGATCCCTCTGCAAAAAGTTTAACTTGCGGGTTTAGTGGAAAACCCCACTTGATTTCAACCAAAAAGTTCAAGTCCAAAGATCCGCTACCCAATAGCAGTCAAGCCAAAGTCCATGATCTCAGGGTAAGAGTCTCTTGGCTTCGAGCTCGAGCGCGCGCCTCAGAGGTCGATTCAGCACCGGGGTAGAGTATGTTGTCGCGCAGCGAGCCCAGGCAGAGGTAAGGCGTCTGCGGAATAAAGAGGCACCTGACAGGTGCTATGGGATCCATAGCAAAATTCTTCTAGATAGCCAAGTTGAACTTCGCTTTTTTCAGCCACTGTTGCTGGTTTTTGGGGGTGAAGTGCATGGAAAAAAAACAAAACTGCAACTGGCGATCCAGGCAATTGCTTTTTCTGTTTGAGTGTCGCTTGATGTCGCTTGGCCATTTCGGATCTGAAAATTGACCGGTTGTAGAACCGGTTGGGTTCTTGACTGAGCCTTTTGGACCAAAACAGCAAAACCAAAAGGTCAGAACGTCGAGCTAAGTACCCCGAGGGCAATGTTAACTTCGGGTTCATCCGCATGTTACCTTACATCTGCTTCAGCCCCCTGAAAAACAATCATACGTGCACCTGTGAAATCGGTTCCCTTCAAACCCATTTCATTCAGCAAACATAAAAATAATGATGAGGCCGGCTCCCCTTTTAAGCTGAAATGGTTGATTTTTCGGGCTCCCGCTGGTAGGTTCATCCGGATTCCAAGGTCAACATTGGCCGTTGTTTGTGGTGGGCAAAAACTGGAATCCGAAATAGTGGCTTTCTGGAGACGACCAGGAAGCAACATGGGGTGATCTCTGGTAATACGAGTCCGTGTTTGCAGGGTCTTGGTTGCTGTAACGACCCTCTGTAAAACGTATTTCACTTTGTGCAACTCGGAAAATCCCGCCTGTTTCGACCAACCAGATTTTGTCCAAAGACCCACCATGACCCAACCAAATAGGTATATCCAGGGGTTTTGGAGACTCGTTCAACACCGAGCACGAGATTCGCAATGGAGCTCCCTGTGAATCTGCTTCTGAAGCCATGGTACCCGCACCCCGCACCCCGCACCCCGAGACCTTAAAGCCAACGGTAAAAAAGGGGCCTGGGCGGGGCCTCCAGGCCTTACCAACTTACCAAGTAGCAGCCATGTTCTAAGCCTCAAATTGCCTTTTCGTCCCCTGGAAAGCATAAACATATTTTTGCCCAGTAGTGGTAGATGCCCTTTAAAACCAAAGGGGGGAAATATGTTTAGCAAATGGAACTAAGTAGCTCATACGCTCTGGAGTTCTGAAACAAACCCCTTCTCGCACTTAAAGCGGGGTTCACATCCCCTTGAATTTGTCAATAGGGACTGGGCTGCCCTCCGATCCCCTGCTAAAATACAAGTCTAACTTTTGTGGGTTAAATGGAAACCCCCACTAAACCCACGAAAAAGCTAAAAAGCCAAGAGGATGGCTGGGAGCCACCAAGGGGAGGGAATGCCCTTTGCGTCACTGAACTCCGCCCTTGCCCTTTGTAGCAGGCCCCATGTCAATGAAAAAGCAATCCACAAACTACTCAGAAGCAACTGGTGTGCTCGCACAACTCCCATATCCCATGCACACAAGCCCCCTTGGGCACGCAACAACTCGGGGTGGGCGATTTTACGCCCTCACCTTGTCTCGTTCTCTTCTCACTTCCCGAGTGGATGGCCCAACAGCAGTCACCAAACTCTTCATTTATCACTAACCCTTCGGCTCATGACCCCTCCAATGCAGGCCCGGGCCCTCCAATGAAGAGCCTGGACCCCTCAGGGTCCCTTGAAAACAACCCATTTTGAGGGCCCCAAAAGCATCGGGAGCCTTAGGGAAAATGGTCTTCCACTCCCAAACAAGTGACGATCGAGTGAGGTTTTGGGGTTCCGAATCCCGTGAGAGACACGCCCGCCCGCGGGGTTTTGTCCGGCACCCCATGGCCTGTCCAGCTTCGTTCGTTCGATCACCCCAGAGCCCCGCGTCCACAGCCCGCCAATGGCACGCAGCAAAGAGCCTCACAAAAATGCAGCGTCTCCATTCCTTTGGGGGAACCCAAGAGCTGTTCTTCCATTTGCTTTTTGTTCCCCCCCTGAAAATTTCCATATATGTCTATTAGTGATAGATTGCCCCCCCTAACAAAAATCCAAGTATGTCCAATAGTGATAGATTTTGTCCGATAGTGATAGATTCCATTTGCCTTCATACGCCCCCTGAGAACATGTCTCCTGTGTTGAAATCGATCTCCTTTAAAACCAAGAGGGAAAAATCAAACATATTCATTTCAGCAAACGGACGCGTTTAGTCTTTTTTGTTGGAATCTTGCCTGGGATTGGATGGACCTGGATCCTCAAACTACCCTTCAAAAAGAGAACTCACCCCATGATGTTGGGGCATTCACTCATGTTTAAGGGAGTTTTCAGGGTTGTTTGACTGTGTTGGGCTGGAACAAGTGCTTGGTATCGTGGTACCTCCAGGCTTTACCTGGTGCTTTCCCTACCCACTACACTGGCAGCTGGAAGCACGAGGCAGGGGGTGTCTGTATAGGGTTATTTGAAACCAACATCTGTAATTTAGACTAGAGACAAATGTGTCTCGCCAAATCGATCCAACTTCATCTTGAACCACATCCAACGCGGCAAACCAAAAGTCCCGGCTGCGAAGTCGAGTTGAAGCAATCCCTGAAACCACACTCGCAAGGCAAAGCTATCCGACCTCCGAGCTCTTCCAGTTGCCATTATAGATGGCTGCGGGACCGTGTAGCAAAGCCTGGACGTAAAAGTTTTGGCTACCCGCCAGTGACAACTGGAAGCAAGGCCTGATTTGCTCTGGGGTGTGCCCTGAAGGTTTGTCCTTCGAGGGTCTGGTAGAGCACATACCGACAAACAAAACCCACATTCAGGATCCGTGTTTACGCCAGCACATCCCTTTGAAGGGACCTACACTTTATGCACTTGACCATCCATCGCGTACACTCAAGATCCATCTGGGCTGTCCAAACTGATCCCCTGCTAAAAGTTTAGCTGTTGGTGGGTCTATTTTAGTCGGGGAAACCTCCCCCCAAAAAGGGTAAAAGGGCACCTAGACACCATTCAAAGGCACTACCAGGTATGGGTTTTGGAATTCACGGAGGTATACCGTGGATATAATGGGTACTGCCTCATAAGAATCCAAAGCTCCAAGATCCATACACCTAACAAACCCTGATTTTGATTCTTGTGGATTTCGATTTTTACTTTTTCTCTGGTGTCCTCGTTGGATTTTGCTTGGAAACCAGGAGCCGAGGAGCTCTTTCCAGAGCCGCTGGTGCCCTCTATGAGCATCGACTGGCCCTCCAGCAGTGACAGCGAGAGGTTCTGGATCAGAGGCTCCTGTCCAACCGAACGCCTGGGATCCTTCCATTGGATTGCTCAAGACACACCAAACCTTGGTTGACGTTGGAATTCGAAGCAAACATTGTTTCTTTAACAAAAACAGCTCAGTGGTTGGATTTCAACCACAAAACCACGATAAACAAAAATGTAACAACAACCATGAAACTGGAATCCTTCCATTTGATTGCTCAACCCCCCTGGACAAAATGAGGGCATATTCCCAGTGATAGATTCCCATCGATAACCAAGAAGGGAAACTGACACATATTCTTAAGCAAGCTTGCTGGTTCGATAGGCATAGAATGAGAAATAGAATGACCCCCCCAAACCCATTCAACCGGTGGTGTCCTTTTAAGGGCCCAACACCCGGTCTCGATCGTTCCCCACTTCAAACCAGCGCGCCGGGCTCTCAAACCCGCAAAAGGGGTCCGTTTAAAACCACCCAACCAGTTTACCCAAGGTCGAGATTCCCTTAAACTCACTTCCTGAGTGTATATTTACCACTAAAATTGTCCTCCCACAAAGTATCAAGTCCAAGAACTCAGGAAGTGACAAAATGGCAGTGCGATGCTTGATCAATCCAATGTGGGCAATATGGCCGGACCTTGCGACACTTGGAACTCACGATGGCTGGGCATGCCCGTCTTGTTGTGCCATGACCAATGGTCCTTATCAGTTTGGGTGTATCTGTCCGTCCGTCCGTCCGTCTGTCCGTTTGTCTGCTTGTCTGTCTGTCTGTCTGTTTGTCTGCCTGCCTGTCTGTCTGCCCGTCTGTCTGCGTGCCTGTGTACGCGCTGTTTGCAGGGTCCCACTGAAGCCCACAGGAACCCCAACCACCATAGGGGTCCCCTTTGACACACACAGTGGCTGTCCTTAAAGCCAACTGGGTAGCAACAGCTCCAAAAAGACAGGGCTGATGGAAGCGGAAACCTCGTTTCTTGAGTCCCATGGCATGCCTGCATCGGAGCCCAGACTTCTCCCGAAGCTGCGGGGGCGCGTCTTAGAATACGAGGGACGGCCCCAAAAAGATGTGGGGTCCACTGTGCTTTTACTTTGAAACTACCTCGCAAGACACACTGAAAATGGTAATCCGGCTGTTTAAGGGTGGTCTTGAAATGTCTTGAGCTGCCACGTCGCCTATGAACACAACCCCATATAGGCAAACCCGGGTCTAGTAGACATGCAACGGGTGAATGTTTACACAGACCATTTCCTTCATTATGCCCCCTTGCACTGGCTCCTTGCCACAGCTGCGAACCAATGTTCAAGGCAAGTACATCATCGATGTACTTGCTAAATAGAGAGTATGCACGCATACAAATAACAAGGCCTGAGTAGACATATTAAAATTAGCATCTACACATTGACATGTGTATGTAGAGTTCGTTGTCAAGTGATACATGTATATTTGTTTGCTTAATCCACAACATATGTGTATATATATATATATGAATAACTGCTTGCATAAATAAACGCATATGCTTGTAAACAACTATGCATCTATACAGAAAAACAACGGTTCTAGGGGTAACTTCCCCATTCTTTCCAGGGATCCTTCTTTCTAGAAAACCACCCAAAAACCTGGGAAATTGCTGGTTTTTGAAAAGAACGATGGCTGAAAATAATGGATAAGGAATCAACCCCTAGGAAAGTATACATCTCCATCCCTCGCCCCCTCGCCCAGTCAACGGCTCTGCGCTTCTTTTCGCCAGCCGCGCTCAGAGGCTCGCGAAGCGGCAGATCACACCTCGCTCTTCCAGGCGCCGCACGAAGCGCGTCTGGGAGCTCGTGTCGCTCCAGCCCACCTGATCCGATCGGGGAAGGTGAAACCCCCTGTGCTGCGGTGGGTTGGATGGACCAATATCGGTTGAAACCACTGCTGTTCTAAGGGGTTTGGATGGACCAAAGAAAAGGTTGAAACAAAAGGATGCTTGAACATCTTCCAGCTTGGTGCAGCTTCTTGAAGAATCCCGGAATGCCACCGTTTGCGGGGTTCCCTAGCTTGACACAAACCCAAATTGGAAGGGGATAGAACTGGAAACAGATGAACAGCATCCGGCCTTTCTGCTTTTTGGGGGGGTACCTTCCCCATGTTGGCTTCAAAAAGAGGGTTCAAATCCCCCGTTCCCACCAATCCAGACCACCAACCAAGGGTAGCCTGACTTGATTACGTAGTTGACAACAAATCATTGGACAAAACAAACAAACACAATCGCAGGACATGTCAATTACGGCAGCCACTACAGTACCTATCGAGTGGATTGGCCCAAAAAAGGAACAACACTTCGTTTTATTCCCAAACCCAAGAAGTAATGTCCTACGTAGGATGTATAAATGAACCTGTAACAAAAACAAATGGGGGGCCCAAAATAATTAATACATGCACCTACAATAAAGACAAGCACCCGCCACCCCTGCCCATGTTTTTCCAGAAAAAAAAACAAAAAAAGAAAAAGGAGAGGAAGGAGAGGAAGGAGAGGAGAGATAGCCAGGCAAGTTCAAAAACAATCCCAGGTGATGCTGGTGAAGCTTGCTGCTTTCTTCCCAAATCCAAACTGCAGACCTTCCCCAAATTCAAGTTTCCTTACATGCCTCTTGTTTAAAAACGGCCCACCATCAAACCCACAAAGGGGGTAGTACTTCAGCCCCCCAAATTTTAAGCCCAAGACTTTATTCCAGGGGCCCCTATAATAAAGTCTTGATGCATTGGCCCCCCTGAAAAATGCAACTCCCTAATTGCAGTTACCTCTTAGCTAACCAACTGGCCAATTTCAAAAACAATCCCAGGTGATGCTGGTGAAGCTTGCTGCTTTCTTCCCAAAATCCAAACTGCAGACCTTGCCCAAACTCAAGTTTCCTTACATGTCTCTTGTTTAAAGACTGCCCACCGTCAAACCCACAAAGGGGGTAGTACTTCAGCCCCCCAAATTTTAAGCCCGAGACTTTATTCCAGGGGCCCCTAC
The DNA here is from genome assembly GCA_963377175.1 of Effrenium voratum. NCBI lineage: Eukaryota > Dinophyceae > Suessiales > Symbiodiniaceae > Effrenium > Effrenium voratum. Next base: position 965,916 of record CAUJNA010001369.1, on the reverse strand, counting down.
AATAAAGTCTTGATACATTGGCCCCCCTGAAAAATGCAACTCCCTAATTGCAGTCACCTCTTAGCTAACCAACTGACCAAATTCAAAAACAATCCAAGGTGATGCTGGTGAAGCTTGCTTCTTTATTCCCAAAATCCAAGCTGCAGACCTTGCCCAAACTCAAGTTTCCTTACATGTCTCCTGTTTAAAGACTGCCCCACCGTCAAACCCACAAAGGGGGTAGTACTTCAGCCCCCCAAATTTTAAGCCCGAGACTTTATTCCAGGGGCCCCTACAATAAAGTCTTGATACATTGGCCTGAAAAATGCAACTCCCTAATTGCAGTTACCTCTTAGCTAACCAGCTAGCCAATTTCAAAAACAATCCCAGGTGATGCTGGTGAAGCTTGCTGCTTTCTTCCCAAAATCCAAACTGCAGACCTTGCCCAAACTCAAGTTTCCTTACATGTCTCTTGTTTAAAAACTGCCCGCCGTCAAACCCACAAAGGGGGTAGTACTTCAGCAATACTAAATCAAATGGAAGCTCCAGCAATACTAAATCAAATGGAAACTCAGCTCCAAATCTCAAAAGGAAGCTCCAGCAATACTAAATCAAATGGAAACTCAAGTCTGCCAATACTAAATCAAATGGAAACTCACTTGAACTGGATCTCAACATACTATTCAAGGTGCCCCCATCGGGGGGGGGGGGGGGGGGGACCCCCGTTTACTAATCCTAGGTGGACATTACCGAAAGTCCAGCAACTCAGGGCGTAGGATAGTGGCCAGCAGTTGCGCAGCCCTCAATCCGTGGCTTGGTGCAACCTCCGTCGCCTCTTGCCACACCGAAAAAAACCCTCGGAAATGGTACGATTCAGGGCGGATTTAGGGCGAGAGGTCGGTTTAACCGTTTTTGGAGTGGGGTGATCTTTTCGGGAAATCTCATGGCAACGTCTGACATCCATGTTGGGAGGTCCGAAGCCTGGAATGTTGGCACACCCTGGCAAGCATGAAAGTTTCACTAGGTCCTCCAGAGAGGTTAGAAGAAGTTGGTACCCACTTTTTCCCTGTCTATTTTAGTGGGGTTCGGAACCGAACCTCCCAACCAAAAAGGGCACTACTAAAGGACCCAATGAAGGGGAGCAAAAGGAAAATCAACTTTCTGGTGCTCAGGGAATTGTGGAAATATGAACCCAGTGATTTTTCTGGAAGGAACCCAGGGATGGTTTTTGTACTCCAACCAGGATCAGTAACGCATACCCGTGTTTGTATTTGTTTTTCTTGTGTTTGGAGGGGGGGTTAGAATAAGGGTACCGTTCTGTTTTTTTGTTCGTCGTCTATTTTAGTAGGGGTACCCTCCCAACCAAAAAAAGTAAAAGGGTAAAAGGGCACCTAGCTGAGGGACCTAATGTTGACCCAGGATTAATAAACCCGTCCCATTCTTACGGGGGTGTTCCCTCCGAAAGTGGTCTGAATCCCCACTAATTAAAAGGGGACACCGCCCTATTAATCAACCAGGGGTGCTGCTTCCTCCGGGGTCAACATTAGAAGTGACTCGCTTCTTCCTGCGCCACTTGCGCCGACTCGCCCAAGGCCCCAAGGCCCCGGCGGTGGGCAGCTGCACGCTCCGCAGGAAGTCCATGTGCTGCAAGGCGTGGCCCAGGTGCCGGTCGATGTCTGCCCCGGCCACGTGGAACTCCACTTGCCTGCGCCCGAGAAAAAGACCCGCGGGGCAGCTTCAGGGAGGGGTGGGAGGACGGGGGTTGGTAGGTGGGTGGGAGGGGAGGGGAGTGGGAGGGGGGGAAGGGGTGGGAGGGGTGGGAGGGGTGGGAGGGGTGGGAGGGGTGGGAGGGGAGGGGTGGGAGGGGTGGGAGGGGTGGGAGGGGTGGGAGGGGTGGGAGGGGTGGGAGGGGGGCGGAGGGCGGGGTGGTTAACTAGGTCCTCCAGATTTGAGAGGTTAGAACAAGTTGGTACCCTTTTGTTTTATGTGTCTCTTTTAGTAGGAACCCTTTCCCAAAAGGGGGTGAGAAACGGGCACTACGTGGGGCGGGTGGGTCTTCCTACAAAAAAACTGAAGTCCAGAACGAACTCAGGGAGTGAGATTCCGCATCATTGTGCTTGTGTGGGGGGTTGATTTCAAAGGGACGGCCTTTCCCAACGTCCCACCCAAAATGATTTGTCTCGTAGAGCATCCGCGGGTGCGTCCTTCTTTTTGGATGGTATCCTTTTTAAGGAGGAGTTCAAGGGAAATCGCCAGGAAACCAACTTTAAGCCATTTGGGGAAACCCTTTAAGAGACACCCACATCTAGGTCCTCCAGTAGAGTTCCCCTACAGAAAAAAAATCGGGCACCCTTCTTCTAACCTCTCCCCCAAAAAAGGGGAGAGAAGGGCACGATCCTGGGGGACCTAGACATGGGTGTGTCTTTTTTTGAGTGCACTCCTTTTTGGATGATTTCAAACTCGATACCAAAAGGACCACCGCCATTTGATTTTGTGGGGGGGGGGGGGCAAAAACAAACAAAAAGACACCGGGGCCACGAAAAAAATCGCCATGGGAATCGAGCAGCTCGAAGTAGGGCCACAAGTGGCGCTGCTTCATAAAGTTCAGACTCCGCACCGCGACTGCGCTGGAAGCGGTAGCTCTTGCGCCTCTGGCCCTCGTGGACTTGCGCCCGCCGCCGAGTACTGTCCTCGGATTCCCCCCCTGGCCTTTGGAGGCTGCCTGGGCCGGCCGTTTTCGGGGATCCCCCGCTCAACCGGTGGGTAAAATGGGAAGCTGGCCACCAAGCCAGCTATAAACATCTAAGAGCCGAAGGAACCGGAAGTATGCGCCTCTGAAGGCATTCATGGGTTGTTGCTCGTGCGATTGAGATCGCTCGCCATGTGTACTCAGCCACGTTGTCACTAGAGGGTCTGGCGAAGAGAAACATTATTTCCAAGGGAAACAACAGTCATGTTCCATGTGCGTTGGAGGGTTGTGATACTGTCAAACCAACCGCCTAGCTCCATGTTAAATAGCATGGTTTCTCAACATGCTGGACAGTTGAAAGGACACCAACTGTTGAAAGGACACCAACTGTTTTAGAAGGGACACACACCCATACGGCCAGGATTAATGGAAAAACCCTTCCAAATGGTTGGTGGACAGAACATCCGACATAGAAGATCACTGGTTCCCTCAAAACAAACAACACCCAGAATAGGTTGACGTTGGAAGGGGAGCAACAAATTAAAGTTTGGCAGTTAAGTGGGGATTTCAACCACTAAACCACAATAAGCAGGAAGCTCGCGGAACTGAATCGAATCGGCTGGCGCGAATCGCGCCGAACCGGAACCGGCCCGAACCGGCCGCGCGATTCCTGGATACGAATCGACACCAATGACGCCAACCCGGCGAAACGAAACGAAACGAATCGGCTAATTGGCGGTTTCCGAACCGAATGGAATCGAAACGGGCCGGTTGGAGAGCTGGCAAAGATGGAAGGGTTGAGCTTGGAGCCCAAGGGTTGGGCCAGAGCTTGGAGCCCCAAGGTTGGAGGCCAGAGCTTGGAGCCCAAAGGTTGGAGGCCAGAGCTTGGAGCCCAAAGGTTGGAGGCCAGAGCTTGGAGCCCAAAGGTTGGAGCCCAAAGGTTGGAGCCCAAAGATTGGAGCCCAGAGCTTGGAGCTCAAAGGTTGGAGGCCAGAGCTTGGAGCCCAAAGGTTGGAGGGAGCCCAGAGCTTGGAGGCCAGAGCTTGGAGGCCAAGGTTGGAGGGGCCAGAGCTTGGAGCCCAAAGGTTGGAGGCCAGAGCTTGGAGCCCAAAGGCTGGAGGCCAGAGCTTGGAGCCCAAAGGTTGGAGCCCAGAGCTTGGAGCTCAAAGGTTGGAGGCAAGAGCTTGGAGTTGAAAGGTTGGAGGGGAGGCCAGAGCTTGGAGCGCGAAGGTTGGAGGCCAGAAAGCGTGCGCTTGGAGTGGAGGCAAGGGTTGCCATGACCATCACACACTGCGGTCAGGGCAGTGGACGCTCAGGGGCTGTCAATTGCCACACACCCAGACCTCATCAGGAGCTTGCCTGCTTCAAAAACAAACCTTTTTGTTGGGTAGTTGACTTGAAAAGGGAAGGAAGGTGCCACTGGAGGTCAGGGTGCCGGTCAGCCCTCAAAGGATGGAACAAAGGTTGGAGACAAGGTTCGTTGGAAGTGTTCTGAATTGAAGGCCTTTCAGACAAGCATATGACTACTGGCAGGATCAACCAGGATTTGACGGTGGACGCAGGAAAGCTTTGGCAAGGAAGACGGAGGCGGCTTGAAGGCTGGAAGGGCGGCCCTGGAAAGGCTGGAACATGTGGAGTGGCCCCCCGGGCCTGGAAAGGTTGGAACATGTGGAGTGGGCCCCCCACAAAGGTTTGGACAGGCGGCCTGCTGCCTGGTTAGGGACGTTGGAGCCCTGGAGTGGGCCCCAAAGGTTGGAGGAGAAGCCCCCACAAAGGTGGCGGCCCGCAAGGGAAGGGAGGCCCGGGAAAGGTTGGAACATGTGGAGTGGCCCCCCGCCCGTCCAGCCTTTGAGGGCTTCTCCTCCACCACTCCACATGTTCCAACCTTTCCAGGCCCGCCCTTCCAGCCCCGCCCTTCCAGCCTTCACTGAGCTGCCTCCCTCCACATGTTCCAACCTTTCAAGGCCGCCCTTCCAGTCTTCTCTGAGCACCTTTGTCCCTCCAACCAGGCAGGCCGAACCTTTGGAGGCTTCTCCTCCAACCTTTGGGGGGCCACTCCACATGTTCCAACCTTTCCAGGGCCGCCTCCGTCTAACCTTCCAGGCAGCAGGCCGCCCGTCCAACCTTTGTGGCCTGCACAACGGTTGAAGACGGAGGCTGCTGCCTGGTTGGAGGGACGCTCAGCGAAGGCCCTAGAGTGGCCCCCCAAAGGTTGGAGGAGAAGCCCCCACAAAGGTGGCTGTTGGAAGAGGGCCAAAGGTTGGACGGTCGGCCGCCTGGTTGGAGGGACAAAGGTTTCGGAGTGGCCTCCCAAAGGTTGGAGGAGAAGCCCCCGCAAAGGTGGCGGCCCGCAAGGTTGCAAGACGGAGGCGGCTCAGTGAAGGCTGGAAGGGCGGCCCTGGAAAGGTTGGAACATGTGGAGTGGCCCTTCAAAGGTTGGAGGAGAAGCCGCCACTCCCAAAGGTTGGAGGAGAAGCCCCCGCAAAGGTGGCGGCCCGCAAGGTTGGAAGACGGAGGCGGCTCAGTGAAGGCTGGAAGGGCGACCCTGGAAAGGTTGGAACATGTGGAGTGGCCCTTCAAAGGTTGGAGGAGAAGCCCCCGCAAAGGATACACGGGCGGCCCACCCGCCCGCCTTGAATGGTTGGAGGGACGAAGGTTGGAACACGGAGGCGGCTCAGTGAAGGCTGGAAGGGCGGCCCTGGAAAGGTTGTGTGGAGAGGTGGCCTGCCCCCACAAATGGTTGGACGGGCGGCCCGCCCACCCCTGAATGGTTGGAGGGACGAAGGTTGAAAACCAGATCCACAAAGCAGCAGATCCATTTCAAGAACATGCGTTTGCTTTTCCGAAACTTTTCCCTTGTCGGGTTTCTTGCTTGGGTCTCACCATCGGTTGTGGAAACTTTGGTTTGTTTTCTGTCTTCTGTTTTTTGCCCCCCAAAAAGCGTTGTGGGGTCGAGGGAAAAAAGCTTGTCCTGCTGAGGCCTCACCGTCCTCAACTCCCTGTAGAAACATGCGTTTGTTTTCTGCCCTCTTTTTCGTTGAAACCCAAAAAAAAGGGATCCCGTGAAACACCTGTCCCGCTGAGGTCTCACCATCCTCAACTCCCTGTAGAGACAGGCCAGGCCTTCCCCCCCCCCCCTTTCGAAAAAAGAGCGTTCGAAGAATCCAGTAGACGCATTCAGTTGTTCTCCGTTTAGATGAGATGCAAACAAGGTTCCAGTACGGGGCCGCAACAGAAAGGCTTGTAAGAATTCATTTCCAAAGCGGGCTTCCATGTCGGGACCATTCATGAGCTCCGCATTAGAACGCTCCATGTAGGGATCATGAAGATAGACTTCTTGACACAAGCTGTTGTAGGAGGGCCGCTAAACTCCCAATGGTTGGAGGGACGACGGGCTCAGTGAAGGCTGGAAGGGCGGCCCTGGAAAGGTTGGAAGAGGCGGCGGAGAGGGCGCACCCAAAGATTGGAGGAGGCGACCAGCGGCCCCCAAAGCCCCATCGAAACGAATTGAAACGAACCGGGCCTTGGCAAGGAACCGGCTGCGAAACGAAACGCCCCAATCGTACGGCGATTCAGGGCTATCGAATCGAACACACCGAAACGGACGTGCGCGCGAAACGGAACGCACCCAAACGAATCGTGAGAACCCTGAATAAGCAAAAATGCAAAATATGTCCCAACAACAGCCATGACTTGGACACTAAATCAAGCTGAGATATTGACCCCCGTGTTGAGCTTTCCTTAAAACCACCCCGCCTTCACATGTCGGAGCTTCCTCAAAAAAGAGAGACTGCAACCCAGGTGACTAAGCTGGACTGTCTGTCTACCCTTCCTCCAACTAACATGGCAGCTGTGGGGAGGTACCTGGAAGAGTCATGTCCTTTTGAGGGGAGCTCCTGTCAGTTGCCATGTTAGTTGGAGGGAGGGTACTGATCCCCTGCTAAACATCAAACTTTTAGCGGTTTAGCGGAAACGACCGCTAAACCAACAAAACAACTAAAAAGGCTGGGAATTGCCAAGCTAAATGGTGCCTCTTCTTTGCTTTTCTTGTGGTGGGTCCCTTTCAAATCCGAGCCAAATTGAAGATCCAAAATGGGGATGGATCGAAAGGTCCTTTACATGGGATGACCATTGGGTACAACCCCTAAACATATTTGATCTTTCCACACGGCAAAAGTTCTCCATGGTCAATAAACTGGGGGCCAATAAAAACTAGGTCCTCCAGTCGAGAGGTTAGAATAAGAGCCCTTTTTCTGTAGTCTATTTCCGTAGGGGCACCCTCCCCCCCAAAAAAAGGGGTGAGAAAGGGCACTACTGGGGGACCTAGTCTCGGTTTCCTTCCGAGCATCTCAGGGCAGGGGCACACGAAGCTCCTGCAGCGCATCCAGAGCTCGTCTTGCGCCACGCGCAGGACGAAGCGGGAAGCGGCGCGGAACTGCGCGAGGTCCACCAAGGACAAAGACGCCGCCACCTGAGTCAGGGGGTCAAACATCGGTACCCAACATGGATCTCTGATAAATCTTTCCAAGGACGAGCACCTGCGCTCCCCAGGTGGTTTTTTTTGACCCATACCCACCTAAGTGATACTCAAAAGCTGGCCTCTCAGGGGGTCATTCCCAGTTGCGAATGAACCTTTGAAAAACCCCAAAGGAAGCAAGGGATGGTGTTTTTTGGGGGGTCGTGCCATTTCTCCTTCGCTACTTTTAAATGGGTACTTAAACAAATCAAAAAATAATAACAAAACAACCCTCCCTTTTAAATGCTCACATGATCAGAACGAGTTGGCTCAAGCCTTCCGGAGACTTCAGCTTGTGCTTCGCCGGGCCGTTTAGTTTCAACCAGCGAATTTAACATGCGCATCCCATTTCCCTTGGAATCTACCCCCCCAAAAAAAAACAAAGTGTGTATGTATACATATATATATAGATACATATTACATACATATATATATATAGAATCAAATAAAGCCAAACAGAAGGGCCGCTAAAAATGTAGTTTCAAAGCTCCAATGCATCAAATAATTAAAAGCAGCTTTTCTTACGGCTCCCTTTGGCTTTGAGATTCGACTGAAATGGGTGTTGAACGTCTCGTGAGGGGTCCATATGGTGTGTCTGTTTCAGGGTACCCCCTTTGTGGGGGGGCTAAGGGAAACTTCGAGGAAAACCACCATTTTGGCGGGTCCCCCCCCAACAAAAAAACACCGGTATTGGAGCAATCAACCTGCACACATGGATCTCGGCAAAGGCGGACGGCGCGCACGGCAAAGTCAAAGATTAGCTTTTGGTTAAGCGAACGCATAAAAACCTCCCTGGTGGTTTTGGAGTCTGACAGGTACGCGGTTGCCCAGCTTGGACCCAGAAACAGAAGGTGATCACCTCTTTGGCATCTCTCCTAAAAATGGTTGCCAAAATGGGAAAACCAAAAGGTCAACAGGCCGGCTTTGAGCAAGTCAGGGTAACAACACCACAGCCAAACCATTGCTCTCAAACACCAAGTCACCAGTCACCCAAATTCACCCGAGACTGGGCGAAACCGGTCTCAGGAATTTCGTAGGTTAACCCATGCATGTTGGGACCGGAGAATTGGTCTCAAGCCGACCAAAAAACATCGAGAAAGGAGCTGGCATGATTTTCAGCCTACTCGGACCGGCCTCATTCTTTCACCAACAAAAAACCGCCCGCAAGCGACTTTCATACCCCGCAACGGAAAACCGAAAACCCGGCGACGGCGAGTCGCAGCTACGAGCGCTTCCCACTTCCTGAGTTGAAATTGGAAAAAACAACAGCACACTTTTAATTGACTAAAAATGGTCCACACCCACAAAGTTTAAAGTCCCACTTGAGTCATTTCCCACCAAAATGGTCCGAGCTCAGGAAGTGAGACTAGGTCCTCCTGATCTGAGAGGTTAGAAGAAGGGTACCAACTTTTTTCTCTCTATGTTAGCAGGGGAACCCTCCCAACCAAAAAAGGGTACAAGAACGGGCACTACTAAAAGACCTAGATTGGCCCTGGAGAAAAAAGAGGGAACCCTTTTTGAAAAAGACCATTCTTCGTGGGGCAGCCACACAAAGAATTGGTGCCACTGAACTGAGGCCTCCCCTCCCCCAAACAAGACCAAAATGGTCTGAGCTTTTGAGGCAAGCTCACGCTGCACTCCGCCGGCGGGCCTCACTGGCCTGCTCGGGCAGAAACTCCCGGCCCGGCTTCGACGGCGAGGCCAGGCTGGGCCGCGGCGTCCCCGGCGCCGGCGCCGGCGCCTCCGCCGCGGCGTCCCCGCGGACGCGGCGGCGCGCGCGGGGCGAGCGGTCGGGCAGGAGACCCGTCAGGGCGCGCTTGGCACGGCGGCAGCGCTCCTATGGAGCGCTCCGGTGGCCCCGATTTTTTCGTGGGGAAGCAAAAACTGTTGGAGGGGTCAAAACCACGCACCCTATGAATAAACCGGGGTTCATCAGGAGGTGGAGGGGGTTGAAACCATTTGCTTGTTGGCATTGGCAGGGGGAATCGAATCCTTCCAGGGTTTCTTTGGTGGGGCAGGATTTCGTCCAGCCACAGTATGAATCAACACCAGTTTATTAATATAGGGGTGTCCCCGGGTGTTTCGTGGGGAATCACTTTTGGAGGGGCCAAACCCCCCCCCCGGTGAATAAACTGGGGTTGATTATGGGGTCAACATGTCACCCGTGGGGACTGTTAGAGAGACCTGTGTAGTTAATGCGGGGGCCTCAAAAATCAGGTGCCCCCGCCCCCAAACTTCATTGTATGTGATGCCATAAATATGTGATTATTCGCCTCAAACATAACAGGTGATCACCTTCTGGCATCTCTAAAAATGGTTGCCAAAATTGGAAAGCCGAACGGTCAAAAGGTCAAAAGGTCAAAAGGTCAAAAGGTCAAAAGGTCAAAAAGGTCAAAAGGTCAAAAGGTCGGGTTTGGGCAAGCGAGCTGTGTATGCTTGTCAAGTCAACACCCCCAACTGTTGTGGTTCCCAGAAACCAAGGTGCCATTCTTCGGTACATTGCTTTGACCCACACAATACTCAGTTGCCCAGTTTGGACCCAAAAACAAAAGGTGTCTCCACCAAAAATGGCATCTCCACCTTTTGGGCATCTCCCAGGTGCTTTGGGTGTAGCTCAGCAGCCCCAAATGGAACTCAAGTCAACCGCAGTTTCGTAAGAGAAAGGCTGCCCCGGGTTTAGTGGGGGATTACTGGAGGGGAACATCCCCTGTTAAGAAACTGGAGAAAACTATTTTGGGGTCAACATTGAATGAGAACACTCAAATCCGCGATTTGTTTTCTAGGAAACAAATAGCCATACCCATCGAATCCAAGCACAGAAATCCATTCCGAATCGACTGTTGATTCCGTGCGAAGCGTACTTGGGTGTTCGATTCGCCAACGTGGCAAGTTCTTGGTAACCGTTCGGTCTAACAACTACTCATAGAAGTTCCCCGTTCACTGGCCCCATTATTTTACAATTGTCAAATTCACCCCCTAAGTGGCAGGTTGAAGGGAAACAACCCCAATTTCTGAGTCTGATCATTTCCAAAACAACCACAATGGGCCCAGGTTCACATTTCGTGGAATTCACCCTCCTTAAGGCCTTCAAAACTGGTGTTCCCAAGGACAATTCTGAATTGGGTCTCTCCATAGGGTCCGGGGGTGAGCGCCTTGGGAGGGTTCATGACCCCTCAGGGCTGTGTTACAAAAGCGGAAGTCCCTAGCCCAACTTTCTGGGCCTTTAATTACATATTTCGAGTCCAAGGTGTTAGGAGGGGTTGGCTCGAAGCACGGCAACGAACTTGGCGAAACGGACTTGGCAGGTTAGCCTCCATTTGCTTTTTCGCCCACTGGAAACAATGGAAAAATACTTCCAGTGTGAAACCGATTCGCTTTAAACACAGCAGAGGAAAAGAAACAAATTATTCATTTCAGCAAATGGAAGTTGGTAGTTTGGTTTGGTTGTGTGGATGTTGTGGGGGTACCTTCCCCATTAGGCGTGAAAGCGAGGGTGGGGTTCAAATCCCCAGTTCCCACTAATCTTGTTGGTGCTCAGTAGGGAAGGCGGGACTGAATGAGGATTCCCTTAAAGGAAACCACCAGTTGGATGGTTCATCTTAACGTCGTTCCATGTCTCATTCCCTTCCCATAGCAGACCTGTCATTTGTTTGAGCAGATCTGAGGTTTGAAGACTCTTGGAGGGAATCCAAGCGAGGGCCCCTCTCACAGGTCCAACAGTGTCCAACCATCTCAGACCCCCACCCAAACCTTCTAAACCCCCTACACCCCCTGAAAGGCAGTCAGGCTAAGCCTTGGTTGACGTTCGAAGGGGGGACAAACAATAAAACTTTAGCAGTTAAGTGGGGATTTCAACCACTAAACCACAATAAGCCAAAATGTAAAAACATGTTTTCCAACAACCACCATGAAGCCCGTTTTCAAACCTGAACAAAAACCACCCATGCCCCCCACCTTTTTACGCCGCCACCTTCCGCCGCGCGCGCTCCTTCCGTCGCACAAAAAAGCAAAAAACCGCGCGAACGCGGCCCTTTCGCGCTCGTTCCGTCGCTCCTGTCGCGGCAGCTTCCTCAAGGCCTCCAAGGCGCTCTGCAGCTTGGGGCCCCGCAGCCCCAGCAGCTCGCAGAGCTCCACCGCCGGAACCTCCGAATCGCTTCGATGCGATCCGACTCCGATCCGAGGAGCAGCGGCTTGGACAGATTCTTTAAACAAAAGAGTCAACGGCTTGGACATCTTCTTTGAAAAACACATGGTTGCGAAGAAAATCTGGGAACACATATTATTTGAAAAAACCTGTGGCTGCGAGAACATCTGGGAACACATCTTCTGTGGAAAAACACGTGGTGGCGAAGAAAAGGGAACAGGTATTCTTTGAACCACACGGTGGCTGCGAAGAAAATCTGGGAACGCGGGGGGAAGGGACCTGGACAAAGAACTAGCCATAAAAAAGGTAGTTCATCTCACAGATTTGCGGGGGAGAATTCATGGACAACCACGGAATTGCGAAGAAAACATGGAACACCTAAAGGGCAAGAGGTAATAATTGTAGTAGTAACCCTATACGAGCCCCTTGGACCCTAAGGGCTGTTCAAAGGCCTGAAATCATGAGGTAAAACAACTAGGTCCTCCAGTAGAGAGTACTTTTTTTTTCCGTTGTCTATTTTAGTAGGGGAACCCTACCCAAAAAAATGGTAGAAGGGCACCAATGGGGGACCTAGACAAAGTAAGTTCCGTGTGGCGACTTGGTACAAGTCGTGTCAGCTGCAAATTATCTTCACAAGCTGTTAGCTTTTCGGAACTTTCTCGTCGCTTGCAGGTTTCGCAGCAGCAACTTTTGCATCTGCATGGAACAACGGGCCTTTCTGCTGGTGCTTGACAGAAAAGTAAACCGGCATTTCTGAACGAGTGGATGGGCTGGGACAGGCCCCAAACTTGTTGCTTGACACCAAAATGGTTCTCCCAGAATGACTGAAGTCCAGTGAGCTGCTCTACAAAAATATCGCATAGTTACACGGTTGCTTTCTGCTCCCCTGCTAACAGTTTTTTTTTAGTGGTTTGATGGAAAACCCATTAGTTGGCAAAAAGTTAAGGTCCTGACATCCAAGCACAATGCGCCAAAGTTTATACGCATGTTCCTTAACAACTCTGAAGCGAACTTCCTCAGCCTTGACTTTCTTGACAGGTCCGTAAAACGCAGCTTTACCTGAAGACCCTAAAAGGGCAGGAAGCTAAGGGAAACAGTCGGCCGCAACCTCGACATAAGCCCAGTTCTGGGGGCCTTTGCTTCAAAGCCGATCTGAATCCAAAGCTGAGATCAATGTGCAGCTGGGTTCCATTGAACGTGCCAGCGTTGGCTCCAAATTTCGGGGCATGGAGGAAATCACGTGCCGCCAATCTGATGCAAGCTTGTTGGCACGTCACGTCACGGAATCGTGAACCAAGTATGTGAAAATGTTGCCCTTGGGGCACCTTAGACGTTGACAAGTCCTGAAGAGTCAACAATGCCGACAAGTCCTGAAGAGTCAACAATGCCGGCTATGTGAACCCAAGCATTGCTTTCATGGTGGCAAGTGAACGCCAGGGTTGATGTTATGGCCAGATTTGTCCCTGAAAACGAGGGACATGTAGTGTTAACCCCTGGTTAACTGAAATGAGAGGTGTCCCCTTTTAGTGGGGATTCATCACTTTCAACCCCCATTATTCCTAAAACCGGTTTGTCAACCTGAGGTCGACATTAAGCTCAAACGGCACGAAGCGAGGAATGCTTATTTGACGATCAGACTTGTGGCCCACCCACTTTGGCTGAATTAACTGAGAAGCACACCCTCAACAGAGAAGCAAACGGTGCCACTGGGCAACTGCTACTGATTGTACAACTTGATGTTTCTGATTTTGAAATCGACCCTCTGGTGGGTTCCATGTGGACCGGGGGAGTACCCTTTCAAAGGGCACTGAAGCCCCACCAGTTTGGGGGTCACTAGTCTTGCTTGCTTTTGACCCCTGCAAAAAAAAAAATCAACTTTCAGTATGGAAACTCCACTGTTGCAACAACCAAAAAGTTAAAGTCCAACGTTTCCTTACGAAATCTTGGTTGACGTTGGACAGGGATCACAAATTTCATTTTTTAGCAGTTAAGTGAGATTTTACCCACTAAACCACAAAACACCAAAATGTAAAAAAAGTTTCCCAACAACCATCATTTGGACGATACATCAAGCTTAGATATTGACCTCCGTGTTGAGCTTCCCTTAACACCACCCTCTCCCATGTCGGAGCTTCCTAAAGAAAGACATAAAGAACCATATAGACCCCTATGCTTCCAAAGACCATTGAAAGTATGGGCGAGAAGCAGAGGCCATACAATGGGTAAAGACCTATAAATGGAGGCTGTAAACGGGGATTGTACAAAGTTGGCTTTTCTGGTCCATATAGACTGCTCGGTCCCCTTTTCGGAGACGACGCACTGACCGGCCCCCGCCTTGGTCTTGGCCTTCCGGATGGGCTTTCCATACACGCCCCGCAAGTCCGGGCGCTTGGAGGTAATCCTTTTCCTCGCAGTTGAGCCATCTCCAAAACTCAAATGGTGCAACCATGGAATATCTCTGGAGGTGGCTTTAAAGTTGCGTTTTAGTTGGTTTTCAGTGGGTGTTGAAGTTGGTTGTTAGATGGTCTTTAGATGTCCTTAGAAAGTCTGAGTTTTCGTGGTTTTGGTTGGTCACATTCGCTTTACAGGGTTTTGGTCCCTATTCCTCCCGAATACATGCCCTGGAGGCGGAGTATTTTGGGGATGCGTCGTTTGTTTTTCCGGACCGATCATGATAATTATCTGATCAAATGGTGGCAAATCAGAGAAAGGTTCTCTCGCTGCAGTGGATTGGAGGTCTAAACTTGTGGTTTAGGGGTCTCTCAATTTGTCGTCTTTGTTGGCTTGGTGGATTTGGAAGGGAATCTCCCCCCCCCCCGCCCAACAAAAACAAACATCACTTTGGCTGAAACCAGAGTTTCCTCAATTTCCCCTTTCTGGGACCTCCAAAAGTGGCGCTCGCTATGGACATTTACAGTAAATTGATCGACGTTTGGAGGGGAAGCCCAGTGACTCACCGTCTGAACTGTTGATGAGTGAACAAAAAGCAGCGCCCCCCACCCCCCCTCCCCCAACTTGCCGGCTTTTTCAGCGGTATCCAAAAATCCCCTTAATACTGTCCAAAAAGCAGTTGCTGGGCTTGTGCTGAGCATGTCGAGCACGGATTGATAAAAATATCTTGGTGATTCATAGGTCTTGTTCTGGAGGGATTCAGACCACTTTTGGAGGAAACAGCCCTACTATTTGCGGGGCCATTGAAGATTTAAGCCTCAGCATTGGACCCATCCAAAGAGGAAGGACCTCCATTGGAAGGTTTTGGACTTCCAAAAAGCCTTTCTGAGGGCCCAAGATGCTTGGGCGCTTGGGCTGGCTTTTGGGCAGTTGGAGGCGAAGATCAGCACCAAATCGCAGTCGAGAGTCCGCTTCGACATGAGTGACACCTGAGAGGCTTCAGTGTCTGAACCCTTTGACAAACCATAACCAGGGCTTAAACCATACAAACTTGGTTGACGTTGGAAGGGGAGCAAAATTTAGATTTTAGCGGCTAAGTGGGGATTTCGACCACTAAACCACAATAAGCAAAAAAGGTAACAAATGTTTCCCAACGACAACCATGCAAAGAGCTTGGACTTGCCGCGCTCCATGATCAGCTGAAGACAAATGACTGTGTCCTTTTGAGCGGCTGCCCCCAAAACAACCACAAACCAAATGGCTGTGGCGAATTCAAAAAACCGGAATTCCAAAAAGGGTTGCCCTGGTAAGTGGAAACATGGACCAAAACCTGAGTAACCCCTCCTGTTTAATTTTGAGCCACAGCCAAATGGCTTTCTTCTCATTCAAAACCACCAAAGGGGTACCGACTCCAACAAGACAGGCCCAAGTAAGGCGATTGCCAGACTGTCAAAACCCACGCTCCGATCCCCAAAAAGGGGCCTATGGTGACGGTGTTCAGCTCCACTGTTGATTTGGGCTCCTTTGAGTTTCGTGCTACAAGGGATCAAGGTCTGGTTTCGGTTTCCCGAAGCCCGGACATAAAAAAAATTAGCCTTTTGGGACCTTTACGAAAGGTGGGCCAAATAGTGACATGGTGGAAACTAAAAGGTTGGGCGGGGTTCGAACAACTCACTTCCGTGGATTGGCCCCAAAAAAGTCGCCGAGCTTTTTTTTAACACTAAAAAAGGTCCAAACCCATACAAGTGACTGAAGTCCAACTCAGGAAGTGCGAGAACTGAGTTGGTTGCAACGCACATTTGGACCAAGCCTGCCTGGACCACTCCTAAGCCGAGCCGGCGTAAGGTGATACGAGCCCTTGAGCCAATGGCAGCGGAGAGAACCGCGAGCCACGGTCAAAACTGGCCTGGCCAAAATAGGGCACACCAAACAAAAGCTAATATGGCCATGGGTCACAATCCCGTACCCCCAGTGAACATCCCAATCCCCACAAAAATAGACTAAAATGGGTGGTGCACCTACCCGACAATGATACCATTTGTTTTGACCCACAGCCATATCGGTGTGTGTTTTTGTTGAAGGGAACCACTTGTGTGTGGTTTTCAAAAGGGAAGCCACAAGGCCAATTTCAGCGTTTTCCCTTAAAAATGGTCACACCCATGTTCAGATTCCGCTTCATACTCAGTCCCACAGGTTCGGTGGCCTCCCCGAAATCTACGTCACAGCTTTAAGGAGGAGACCCTAGAGGCTGATTCCACATTCTTTGTAGGAGGAGACTCTAGAGACTCTGGAGGCCCAAAACTAACGCCCAAACATAACATTGTCCTAAGGGTTGACTCCCCATTCTTTTCAACCATCGTTCTTTTCAATACCCAGCCGGTTTCCCTGAATTTCCGGAGGTTTCCTAGAAAGAAGGATCCCTGGAAAGAATGGGAAAGGTACCCTTAGAGAGACCCATCATGCCTTTAGGAATCTTTGATCAAAAGTCTTACATGACCAGCATACCTGCTCGCTTGCTTTAACCAAATGTGGAACATGGGTGCCTTTGTCGGAAAATATGCCCAGGTGGCGTTTTCGACAGCAATCCCCACCCATCCGGGACCCTCCCAACGCCCAGAACCTTGAACATCGCCGTCAGCTTCTTTGCGGGATCTCAAAATGACCGAAACCCGAAGAAACGCCGACTCGACCCGGCGACCGCCGACCAGAGACTCCGTGCGACGCCGAAACAAACCCTCAGCGCTCGCTCGTTCGTGGCCTGGCCCAAGGGCGGCAAGATGGTCACCTCAGCTGCCCATGTCGGATCCAGAAATAAGCTCAGGTGATATCCCCAACAGCATGCGGCGCTGGTTTCGACCTGCGAAACCTTACCTCAGAACCCTCGCAAAGAGCCTTACCTCAGAGCCGCCCCTGACTACCCCGATACCTCCCAAACCTCCAAAGCCTGCTACTCCAGAGCCTGGCTCGGGCCTCACACCAGAATCCCAAACCAAACAGGAATGTCCGGTAGCTGCTCAAACCTGACACACCTGGCCTGCACCAGACCACCCAAAAACCTTGCGCCTCTGCGCAAAGCCACCGAACCGCCGGAACCTTGCTTGAGCCTTACATCTGGCCCGTCCCGAACCTTCTTAAACCTGACATACGCCAGCCACCGGAACCTTCCTGGAACCTGCGCAACCTTCCTTGAACCTTACACCTTGCAAGCACCAGACCACCCCGAAACCTCCAGAACCTCCCTTGAACCTTTCACCTGGCCTGCGCCAGACCACCCCGAAACCTCCGGAACCTTCCTTGCAGACCAAACTTGAACCTTGCACCCGGCCTCCTTAGCTTTCAGCTGTTGGGGAAAAATAAGTGATCCCCTTTTGGCATCTCTACAAATGGGTTTGGCTCAAAACTAAAGAGATGGGTTACGCAGGATTTCGTCTTTGCCATTTGCCAATTGGGTGCCATTTTGGGCTCCATTTGTTGGAGCCACAGCCAAATGGGAGCCCCCCATGGGAAAACCGAAAGGTCAACAGGCCAGCTTTGAGCAAGTGAGCTGTGTATGCTCAAGTCAACACCCCAACTGGGAGCCAGACCATGGGGAAAAAAAAACAGTTCCCAGGTCATAACAGCGATACCAGGTGATCACCTTTTGGCATCTCGAACAATGGGAACCCGACCATTCTAAGGCTTCATTTCCCATTCCTTTCAACCCTCGTCTTCAAAAACCGGATCCGGTCCCCCCGGGGTTCTGATGGTTTCTGGAAAGAAAAACGGATCCATCTGGAAAGCATGGCGAGGTGTCCCCTGGAACCACAACAGCGGATCACCTCTTGGCAAATCGGAAAAAATGGGAACCCAAACAACCCCCCCAAAAAAGAAGAAACACCCAAGAAGACCTGAAAAGTGGGAACCCCCCCCAAAACAAACAAACAAAATAAAACAAACAAACAAACAGACCCCCCCCCCCAAAAAAAAAACAACAAAAAAAAACGGGGGGAAAAAAGAAGAGGAAACAAACGGTCGCTTCGAGCGTTTTTTGTTGGCCTTCGAGTCGCCCCCTGGAGCTTCAGCCTCACCTCCGTCAGGGAGGGCTCCAGGTCGCGGAGGTCCAACTCCTCGATCGCTCGCTCGGAGCGCGGAGCTCGGAGAAGTGCTTACCCCTTAAAACTGGGTAGTTAATCTTTTACAGACATACAGGGGTCCTTACATTATACACCTGAACATTGCCTTGTAAATGGTGGTGTCCTTTTATTTTGGTGGAAAAAGCCATGTTTCAAATGGGCAAAATGTATCTTTTAAGGAGCCCTGACATATAAGTTGTGTGTTTTAAGAGGTAAGCGCGCGCCTTATGGATCGAGTTGGGTCAAAAGGAAGGAGTCCCCAAACCTGGGCCCGTTTTCTGCTCCGCGATACAAGGTTCGACTCACGTGTTTTAGTGGGAATACGGAAACCTCCACAGACCAAAAGGCTGAAAGGCGAAGGAACCGGATGGCTGGGAGCCAGCAAGAAACTATGTGCTTGCCACTTTTAGTGGGTATGGGTCAAAATTGAACCACCAGAGGACCACAGATTGTATCCTTGTTCCATTTACCAGGGTTCTATTTTGTGTACCTATTTGAGACCCACACCCAAATGGCCTTCCCAAAAGGTCCAGGAACTCAGGAAGTTGGCCACAGTAATCTTCCAACAATGGCTGATAGCAGCAAAGCCAAAGGGTCATTCCCGTTTCGCTACCGGTGATCTCCCCGAACAAGTGCATGTCTGGAGTACGTGGACTCACCCAAAACGGCAACACGAAGCGCAGAGAATCGGGTGTCCTCTTTTTGAGGGTACCCATTTTTTGGTGGTTTTAGAGGGACACCAAAAAGAACCCCCACCAATTCTCGGTTGCCTTCAAGTTGTCTCGGTTGCCTTCTAGCACGCAGTTTAGGTCCTCCAGATTTGAGAAGTTAGAATAAGTTGGTAGCAACTTTTTCCTGTAGTCTATTTTAGTAGGGGAACTCTCCCCCGAGAAAAAAAAAAAAAAAAGTAAAAGGGCACTACTGGGCGTGCTTTCTGCTCCCCTGCTAAAAAATGTTCACTAGTGGTTTGATGGAAAAATCATTTGTTGGCGAAAAGTTCAAGTAACATCCCTTGGCATGTTTTTTTTACCAAAGTGGTAATTACCAAAGTGGTAACCTGGCGGACGTCCAGCACCCTTAGGCTCATGACCCCTCCAATGGGCCCCGGGCCCTCCAATGAAGAACCCGGACCAATTCCTCAGGGGCCCTTGAAAACAACCCATTTTGAGGATTTGCCCAAAAAGCATCGGGAGCCTTAGGGCACGTAGTATTGCCAGGGTTCAATCTTAGACCCCCAGCGCTTTATTGAAGAATTACTAACAATGGCTTCCCGTTGAAACTAAAACGAGTCCCAGCAAGGGGAGATCCAAAAATCGGCTTCCAGGCTTTCCGTTGTCCTTGTGGCTTCCCGTTAAAAACACAAAACGAGTCCTGGAAATGGGACTTTCCAACTAAAAAAAGAGAAGCAGGAGCCAGGCATTTGGAAGCCTGTAGCACCTGGTACTTCGGCGAAAGCGGAGCGTGCCACCTTGGATTTGTCGGGTGAGGGAGCCGCAGGTGGCCTTCCCCAGGAACGGCCGGTCATCTATTGTTCCTTTGGTGCCTCTTCATTGTGGGGGGAAGGATGTGGGAGGGCTGGAGATCGCTAGAAGGACTTCAGGTGGGAGACCTGGTGAGAGTCAGTTGAGCGGTCAGCTTTAGCTTTGGCTTCAGCTCGAAACTGGAGTCGATTGTCGAGAGTAGCCTTCTTTGTTTTGAAAGGAAACCGAAAGGCAACGAAGCGTTGCTGGATTTCAGTGCAAGATCAATGGCCGGCTTCCGAAAACCAAAACCCGAGCTGAACTCCCTGAAAGCTGCCGAAACCACCCCAAAAACACCCCTTGGCTTTCAGCAGTTCGGGAAAAGGTTTTTGGCAGTGCTCTGGGAAACGGGTTGAACCACTCAACGGGCTACGGAACGGGAGTTTCGTCCACGTTTTGGCACGTGGTATCATTTCATCATAACATGTTGCTTCCGCCACCAGCTTACGCCACCTTACGCGTATGGGGCGGTGTTGCTTGCAAAACAGGTTGTGACCGGACTCTTACTAAGCATGTAGATGGAGGTGTTGGACGCTCATTTAGGTTTCCTCTTAAACCAGCCCAAAAAGGGACCGTATCTCAGAAAACCCATTTGTTCCAGGCTAAAGGACCCAGTTGGTTGCCATTAACGACGTTTAATCCCCAAATCAGGTTTTTTTGAGGATTCCCTTTGCTGAACTTTCACACCAAAACCAAAAGGTGGTTGAAATCCATCCAAATCTTGACTGAATCTATACGTTCCTAAACACAAGCATGCCTCCACAAGGGTTCCCGGGCAACCATCTTCCTTTTGGCACAACCATGTTCCTTTTAAGGGGCCCTCTGTTGCAGGCTCCATGTTTGTTTTTGCGGGGGTGTGCTTTACAATACGGGACCACTTTGGATTCCTTTTAAACCCAAGGCTGCCAACTCAAGAACGCCTGAAGGTTCAACAGCAAGCTTAGCGACTCATTCCGCAAGGCAAACAACTATAAGCAAGCAAGCCTTTGGCTACTTACTCTTTCCAGTGATTTCCATTCCATTCTAGCAGGCGACCAAAGAGAGGTAACTGGGATCCACAGATTGCCGGTTTGCCGGAATCACTTGAAGGAATCTAGATCGTCCCTTTGGCTAATTCGGATGCTTTTGACGGAGTTGCTAAGGGATGCCGATCGCAGACACCAAAACAGCATGATACAGTATGCCACTTCCCCCATTAGCTTCTTCAAGGCTTGAGGGAGCATCAATGCAGAAGAACCGGCTAAGTTTGGGTATCGGTTTGCTCAAGGCCAATAAACGCTAGACAAATCAGCAAACCTTGGTCTCCTCGGCGGTGTCGTCGTCAGAGATGACATCCGCGTTCTCAAGGTCATCGATAGAGGTGCTTGCTCCACTATCGCTCTCTGAAGACGATGGCCTCAGTGTAACAAACAAACATACCCCCTTTGGTAGTGATTTCATTTGGCCGTGGGACAACACCAATGGTACCATGTTGGGGTAGGTGCACCGCCCATGTTAGTCTATTTTAGTGGCGATTGGGATGTTCACTGGGGGTACGGAGTTTTGACCCATAGCCATTTCCCTCCACTCCGTGGTGTACTGATTCAAGGGAACCGCGTCGTGAACCCCAATCAAGGAAATTGGCTGGTTAAGTCGCCTATGGCCTTCCTGGGATCCAGTGATTCGAGTTGTCATTGGTTCATCGCCATTAGACTGGTCATTGACTAAGTCCTCCAGTAGAGAGGTTAGAATAAGGGTACCTTTTTTTTTCTGTAGTTAGTACGTAGAAGACTCCCCAAAAAAAGGGTATATAAAAGGGCACTACCGGTAAACCTAGTTGACTTTTGGAGGTCCAACCGCCGGACGCTTTTCGTGCGTCTGGGGGAACGGACTCCAGCAAGTGAACTTGCAGTCGACACGAAAGGGGACCAGTCCCGAACCTCGAAGCATCGAAGTCTCCGACTGCAACTGTTCTCAGTACGCAATCAATCAGCAAAAAGCAACCGTGCATTAACAAAAAAAGCGTATACGGACTGTTTAGCAGTCGGGTGTGCCCAAAAGCACAACCACCCGCGAAGCATTTCTGAACACCGTTTTGCGGCCGGCACCCCGGAACTCTCTTTCCCAGAGCTGAAGTTTCTACAGATTCTTTCGGCAGTCGCCCTTTCGGCCGTCGCTTTCTTTTCTGGGTCCCGAAGAACCCACTCACAGGCCCCTGGTATCTGACACAATGGTCGTAGGCCGCCTTCGGTTATAAACCCAGCTGAGTGTGCATCATATGAGTGGCAGGCTGAAGCTACACAACCAAACTATCCGCAAGCATAAACGGCTGTCGTGCTTGTGGTCCTTGGACTCTTGCGCAGTTATTAGCTTGCCCAAATGCTGTGGACTCATCACGCTCTACTATGTCCCAGACACCCATTTTGAGCGTCCCCCTACTTTGAGACACACCCGCACATTCACAAGCATCACATGAACAACACCCCAACTCACCTCCCCCCTCCACTCGCGCCCCGGTTGCCCAGTAACCCTGGTGGCAAAAGGGAACCCTCTCGGAGTTAAGCATGTTTAGTTGTTTAGTCAGAAAACCCAGACAAAACTTGACCCAACCCTGGGGTAATTGCAACAGAACACATGGCTTTCTGGCTCTGTTTGATATCTGCCCAACCTTAAAAACTAGCAACCAATAAATAAGTCATAATCAAAACCAGTATTAAAATAGTCTACCCAGAACCATGTAAATAAGAACCAAGGCGGCTGCAACCATTTATGGTTGGGATTATCCCTTAATTACTGATCTAACCTGCATCCCGGGTTTTGATTGTTGCTCAAATCAGATCCCAGATTTCAAGGGACAAAGGGCGGGCTCTAAGGCTTCGATCAGGGCGCTGGTGCTTCTTGGCATCGGTGGCTTCGATGTGCACCAAGGCGTCCCAGATCTCTTGCACGCGGACAGCTTCTGCCCCCATGTTGGCGATCTGCGTAAATTGTGTGCCTCGGACTTTTTCCGACTCGGGACTCGTGGACGTGTGGCTCAAAATGAGAGAGCTAGGGCAAACCGCAGGCTTTGGTCTTTGGTTCCATTTGCCCAGGTGCCATTATTTATGACATTTGGGTACGTCTAAGGCAAGACAACAAGCCCCAGGAGCAAACTAAAGCCCACCCAGTGCAACTCATGACCTCCTAACATTCTGAAACACATCATCGGCTTAACTCTGTCAAAGGACATCGATCGAGTCGAATCATGCCCCTGCAGTTCACGAATGGCTTCGCATAGCCCGGGCAAACCGCAAGGTTGGTATCTCGAGCCACATGCGAAGAGAATCCGCGACATCTTTCGCTGAGCACAGAATGCCAGGTGAGCCTACGAGCCACATGCTTTGGTCTCCCAATCTGTACGGAGTTCGGGTTGCTCACGGCATTCGCTTGCCCCCCTCTCCCGGGTAAGACTGGATTTCCCCAAACCAACTCTGGGCTCTTTGTCAAGCTGCTATTGCACACGTGGTGGTTTTCTCTTGTTCGTCCCCCGTAATCTCTACTGATGGCTGTGGAAAACGACACAGCTGCCAGGCACCCATGCCCGCCCCCCGCCGCCCGAACGCACAAACACACGCACGCACTCACGCACGCACACGCGCTTGTATACAGACATATGCACACATACACACACGGAGACACGGACAGGCAGAGACAAAGAGACGGAGAGAGATAGTGAGGCAAACGGAGAGGGAGAGAGAGACATACAGAGAGAGACAGACAGACAGACAGACAAACAGACAGACAAGCAGACAGACAAGCAGACAGACAGACACACACACACACAGACAGGCAGGCAGGCAGGAAGGAAGGCAGGCAAGGCAGGCAGGCAGGCAAACACACACCCACACACACACACACACACCCACACGCACACACGCACGCATTGGTACACAAACAGGGGTGTATGCCCAAGCTGGTCACACTTGCCCAGAGCACCTGCAAGAAGCCTCAAAGCCGAAATCAAACTTGGATAGACAAAGGTCAGTATCTCTGCACATTATTTACCGTTTTAGCACCAGGTTGCCTTGTGGAATCATACAAAAAAAG
>CAUJNA010001369.1:927500-935000 GCA_963377175.1 Effrenium voratum | reverse complement strand
GCCCATCTTTCCGCAACCAGGTCCTCCGCTGCAAACGCATCAAAGGGCTCGCGAAAAGGATGGAGACCACTCCGAAAATCACCGCCGACCCGAGCCTGAACATGACATGCGTGTGTGGCAAGAGTGTGGGAAGGTGTGCGTGTGTGTGGTCGTGTGTGCTTGTGCGTGCGCTTGTGTGCGTGCTTGTGTGTGTGTGTGCTTGTGTGCGTGGTTGTCTGTGCGTGTGTGTGTGTGTGTGGTTGTGTGTGCTTGTGTGTGTGTCCTTGTGTGTGTGTGTGTGCTTGTCTGTGTGTGCTTGTGTGTGGTTGCGTGTGCTTGTGTGCGTGCTTGTGTGTGTGGTTGCTTGTGAGTGCTCGCGCGCGCGCGCGCGCGCGGGTGTGTGTGTGTGTGTGTGTGTGTGTGTGTGTGTGTGTGTGTGTGTGTGTGTGTGTGTGTGTTTGTGTGTGTATGTGTGTGGCTGTGTGTGCTTGTGCGTTCGTGCTTGTGTGTGCGTGCTTGTGCGTGCGTGCTTGTGCGTGCGTGCTTGTGTGTGTGTGTGCTTGTGTATGTGTGGTTGTGTGTGTGCTTCTGTGTGTGCTTGTGTGTGTGCTTCTGTGTGTGTGTGGTTGTGTGTGCTTGTGTGTATGCTTGTGTGGGTGTGCTTGTGCGTGTGTGTGTGTGTGTGGGTGCGTGCGTGCGTGCGTGCGTGCGTGCGTGCGTGCGTGCGTGCGTGCGTGCGTGCGTGCGTGCGTGCGTGGGTGGGTGGGTGGGTGGGTGGGTGGGTGGGTGGGTGCGTGCGTGCGTGCGTGGGTGTGTGTGTGTGTGTCTGTGTGTGTGTGTGTGTGTGTGTGTGTCTGTGTGTCTGTGTGTGTTTCTGTGTGTGTGTGTGTGTGTCTGTGTCTGTGTCTGTGTCTGTGTCTGTGTCTGCGTTTGTTCGCTCGCACGCCCTTTTCAGGTTAGGGAAACGAAAGGGAACACCGAAAATCATGTTGGGTCTCATCCACATGACACATCCCCGTGTCAGATGGCTCATGTTTGATCAAAGCGGCCAGGGGAACAGAACAAACTCGGAAGGGGAGCAAAGAAATATGTCAAGGTTCTTCATATCGAGATATAACCTGAAACAAGTTGTTTTACTCCTCCAAAGTTAAGCTCAAAATCGGGTACAGACAACCAACAAATTCGCTCAGAGGTGAGCAAAGAGCCTTAGGTTTAATTGGTGAATCGCTTGAAGGTTGACAATTTCTGTGGAAACTGAGCCAATTCAATCGTGGTTAGTCAGATGTCGGGACAAAAGGTCACCCTTGTGGGCGCATAAGCATGGTGAATATTCGCAATAGCCAACTAAAAGCATCAAACCACCTTTCTGGACCCGGACGGCAAACTGACAAAGGCTTCGCGACAGGTTGGCGGTGTTTGCCATGTATGTTTTGGAGTTGGCACCCCGTGCATGGTTTTAAGAGGAAATCAAAAGGAACACCATTTGGGGGGTCCGCCCTTCAAAAAAGACACAGGTATACCGGGAACCCCCAAACTTCACTCGCTGGTCAGGGGAAATCATGCAAGGACACCAAAGCCAAATGAATTTTCAAAAACAACATGTTTAAACGAATCTCCCTTTAAGAACCCGCTCTTGGCAAATTCCATATTCATCTGCACTTTTGACAACACTGGGCTGCCCTCAGATCCCGGTAAAAGCTTAACTCTTAGTGGGTTAAATGTAAACTACCACTAACCACTAAAAGGCTAGAAGGCTAAGGGGTGGCTGGGAGCCACCAAGAACAATGCAACATCTGTGCTAAGGAATCCGAAAGTGAAGCACCTTCATGGCAAGTGTTATAGTTCCACGTGAGCTCGCCACAAAAACGCAACAACACATAACTATCATAGGTGGCCTTTCGGAAAAATCGATGGCCCTGGTAAATAGAATACACCCTATCTAAACCAGGGCCCGCTACTTTTTTACGCAAACCAACCAAAAAGGACACCTATGATAACTATACCTGGACAACAGGGGGGTTGTGACCCTTCATTGAGGGGTGGTTTGCCCAATATCTGAAGGGTCATGGACGATACGCACTGCAAGGTGCGAGGTAATACTTTGCATTCACAAACCCCATACCAACAAAAGCAATCCTTTCGTGGTCCGAAACGGATTTCGTCCGTCCACAGTACCATTTGGCCATGGGTCAACATCCCGTACCCCCAGTGAACATCCGTTCTAAAATGGGTGGCGAATTCACCTACCCCAAAATGGTAATGTAAAAAAGTCTCAAAAGTATTCACTCTCCTGAAAAGCAAAAAGGGTAGGTATTACAGAAAAAACTGCCCGAAATCCCGAAAATATGTTCCCTTAACGTTTGAGTCCAGCCAGAAATGTCCAGAATCTCTGGATTGCTTCCTGTCCCAAACCACCAAATTCCTTAGCAATCCCTTTACTAGAAGATGCACCCTGACAAACTTTCAAGGGGGTGGCACACGGAACCCCCAGGAAGGCAATAATGCCGTTTGTTTAAGGGTAGGGAATTGTGAAAAAAAATGGCCATGGCAGCCTGCCAAGAAGAAGAACCAATACTAAACCAATTCTATTCTGTAGTGAGTCAACTGAAAAGAATACTGAACTAATACTAAACCAATTCTAAACCGTAGTGAGCCAGCTCAAAGGAATACTAAACCAATACTACACCAATTCTAAACAATACTTACTGGAAGACTACTCAGGCAGGTCCCAGTCTGACCCCCAGTTTATTTTGTTTTTGGGGTTTTCGCTATTGACCCCCCCCAATTCAATTCGTTTCAGGGGGCGGGCCCTTTATTAATCACTCTCCAACATTCCCATTGGTGTTGACCCACAGCCATTTCCTCAAAATTCCACCCCTTCGGACCTGACATTCGATCGATTTGGAAGTCCACGAAAGCACACGGAACCCATGCAAGTCATGCTTGAACAACCAAAACAAATACTCCCAGCATTCCAAGAAAAAAAGGGCAGTCTGAGCCTAGGAGCTAACTTTGGCAGGGATCCGGATGCATTATACACCTGAACATTGCAACTTGTACATGGCGGTTTCCCTTTATTTTGGTGGAAAAAGCAACATGCTCCCCTCCCATCAGCTCCAGCCGGCGGCTCGGATTGGTGCTTTGAAGGGATTGGTTTCCCATTTACCCCCTACAAAAAGCCAGGCCGCCCAGCCAAACCGCGCTTCCATCGGACACCCGGAAAAAAAGGGAGAAACAAACGGGGGAAACAAAAACAACCCCCCCAAAAAAAAACGGGAGTCGTCGCTTGCTTTGCTTCTCGCTGAGCGGCAAGATCCAGAAGAGCGTTCCGGAGATCTCGTAGAGCGCCACTGAGTTGGCCGCGATCTTCAGAATGTCCTGGCCGCAAGCTCCGGGATCGGAGGCTCACGGGTGGGGTAGGTGGGGTCCGGAGGTTTATGGGGGAGATAACCCACAAAAGCCACAGTTAGAAGTCTAAGCAGGCTGTAACCAGGCGTACTCACCACTTACTAAGTACACTGGCCCTTTACCCACGTAATTGCCATAGTGGAAGTCTCCGTTTTTCTCACCGCCCCTTAAGTGCCGGATGCAAAAAGGAATGGATGTTCGGGGGGAGACGTATGGGATACCAAGCGTGGACGATGTCTTTTATGGAAAGAATTCCTTCTTTTAAACACCTTCTGTTGAACTGGGGGCTTGTTATACACAAACATATTCCACCGGTCCTTGCAAAGCGTTGTGACCAAGTTCAGCGAGGAGTGCGTGAAGGAACCTCAGACTCATGGAATCTCATGGGTACAGGATGGAAACGCATCTTCTTCCCTGGGATTTTGCTGGGTTGTAGGACGCCACACGAATGATGCTCATTTGGCATAAGCTGCAAATCGTGACATAGGGCCCATTGAATTCTTCCAATTTTCTTAAGCACCCTGAGAAGAATCAAGTATGTCCAGTAGTGATAGATTCCCTTTAGCAAGGGAACATAACAATAGTCATTTCAACAAATGGAATAATTAGGGGTGTTTGAGTAGCAATGCTTCCGCTTCCACAACAAACAGCAAAAAGGGTACCGAACCTAACCTCAACAAAACGAGAAGGCTGATGGACAAGACCCGAACAAAGCGCCCGCAGTGTCAGCGAGCGGTTGGATCGTGAAACTTATGTAACTCGCAAAGAGCAACAAGTGCTGCCCGAAGATCGATCTCACCCGAAAATCGATCCTGGCCGACGCCCCTGCCCAGGCACCGATGTCTTGAGCGATACGCTGGTCGGGATTGTCAATGTTGCCATACTGCACGCTGAGCCGGTAGTAGCCCTGGCCCTTGTTCGCGTACATGTCCAGCACGCCTCGAAACTTTTGAACTCCTTTCTCATGCACTGATTGTGTCCTTTGAGGGAAATAGACGGATTTCCCCGGTAGATGATTTAGTAAACCAGGGCCATCAATCTTTTTACCAAAACAACCAAACAGGACACCTATGGTCATGCGTTGATTGGGGTGCAAAATGGAAAGGGCTTCCATGAAATGTGCCGTGCGATTGGCGTACTTGCACCCTTGAATCCCACAAACAACTCTTGATGCACTATCATCTGGCCACTGCCAGCAACAAACGCACGGGTATCCGGTATGTGTTTTTGAGTCACCGTTATGGGACAACAAAGGGCACAATCCATTTTGGGGTTCCCCCCTGGTTAGCACAGTAGCTACATGCTTTGGTGGGATCATGTATTTCAGACTCATTTCCTTAGTTGATTGGCAAAACACCTTTTGCGAGCGCTTGTGTTGCCACTAAAACCAGTCTTCCAAAAAAATGTTTAAGTCAGAGAACTCAAGGCGTGAGGCTACATCTCGTTAGACTCTCGTTCCAGAGATCACAGTCTTTTTCTCCCCTGTTCGGACCCAGAAATTAAAGGTTAGCGTTTGGGCATCTCCAAAATGGGAATCCAACGTGGAAAAAACATGCTGGTCAACAGGTCGATTCGCTTTGAGCAAGTGAGAGGGTATTCTGACCGGGAGTGAGAGTTTGTAAAGCCCCGGAAGGCTCAAGGCAAAGGCCGGCATCTCGAAACAAATGCGATCCTGTCCCAACTGATCCCCTGCGAAAAGTCTAACTTATGATAATTTAGGGGAAACTACCACTAAACCAACCCAAAGAACACATGTAGTTGGAGAGTCTACAACAAGTTCTCAACCAAAAACAACCAATCAAGTCTACTAAACCAACCAAAACAACAATGGGTGAAATGGACTCCCAATCATTGTCGCGAACCGAGTTGTCCGGCTTGACGGATTCTGAAATCAACTCTCTTCGGCAGAACTGGACGACCACTGAAAGACGGACTTCTTTGTTGGTGTGCTTAAGGGAATCTATCACCATTCAGGCGATTTTATTCTGGCAGTATATGATTTGACCAGTAGCAATTGGGGAGAACAAAAAAACATTATCCTTGTTGACTTGGTCGATTCAAGAGAACCCCGCCCCAAATACATTTGAAACAACGGGACATTGCCCAACGAGGTGTCAAATTCCTCAGCCTTGGTAATGTGGACCCCATATTAATCAACCCCAGTTTATTAGTAGGGGAGGGCCCACCCCCCACAAGTGGTCTGATTCGCCCCTTTTTTTGGTTGACATCCCAGCTACTAACAAACTGGGGTTGCCTACTATGGGGTGAACATGAAATCACGGGAGGCTCCCAATCCTTCGCTCTGAGGGTTTGTGCGGTGCACCCTGGGATTACACCCTTGGGAAATGACCCAGAAAGGTTCAAACTAACACGGTTTTATCCGGACATGTGCCTAAATGTGGTCAACACCCTGTGAGTGTATTCCCAGGGTGTGATACAAAAACCCTTTGATTCGCTTACGCTTCAAGGCCCGCTCTCTTGCGAGTCCAGGCTGCGAGTTGTAAGATACTTCCGCCAGTCCAGGATCAGCACCTAAGTTGGTCCCAGTTAGTTCGCTGGGCTCTCCGTTTTCTGATCCCCTCTAGGTCCTCCAGTAGAGAGGTTAGAACAAGGGTACACTTGTTTCTGTAGTCTGTTTTAGTAGGGGAACCCTCCCACAAAAAAGGGTAACAGGGCACTACTGGGGGACCTAGCCCTAAAAGTGAGTCACTTTTCGTGGATTAACTTCAGAACCCCACCCACCCACTAAAAACACGTAAAAGCTAAAAAGCTAAGGAACCAGATGGCTGACAGCCACCAAGTACGTTGTTGGTAACCAAGGTAACCCACTCAGTAGCCTCCTGTGGGCTTAACCCAGTTGGTGGGTTATATCCCATCTGGCTAACCACTTACTAACTTGGCGAATCGAACATCCAAGTACTCACCCCATGCGAAACTTCAAACTTTGTTTTTCCTCAACAGCTGAAAGCTATGGATTTGGTTTCTGCCCAGATAGGCGACAAAGGGTGATTAGCTTTCAGGGAGCGTTCACAAGGGTTACAAGGGGGTCTGGAGCTGTTGGTGGATAGTTCCACACCAGGCACCAGGCACCAGGCAACAATACAATATAGGAGGCTTATCATAGTGTCCCATTGCAAAAAGTGACACTGGGTCCCTCAGACGCCATTGGCTCTGGTGACTTGGGTAATCTTAAGAATGTAGCCCGCAGAGCCAAACGTGCTCCCATTGGACAAAATCCGAGATCGGCATCAATTTGTAGTCATGGGGGCTGGGGGGGGGAGGGAGGGGAGGGGGGAGCGCAAACAAGCCCTTGTTAAGCCCTTAGCAAGGCCTAATTTGCGCTCCCCCCCTCCCTCCCCCCCATCCTCCATGAAGTAGCTTATCCCCGTGTTCAAATCGAGCTTCATCCATCCCAATCGTAGTAATCGGCGTGGATCTTGTGAAATCCAGAGCAGGGAAACAGACCATCTTTAGCCCATCAAATCAATGTAGGTAATGCTTACCCACATGTTAAATGCTTGGTTGACGTTGGAAGGGGAGCAAGCATGTAAATGTGGCAGTTCAGTGGGGATTTCGCATGTAAATACCAACAAAGAATGGTTTCCAATGTTTTCAAAGTGGTGCGGGAATTCGTCCATCCACAGCACTTACCCACATGTTAAATGGGTTATGTTAGAGTTTGTTGCCTACATGTTTTGTGTGGGCATCAAAGGTTACGTACTAACAAGCCAAGGCACCATGACCACAGCTGCGTGCAGAAAAGCGATTGGAAGAAGGCGTGCATGCACCCACACTGTGTGCCTCGGACAGCATTTGGTGGACGCCGATCCAAATTTGGGAATGTGCCAATCCTTGTCTGTTGCACTCTAGCCGTTGCTTTTGCGGGGGGGTGCTGATGGGCAGGCTATGCTCATGCTAATCTAGCTGAATGCACCCGCTTTGTTGCAGACCAAACATTGAAATCTTACGTGTTGGCGGTGATACATCTGTGTTGCATGCCAGACCAGACATTGGAAGGGAACACGCAAATGCGATCAAATGGACGCAAATGGATACGTATCCAAATCCCTCCCCGAAAGCAAATCTTGGGTTGTCCTTTCAATGTACAAACAA
>CAUJNA010001369.1:745000-922500 GCA_963377175.1 Effrenium voratum | reverse complement strand
AGTGCTCGAACCCCAAAACGCGAAATGGCTCAATAGAAGGCAGGGGATACCTATTCCAACGCATCACGACTAACGAGAAGCCACAACTAGTTGATACCAAATTGTTGGAATGCTCAACGTGGGTATGATTTTCATTCGGACTCCTTGGGACACTTGGGGAGTTCTCACTGGCGGTCTTAGGTGCAATATATATTTGTTCATGGCCAAAAAAGGAAATTCCCCCCGATCCGCTGGCGGGGTCCTGGAAGACAGCTTTTTGTTCTGTAAATGGCGGCTGTGGCTCAAAAAACATGGTACCAAAATGGCACCTTGCTACATGGAGCCAAACACCAAAACCCGCGTAACCCCTAGCTTTGTAATTTTGAGCCATACCCTGGTGTTCCATTGCATGTGGATTTGGCTTTGGTTTCCCCGACCACGTCCGAGAACAGGGAAGCTTCCAGAAACGAAACCCCCAAATGCGCGAGCGCATCTTTTTTCGCGGGTACCCTTGCCACCTTTGTTCAAAGGGAACACCAAAGCAAAACCAGATCGGCCTATTTAAGCACAAACCAAAATGACAACTTCCCTGTTTCAGCAATCGTGGAAGTGCACGTTAGGTTCTTGGCAGACTCTGGTGCCATGTCCTCCGTGATTGAACAGAGGCTACCTTATTCTGTCAACACAAACTTATGCTGTATAACGTACCCCTTAAAACTCCAAGCCCTGGGGAAGTTAATATTTTACAGACATATATTATAGCCCATGTTACCCAAAAAGTTGAAAAGTTGTGTTTTTAAGAGGTAAGATAATCTGAGCTGACTGGCCAGGAAAGGCTGGAACTTGCTCATAGGTGGCCTTTTGGAAAAATAGATGTCCCTGGCAGATGGAATAAACCACCTAAACCAGTGCCATCTATCTTTAACCAAACTAAAAAGGACACCTGTGCTGGTGCTCTTGGAGCACAAAGTCAACAAACATTTTGTGTTGGAGAAACAGGTCAGTAATAGGTACATGTTGTTTTTTTCAGAATCTGAACCGTATTAAAATGCTTTTTACAGGGTTGTCCTTTGGACTGTTTGGGATTCGGCATACCTCCAAATCTTTGGGATTCTTGTCGCTAAAAGTCGGCGATTCTCAAACAAGAATCGAAACTGGCTGCTTGCTGCTAGTTTCCCTGAAATGCCAACCACACAGGGGCCCATTCTGAGAAACAACCATGTCTGGTGCCCAACATTTCTTGGCAAATGCCAGTCCCTAAGAACATGTGCATGCGTAAATCCTGGAAGTAGAGTTTGTGCTTTTCTGCTACTCAATTGGTGAGCAGGGTGTTGGTTGATAGCCCACCAAGCAGCAAGAGGCTGACAACAAGCATCTGGAGGAAAAAAACACATAAGCAGGCAATCCAATGCCAAATAGTTGTCAAACGATCCAAGGAAAGGTAAGGTTCTTAGAACCTTCCTAGACTTCCAACTTCGAAGGGCTTCCGAGACTTCCAAGAACATTTGCCGGGGGGGGGGGGGGTCAGGTTGCCTGTCTTCAATTTAAAGCCGATACCCCGATGAACAACTTCCTATCGCGGAGCAAACATACCTGCTTTTTTAGGGGATCCCAAACATGGTTGGTTTGCTGGTTGGCTTCCATTCAAATCCAACCTTGCAGGACCCTCAGAAAAAACAACAAGAAAAGAAAGAAAATAAAACACACATTGACATAACATATGCGTGTCTACTGTGGAAAAGGCTTCCCAAACTGGGTAATGCTCAGCTCTCCACAAAGACTGGTTCCGGGTGGTTTGGGGCAGCTTTCAGGGAGGGCTCCGGAGGAAACTCTGGTTCCGGGACTGTTCGGGAGATCACCTGCGCTTACTTGAAAGTTGACGTGCCAGCTTCTTTTCAGTGCCCTCGACGGTTTTTGTTTGGGTGCCATGATCCATTTTGAACACAAGGTCACTTAGTCCTAAATCAAAGAGGTCTATAAGCCATTTAAACAAAGATCCCTCTCCAGTCTGGGCAAATCGAGTCGCAGCGACACGTGAAGTGGGGGGGACAGACGTTAGCAGAAGTGACCTTTTCAAGGGGTAAGTGATCTCAATTCGCACCCAGACTGACACTCAAATGACACGCTATGACACCCCAAAGCGCCATGTTCGGGCCATTCCGGGTCGGCCCGAATCAAATGCATCAGTCACATCGACACGGGCTGTTTTATTTCAACAGGATCCCGAATCAAAGGTCAATGAATCAAGGGGTCACTTAGGGCACCAACACTGCCTTGAGTGCCCTCGATTCAAAAGCAAGTCCAGTGCCTATGGTTGAAGGGCTACACATATGCGGGTGGTTGTCTTGGCTGAGCAACCTTTGTGCGGAATCTTCTTCTGTTACTTAACAGGACACTCCCTACAAAACGAGAAGAAAGGGCTCCATTTGCTAGAACCCTGACTACTCTGACAAAGACTCAGTCGTTCTCGTTGAAACTCAGGTCCAAAACGAGCCGTCGCCTAGCGGCATACTCTTCCGCTACATTGCTTCTAGAATTGGGCTTGTCTCAAAGTAGGGGAACACTCAAAAAGGGGCAAATTCCTTTATGGTTGCCATTTCCCTGTTCTGGGGGGTGCTTTCTGCACGCTCGACGGTACTCAGTGCCGGCAAGGCACTGTTTTGCACCTCCAAGTAGGTCAAGCCACAGACGCAGAGCAAAAGGAGGGACGCTTTGACCCGAGTGCGTCGATCCGTGAAGTAGGGGAAAAAGAGCTTGGCAAAAGCATGCAGCAGTCGGCCTCAGTGAGACCAAACCCAAGACTCCGAGGCGGTGCAGGCGAACGACCGAGCAGGCAAAGATGAGGCAGCGATGGGTTGAACCAAATTTGAAGACACGAGAGACAACTTTCCTTATGCAGATTTTACAGCTGGCCAAAACTTGTTGTTGGCTTGATCGACTTCATTGACTCTACCAATTCTTTGCTCCAGTATCCAAGACGAGTGCAATCAAGCTCTTCGGCACAAACATGCGTCCCACAAAGCCTCACTCCTCTAAGTAAGGGGCCCCAAAGTAGACAGGACTGCCCCCTACGGGAATGTGTGATGTCGAACCATGTCGGGGCTTAGCCACAGCCAGCCGGAAACCGCATGGAACGCACTGGAAGCGGCAAAGGCAGGAAGGGCAGGAAAGTACTTTGATTTTTCCTTGGAACATACAGTATGAGTTCAAGAATCGATGACATCCCCAGAAACAGTACTTTCGCAACATAGAATTCATGCCGGAACGCTGGCGATTGCAGGGTGTTCAAAAAGCAGTTCCGGAATGTTCCGAATTTCAAATCTTTCTAGAAAGCACATTGACAACAAGCAAATAAATCCAGCATCAAGGCTATAGAGTCCCCCCCGTTTCTTGACAACAGAGAGGTTTCCCAAGAACCAGGGAAACAAGCAAGGCCCAAGCGAGCTGCAAACAAGTCGTCCGGACGACCGCCACTTTCCCAAGCCCAACCCGGACCTCAAAGAGTCCGAAAAACCGAGTGCGAGCACCCCAAATTGGCGCCGATGGATCGAGGTCTTGGCGCCGATTTCTTTTGAAGACACGAACCAGTCGGACTCAAAGCTGAAAGACGCTTCCCGCAAGCGACGATGTTCCTGAAAACGTGGACCCTCTCTTGCCACGGAACCTGACTGGGTCCTGGAAGACTCTCCTTTACGATGGGTCAGGAGTGAACAGGAGGGTAGCCATGGCACATTGCTTGTCGGGACGAAAATCCGGTCGCGTTCCCACAACTCGGTTCCTGCAACGACTACTCTGCAACACGTGCTCAACTAGTTGTGGGTCCATACGGAGAATCCCAGCTGTCCAATGGAAAATCCAAGTATTTCTACCAAACAAGCTGTTCAGTCCAAAGATCCGTTGCCAAATAGCCATACTTGGATGTTCGGCCAAGTTAGTACGTGGTTCGGGAATGGGATATAACTCCGGTGACTGGGTCAACCCCACAGAAGGTTATGAGTGCGTTACAACCTAGGTTGCCAACAACTTACCAACTCGAACCGAACACCCACTGAATTGAAACCGGAAATTACTCTGAGAAACTTTGGGAAACCAAAAAACATGGGCGAATCCTTGGGTTAAAACCAACGATCGGAAACGTCGGGACCCCTGATGACCAAACAGTGGTCTGAATCCCCCACTAAACCCCAAAAATGAAGAAGCACCCCCCTATGAATCCCCACGAAACCCAAAAAATGAACAAGTACCCCCTATTCATAAACTGGACTTTGTGTTTCTACGGGGTCAACATTCGCCATAAAGACCCAAAGCCTTGGCTTTGACGGAAGATGTGGCGTTGCTTCGTTGCTTCAAAGGCACGGCAGGACACTCGAGCTGGCTGGCCACGGTTCAGGATCTCGTTCTCCGACGCCTTCAAGCTGTCGCCCGCCTCGCGTCCGAAACTCCGAAACGAAATGGCCTTTGTTTTGGGCGTGTTTGAAAAGGTTTGGCGGGAAAATATACTTCCTCCAGTAGAGAGGTCAGAATAAGGGTACGTGTTTTTCTGTGGTCTATTTTAGTAGGGGCACCCTCCCCGCAAAAAGGGGTGAGAACGGGCACTGGAGAACCTAGTCAAGACATGGCTCCACCCAAACGGAGGTGTTCCTGTTGAATTTCCTGGAACCCAACCCTTTGCGCGACCCTTTGAGTGCTCAACTAGTTGGAAGTTCAGCTCTGGTTCGCCAACCCGCGAGGGCGAATTCCACGGGGACAAATATGAGTGGGTAATAGGTCACCAGCAACTTATTAAGTTGGCCGACACCCCCCCGTAGGGATCCCTGAAATGGCTGGGCTCTTCGAAAAATTGCAGTGTTGGCCAATCCCAAGACATACTCCCCTATTGAAAAAAATACACTGCAAAGCTCAGGCCACTGTCGTAAGTTCAGGTGAGCCACTTGCTCAACACCCGGTACTAGAATGGTCGTAATCCCAGAACCATGCCTCAAGAATTCAGGTGGACACCCGCAGCTTTTTGTGGCAAGAGAATTGGCCCGTACTAACCGGATTTACCCGCATCGGTTTTGAGCAAGTGGCTCCGGTAAGGAAAAATGCTTCTCAAGTGAACCCTTACTATGAGTTAAGTCAAGTGCACACCTACGGCTACACTTTTGCCCAGAAGCCTTTCAAACAGCCCAGAATGGTTTTCCCGTCCCTTGAAAGACCCCCACAGGGTGCCTCAAAGGCACACACCCGATTTGTGGTGACGTGGCTCGGATTCCCAGTTCAACCCCACAACCCGGGTTCAATCCCTCCAGCCACCAAACCAAGAATTTGGGGGAAGCTGAAAGTTGTCACGCGCAGGGATCGGAGTGAAAGTGGATAGGCCTCCCTATATTGGGGCGTCTAAAAATGGGACCCCCTACAATGATTTGACTCTTTTTGGTTTTCCCGTTTGAAACAACCGGCAAACGGTTTCTCCGCAGAAACAAACACACCCATTCCACCCCGGGCCAACACCCAAGGGGAGGCATAGGGACGCCTGGTTGTTGGCACTATGTCCCTTATGCTCAGAAAGAAAGGGATGACCAAACACCAAATGGGGAGGACTGCGAATGGAGGGTATGGGTAAAACAAGAGCAATATCTGCCCAATCCCCTTTTGTTTTTCTTTCTGGATTGATATCAACATTAGGGCCGTATCTACGTAGGTCTCCCTTGAGTGAGCTTGTCAAGGAAACTCCGAAAGCGCTTTTGAGCCTCGATGAAAACCTGGTATTAAGGGAGCCTTCCCAAATCCATGATGAATCAAAAGGGCTTGCATGGTTTGTACTTGCTTTGCTCAACAATGTTCAGGTGTTGTTTTCCTCAAAGCACCATTTAGAGTCTCATTTTGACCATGTACTAAGAGTGACATCCTGGGGTACAGCAATACCGGCGGCTTGCATGCCTTTGCATGTGCATCATTTAAGGGGGTGCTTTCATTGACCCAGTCACTGCAAGACTTTGCGGGTCTGTCTTTTCTTAGGGGACCCCCACAAAATGGATTTCGATGTTCCTTTTGTGTTTCCAGTTGAACCCACCAACAAATGAGGGGTTGCCACAACAAAGGGCCACTCCCACCCCCTTGCATGTGTGGCCCAGTCGCGCGTGTCTGTGGGAGGGATGGGGGTCGCTTTCATTCACATTCCGCATGATGGGCGCCTCTTCACTCAGCCGGCTCAAAGCAACCCCCCCATTTGATTAAGTCCCCTGGGAAGACTAAGAATGTGTCTGGTAGTGCGATCGATTCCCTTCAAAACCAACAAAAAAGAAGAAACAAATCTTCATTTCAGCCGAAGGGAAGATCCATCCATCGCATCCGCATCCGGTCCAGTCGAAGGCTAGGCTCGAAGGCTCGCATCGAAGGCGCGCCTGTTTGTCGGTGTCCAAGTACTTGATGTTCAGCATCCATGCCATGCACCTGGTGCATTTCCCCGCCTGTGACGCCTCCATGGCGGAGGCGAATTACACTGGCCCTAGGACTCCGCAAAGGGCAGGGTACAAAAGCTGCGGGAGACGGAGACGCGCGGCGCCTTTTCTTGATTAAGGGCGCCCGCCCAGGTTCTTTCCCTGAACCTTTGAACATGGGCATGTTATTGAATTATTGTTTTTTTTGGGCGGGCAAACAAGGGTAAAATCTTGAAGGGTGCCTGGACCTCTAGAAATGAGTAGGAATGCGCCTGTAGGGTGTAGCTTGTGGGGCGATAACCCCATGTTAACGGGTAGTTTGAGGGAGTGGTCAAAAGTCAAGACTATGGCCGCTGTTTGGAGCAAGAGTGCCGCCAAAAGCGCAAAGGGGGATACCACAAAAAAGCGCCCCGAATTTGGACAACCCCGCATACGTCACAGCAGGACCTCGTTTGGGAGGCTTTCCTACTGGTTTCACTTTAAGCAAACCTTGCAAAGGATGCCCTTGCAAAACACACACCGTTTCGCGGTCCAGGGAACCCTTGGTGTTGACTTGTTGGAACCCACCAAACAAAAAGGCCAAAAGGGGGCCACCGAATAATCGCGATTTGGGTATGAATTCGCATCGGGGACCTTTTTGTGGAGACCAATTACATAGAGATTCATGCCCAACCATTTCTGGAGGGTGCTCCCTATGAAAATTAATACTATAGCCAAATTGGGGCGTCTACGTGGGCCATAGTCACCCTTGCTCGGGACCTCTACCATGGTGGTCTAAAATCCCTACATGTTCCATGACCATCCAACGTAAACCCAAGTAAAGGAGAGTTTCGACCACGGCTATGAGGAGATCAATCTGCAGCCCCTAGGGATAGCCGGGGTCAATCGGTGGCATCCAAAGGGCTGCACAAAAGCAGCAGCTGCCTTGGATCAAACCACTGAGCCTCTGGGTTGCCTACACCGCTTCAAACCGGATGACACTAAACGTGAAAAGATCAAACACACGGTAAATTGCTCAGGAAGGAAGTGACTGGTATAGAGATGGTCGCACATTCAAGCCGGCAACGCCGCTCAATTCGCCCAACACGCCATGATCTTAGCCATCTTGGACGTCGAAGCTTGACACAGGTCGTGAACGTAAGGCTTGATCACCAGAAACGCTCGAGCCTTTAGAGCACTGTGCCCATTGGCGTGGACAACATATTTTTCTGAACTCATTTTGGGAGACCCTTTTGTTCGAGTCAATTTGCGTGTTACATTCCAAGGTCCTCCCCCGTGCCATTCTTAGGCGTGTGGGGATTGTTTTTGAGCACCCATTTTTGTTCGAACCTTTCACGGACCCAGTACGACTTCAAGCCAGTCGCTAAGTGACCCTGGCGCAAAATGAATTGGAACCCTGTTTGACCTCGATGTCTTTTCTAAAACACCCACCAATCGCAAGGGCAAAGGCAAACAGAATCCTGAACAGCTGAGCCAGGCCGGGTACTAGAGGGGTCGACCCAAACCAAAGAATCAACAGGGCGGCTTTCCGCAGCAGATTGGGAATGTCCACCACCTCAACTGACGCGGGCAGTTAACCAT
Source organism: Effrenium voratum (assembly GCA_963377175.1). Classification (NCBI taxonomy): domain Eukaryota; class Dinophyceae; order Suessiales; family Symbiodiniaceae; genus Effrenium; species Effrenium voratum. Next base: position 914,518 of record CAUJNA010001369.1, on the reverse strand, counting down.
GCTTAGTTCAACACAAGCACGTCGAACGCACCAGGGCTGCCAGTTTCCTCTGCAGCAGGTAACCAGCAAGTCTCTGTAGCCCAAGTGGGGTTCACGAATCTTTTTTGTCGCATAAAAGAAAACACGCATATATTACTACAATAAAAACAACCTATGAACCCAATAAAACACCTATGCAAGGAACAACCCGTGAATACAAGAACAAAGGCAAATGGGTCCGTCTGTTGCTTGAGGGTACCCAATGGACAGCCAAAATCCATTTTGGGGAGTCCAACCTTCACAGGATGCCCCCATATGGGACTGTTTTATCTTAGGGGACCCCTCAAAATGGGTGGATTCCTTTGAGTTTCCCTGCAAACCCACAAAGCAGGGCCCCGGACCCTGAAAAAAGATACCCCCACGTCAAGCGCAGCCCAAAAAACCAGCGCTCGACCTGCGTCGACTCAGGGCGTCCGTGCTGGAGATGGGGTCTAGGCCTTTCCGTCGCAGGCCTCAATGGAGACGGTTCCATCCGAGTAGCTTCCCTTTGGTGTCCCTCAGCTACCACAACTGGGCTGCCCTCAGATCCCCCTGCTCAAGGCTTAACTTGTGGCTTTCGTTTGGAAACTATCACTAAATAAACTTGTGGTTTTTTTGTGGCTTTTGTTGGACACTTGTGGCTTCTTTTTGGAAACTACCACTAAACCAACTAAAAAGATGAAAAGCCAAGGAACCGGATGGCTGGGAGCCACCAAGAATGTGCCCTCCAAACGAAAGACGGTGTCAAATGGCCGCACACCCTTTGGAGTCAATGAGTTTGGTCACAACTAGTTGCCATCAATCATTGTAATGGTTGTTGCGGTTCCTTACTAGCAGGTGGATGACCATCCCTGTTAACCCCAAGTAGAGGTGGCCTTCCCATCGCGTTAAATGCCGTATTCGGAATTATTTGGGTGGGTCTTCTTTTAAGAAAATGAACTAGTCTAGGGAAAAGTCTGCACCACTTGGAATGGATCAAGCCCTATCCTCGTAGGGTCCTCAACAATTTATGTAAAGTTAACATTAATTACCATAGAGGTCGAGTTGTGGCAACTCCCCCATCCTTCCCCCGCAGTCGAACGATCGTTTAAACACATCAACCCACATGTTGCTTCCTCGGGGACGCGAATACCCAGGGGGTCGCTGACTTCCCAAAAAAACTCCTTGATTTAGGTCTAACTTGGGCAAATCAAATCATGAAAGCCCGAACTTCATTGCTTGGTTGCTCTTGCCCCCCTGCAAAAAGGTTAACTTTTTGGGGGGTTTAGCAAAAAAACCCTTGATTTCCAAAAAAAGGTTAAAGTTTAAAGATCCGTTAGCCAATAGCAGTCAAGATTGATAGTTCCCTTCCACCAGAGCCAGGCTAAGGCTGTCTGAAACGGTGGCCGAAGGGCGCGGACTGCTCCGATTTGGGCGACCGCGCGAGATGCATTGAACAGCTGCCACCTCAGAGATGCATCGAGAGCACAAGGCAAAGCGATTTTTAGAAGGAACCAACTCTAAGAAGCTAAGAATTGGGGGGAACCCTTAGAATTTGGAGGAAACAACTTAGGATTTGGAGGAAACAACTCTATCAATGGCTAAGAATTCGGGGAAACCTTAAGAATTAGAAGAAACCAACTCTAAGAATGGCTAAGAACATGGGGTGTCCTTTCAAGGGACATAGATGGGTTTCCCTGGTAGATGAGAAAAACCACCAGGTAAACCAGGAATCGCCATCTATTTTTCTAGCAAAACAACCAAAAAGAACACCAGTGGCTAAGAATTGGGGGCATTCACACATGGGTGTGGCTGAGGTCCAGCAAGCACCTCAAAAGAAACAAGAATCCTTCATGGGCGAAATGGTCTTTGGCCACATCCAGTTTTCGGTTGGGATTTTGCTGGTCCAAACCACGCGTTTGCACAACAAAAAGTGTTGCTTGTCCAAACCACGTGTGTGCGAAGAACAAAAAGAGGACAACCAACAACATTCGCATATCCTGCGACCGCTCTTTCAAGGCACAAAGCACGAACAACTTAGGGCTTGACCGGGACCCCATCGGCCAAACTTCACTTCCGTTTGCGTGGCATTCCGTGTGTCAAAGGCCCCATGATTTCATGAAAGCAGGGATCCGGATGCATTGTACACCTGAACATTGCAACTTGTAAATTGTGGTGTCCTTCCCTTTACTTTGGTGCTCAAAAAAAAGCCGCATGTTTCAAATGGATGGGCAAAATGGAGATCTTTTAAGGAGCCCTGTTTTAGGGACCCCCCCAAATGGTAGGTCGCACACACCAGGTGTCTGACTAGCACCCAAAGCTTCTGCCTGACCCGGGGAAGCCAAGAAAACATCATTTCATGTTTTGGTTTATGTTGATTAATTTCATGCTATTTATGTTATGAGGGTAGAACAAATGCTGGTAATGTAAGTATTACTCCTGGTTGTGGCCAAATGAAAATGTAATATGTAGTTACTTCCTGCTTATTTATACATTTAATTCTGCACTTATTTCTTCATGTGTCTATAGAACATTTAAGATACTTTGTTGATGCATTTTTCTGGTGGGTGTTTGACACATGCGCAAAATGTCCAGTGGTCTGAAATATGGGCGTGTTAAAATACGGAGGCTACAAAATGTGGTGCTTCCTTTTGGTGTGCCTTTCGACTGAGGTAAGCAAAAGTATACCACAAAGATGAATCGAAGGGGGTTCCAAAAAATGAACTCAGTTTGGAGACATGTTTTCAGGACAGGAGCAAACTACTGTGGATGGACAAAATCCTGCACCACCTAAGAAACCCTGGCATGATGTTTCCTTTGTAAATACCAACAAACAATGGTTTTGCAGGGTTTCAACGTGGTGCAGGATTTCATCCACCCACAGTATGAGTCATGTTTGAGCCCCTCACAGCCCTCACACTGTTGGACGAAATCCATGCACCACCGTTCAGAAACTCTGGAATGACGATTCCCCTAAAAACCAACAAACCATTGCTTTCTATGGTGTCAAAGTGGTGCAGGATGTCGTCCATCCCTCTGAAAGAAAAGGATGAGCTCTATATCCCGGCGGCTTTTTTCCCCTCCGAACGATTGATCCAAAAGGCTCGGAGCGTTGGAGACCTTCGATGAAAAGGCTCTGCTCAACCTGTGCAAAAGGCGGCTTCGTCCCCGGCCGGATTTTTTTCCCCAACAGCAAGCAGTGAGAATTTGTTGGGCTGTTTTGGTACAGCATATTGGTCCAGCCAAGTTTGGCACCAACGGAAATGCTGGAAAAACAGTAGGGCAGCCAAGCAAAAGGTTTGCCTTAGCAAGCAATGGCATACAAAAGCTACCGGCGTCAAGGCAAGAAAGGCCAAACATGCAAAACCGCAGGGAAAAGACGAATTGGTCCCTTTTCACACTGGCTATCTGTTCTTCTTGAGTTGATGTTTTGTTGGATTGCCGTAAGAATCATGGGACCTCAAAAAGGCTTGGGGTGGAACTGCAGCATAATGAGTTGGGTTTGCCTCCAACTAGGATTGGACCCCCTGACTCCCGACCCCTGCCAAGGTCATTCCAAGGTTGCCATTACACAGCGTAAAATAAGTCGACGGTTCTGCGTCCAAGTAGCTTTGATGCGTTTACCCTCTGTGCCTTACCTTCTTCCATTCGCTTAAGCCCCCTGAAAAATGTGAAATATTTCCCAGTAGTGATAGATTCCCTTTAAAACCAGCAAGGGAAAATAACAAAAAGTTCTTAAGCAAATGGATGCCTTCTGTCCATGGGGATTGTGACAACGATTCCTACAAAGCACAATGAGGTGTCCTACTAACCGCTAACAACAAAAATCTCTCTGGGACGAGTTTGAAGCAGAAATCCCTGGTGAAGAGTTTCGCTCAGTTGCCTCGGCTCTTCCTTCAATGGATGTTGCGGAAGGTTAATCCAATTCCACAATCCCTGGACAACCACCCAAACAATCCGACTGTATGCTTGATATGTCCTAACTTACCCTCCAAATCGGTCTATTGTTAGTATTTATATTACCCTCCCACCAATTAACATGGAACCTGACAGGTGAGTCCTTTAAAAGTAACATGGTCTTCCACAGCCGCGCGAACATCAGGTTCCACATTAATTGGTGGGAGGGTACCTACAATCGGAGCGAATTCCAATCTCCACGGCCACTCTGGCGGATGCAACCGATTTACCCCGATGTCCAGGCGCCTTGTCGTATTTTGCCCGGATCCACGGAACGGTTGTTGCCCAGGTCTGATATCCATAATCCGCCCAGTTGCCTTTGTTTTGATCAATGCACTATTCCTACAGTCGAACACATCTAGCCCCAGACACTCCAAACCTGTATTCAATCACACGATTCCTGCAGCTAATCAGAGCTTCCCGACCGATCTCGGCAAAGCGAAAGATGAATTCAGGATTCCCCCACCCACAGTTCCTCTGCACATGGCTGTGGCGCCATTGATGAAAGTAGCGGTTGCATTGGCAGTGGCACGCTCACACGACGACACTGACGTGATTGCTACGGTCAATGTTTTATCCCAGTCGAAGAATGCTAGCTCCAGACAAACTGCAAATTCTACAAGCATTCCGAACCTGATCTAGGGGAACCGACTAAGGCCCTTCGTTCCTCATGGGTGGCTTTCGCCCGGAATCAGTGAGCTCGCCATCGTGGGTGCCCCGCAATCAGTGAGCTCGCCACGGGCTGATGTGCTAAACAACATTTGTCATGGGTGTTGTCTGTTCCAATGAGTGAGCTCGCCATGAAATGGGCTGATGTGCTATTGCAAGCGACACTCCTTGGTTGCTATTGACGCTCCTGCAAAAAGTTTAACTTTGTGGAGGGTTTAGTGGAAAACACCTTTATTTCCCAAAAAAGTTAAAGTCTAAAGATCCAACCCAATAGCAGCCAAGACTTAGAAGCCCGGTGGCCATGGGAAAACAAAGGCCGACTTGGTTGATGTGCGAGGGACTGTAACTTAAAACCACACAAATGTATCAGCTTCTTTGGGGGGGGAACCCTCGTTTGCTTGGTTCTAAAGGCCAACTTCAAAAGGAACACCGCCATTTTCCTGCCGGGGTCCCAACACAAAACGACAAAACCCATGCACCCCTTGGCCAGGAACTAAGCGCGCGCCTCTGGCGGGCTGTACGCTGCATCCTGGCGGATCGATCAAGGAAGATTCCTGCGCCGTCAACTCTCCGTTGTTTGGCCCGCGGCGGTTCCTTGAATAAGAATTGTTGACCCGGCGTTGCTAACCCGCGACACAGGGTCGCGTGGATGGAGGAAACCAATTTCGCACCACTTTGACACCGTGGTTCAAGCCAACAAACTGGTTTCTGTGAACGGTGGTGCGATTTCTGTCAGTCTTCCGTCTCACCGCATGTCACGCCCAGGTGCCCTTGAAGAGGCTGTGGCGTAGCTAGCTGATGCGCGCTTGGAAACAAAAGGCCATCGAAGCAGCGCAGAAAAAAAAAAAAAAAACAAGGCATACTGCTCACAGGCATGGTGATGCAATCCAAAGACAAATAACAACGGTCAACCATCACAACTGTCGCCACAAACAAATACAGGAACTTGTAAAGGCGGCAGCTTAGAACATAGTATTGTTACAAATATGAGTTGAAACTACAGCAATATATGCAAAAGCAATCAAATGTCACCGATCATACGAACCAAAATCACCATCTACCACCATCTGCCATCAATCCTTTTTGATTCTCAACACAGCCTGTGGCAAGCGCAACACACAAACTCATGTGTAAGTTATTCAGTTTTGGATGTGCATTTTGGTTGTGTTCTTGTTCATGCTAACTAGGAATCAATCCAATCAGATCCGAATCCAACAATAAATTAGCTTGATGTAAATCGAGAAGCCAAGAATCGATGTCGTGGAATTCCGGAGTGGGACTGCGAACAGAGATTCTGTTGAAGTTTGTATATTCTTCTAAGCCGAAGTCGACTACATCAACTTACCACATACTCAGTCTCCTTGCCCAACTTAAATCATGTTCAGTTTGACAGCTTTGATGTTCAGGTATGCTCTCAGGTCATTTTCTGCGTAGTCGAACCTGATATCCCACGCTGATGTCATCGAGTGTCTTCCCCTCCAAAAGCGAGAGCTCAGGGGGGCCCCCATTTGCAACTCCACCCCCCTTGGTATGGTTGCGAACAAAACTTGCTTTTTGCAACCCTCTAAGGAGAATGAACAGAACCAAAAAACACAGAACCCAAAGAAGAAGAACCACAATAACTTGCCAAGAACCGTAAAGAACTCCTTCAAATAGACAAACCCAAATAGGCGGTGTCGTTTCAGTTGTTCTTGAAAGCCATCAAAAAAGGTACCGACAAATGCAACAAATCTGACCGAACCCCGGAGGGCAGGGCCAACAACCACTTTCTGACTTTGAGAACCCCAAGAAACAGTGAAAACAGAAACGTTGAATGCACGGCCCACAGGAAAATGGTCTTCCAGGATCCTCTTGTGAGGTTCCACGCTTGATGGGAGAGAAATTCAACATGCCAAGCCCCGAATTTCAAATTGAATTTCTTTGAACATGCGATCAACCAACTACCAACTATTTGATGTGTACCTTAGAAGACGTGGCTCAAAGGCGCTTGTCACAAGAGTAGCTTCCCTCTCGCTTGTCTCCCATTCACAAGCACCAGGGGTTCAGACCCAATCCAAAAATCATTTTTTCAGCTTGCCTCTGCAACTGGTCCCAGCCTGCATCTTTTTCTAAACCCTGAGGGTTGGGGATCTGCCACAGCCGCTCCGCAACAGGGAGATCTTAAAACTGGCTGAACAGGGCATATGGGTGTCCGTTTCGTTTGCTTGTGTGCTTTTTGAAGGGAAATGCAAAGCAACAACGTCGAGCCATGTTTCTTGTGGTTGCCCCCCATGTTGATGTGTTTAAAGGGGAAACCACTAACACCAGCAACCGTTGAGCCTGTTGTGGTCCCCCCAACAAAAAACGGATATATATATATATATATATGTAAAAGATCCAGCCCCACAAAGCCGCCCCCAAAAACCGAAAACGGGAATCCACCCAAAAAGGGGACCCAACGAACCACCAAAGCCCCGCCCAACAGGCGGTTCGCCTTGCCTTCTCCGCCAGCTCTAGGGATACCTCCATGACCCCCTCCGCCAGTGCCTCCTTACCGCTGGGGCTCACCTTTTCTTCCATTTGGTTAAGCCCAGGAAAAATAAAAATACTACCAGTAGTGATGAATTCCTTTTAAAACCAACAAGGGAAAATAACACATATTCATCTCAGCAAATGCAGGTTTTCAGATTTACCGCTGCTCACCGTTTGGTTTGGTCAGAACTTGGAACCCAACATGGTGCAAGCCCTAGTGGCTGAATTTTGACCCATACCCAGATGTATGTATGCATGTAGGTAAGTAGGACTGCCCGCTTTTTGCTTGGTTTCAAGGCAAGCCAAAAGGGAATCCACCATTTCAAAATTCCCCTTATTCTGCCAAAAGGAAAACTTGCTGGTGCGATAGGTAGGGAATGACCGAGACCGGGTGTTGGGAATCAACCGGAAGGGGATTCCCTAGGAAACCATAGGATGGATGTTTTATAGGGGTCATTCCAAGTCTCATTCCCTGCTGAAAACCAGCGAGTTTGTTTATGCCAAGGCAGACTTGCAACACAGGGGTTCTGCTTTTGGAGAAATAACTCACCCCTGGGATTCAGTCAACAAACGGAACCGCAAAGCAAACAGTTTCGACAAACAACGCGTTGAGACCGTAGAACATGCGCCCACTGTAGAGTATGCACTCGAAGTGTCAAAGAAAGCGTTGGACGCATCTACAGAACGCTGTCCGCCAAAACAGCCAGTGCCGAGGTCGCTTTGAACAAACATGTGAGGGTGCCTCTTGGTAGGAGACCCACGGGTAGAATTCTGGCTTGGCAGAGTGCGCTCAATCACGGAGCCACCGAAGCAGGTCCATTTTCAAGCAACTCTCTCAGAGAGAAACTCCTTGAAGCACATCACATCCGGCCGCAGCGACTATGAGAACACCACAAGCTATTTCTTTGAATGAACCCAGAAAAACCTCCGTGCCTGCTTACAATGCCACGGGAAGCCGCGTAAGACTTGAGATGCTCCCGAACGAGCTTGACATGTATGCCGTGAGCTGGTTGTCGTCATGGACTCTCGGGGAGGGCTATGAGGGGGGACTACTTCCTTTATCCATAAGGGTTGGATAAGCTTTGGGAAAGAACATGATTCTGGTTGGCTCATGGCCATGTCTTCACTAACACGGCGTTCGTATATGGACTGGTGCCACGGCCAAGCCGGTTGGGCGTTTTTTTGTGGTTGCCCTGCGCGTGCCGAGCTGGTCCTCTTATTCCGGGCTTATCCTCGGCTTATCCTTGGCTTGTCCTCGGCTTATCCAAAAGGGCTTAGTAGACCCTTAATAAGGTTTTAATAAGGTCTTACTAAGGCCTTATTCGAGGACTATTAATCTCTTAACAAGAAATGTGGGGAAACAGGCGCTTCCACTCTCCTGAGAAGCGCCGAACGTACCAACTGGAAAAGCACTCGCTTGTGATGGAAAGACTCTTGACTACCTGAGACCTGTCAATGCGGGTCACCCCACTAAAACAAAACACGTAAGACCATTTGCCACCAGCAGAGGGCCTGAATTAAAAACATCCTTTTGCAGCTCTAAGGCCCACTAAGGGATCTGCTGCTTAGGCTTTGATAAAGAAACTGTCTTATTATTGCCTTCTTCAAATTATCAGGGTCTTAATAAGGGCTTATCCATTTTTTGTGGATAAGAACTTATTAAATCCCAATTAAGGCCTTGATAAGCCTATGATAAGACCTTATTAAAGGTTTATTCAGAGAAAGCGCCACTACACCCCAATCCTGTGCCCCCGGGGCATTCCGTGAAGTGGGTGAGCTTCACGCTCCATGAACGATCATGCTGGTATAGGCTGGACATGGTGTTGCTGCCATACGCCGATCCACAATAAGACGCGAGCATTGGATAGATGAAGAACTGCAGGAGCAATTCACGGTCAAAAACTTCAGTGCCAACGTCTTTCAGAGCAAAGGCCCACTCAAGCGACAGCCTCCGGCAGCGGCGCTAGTTGCCCCAGAAACAAAGCAAAGATGCAGCCTGCTCGAAGGTATTTTCGACTAAAACCCAAAGCCCGTCCCCCCAAGCAGGATACCGAGCCTCAGAAAAAGGAGAGCGGTAAGATTCATGGGCCTGTGGCTTGACAAATATGATGTTCAGTCCCTAGGAGCCCCTTGGACCCTACTTAACCCCCCAAAAGGCCCAAATCATGAGGTCTTGGGCTGATAGGAATCGTTTCGTATGCAAACGCCTTAAGTGTTCTTGCTGTTGCTCAGCAGGGCATGAAGAAAACCAGCAGGGATTGTTTACAGGGGTCATTCCATTTCTCAATCCCAGCAAGTTGTTCATCCTCCAAAAAAAACATAATGTTGACCCCAGATTGTTGAACAACTTCAGATTGACCTGGGGTCATCCTCCAAGTTGTTTATAGGGGTCATTCCATTTCTCACCCCCATATCAATGTTGACCCCAGATTGTTATGAAAATGTTCCCCTCCGAAGATGATTCCCGATTCCCTAAAGGAAACCTGGGTTGATCAATCTGTCAACCAATTCCTGCCCTTGACCATGGCCCCGCGCGCGGTGATTTGGCTACGGTTGTCAAAACCGTTTTGGGATCCCATTTTGGGGCAGGTGAATTCACCACCCATTTTAGAACCTATGGTGGGGATTGAATCGGATGTTCACTGGTACGATTTGGATTCTGACCCATGGCCAGGGGTGTTCCCCTCCAAGAGTGGTCTAAATCCCCACTAAACAAAGGAACACCACCATAATCACCACACATTCTTTACTCACTTTGGGCAACCATTTTTCTCTTTTCGGCCCCAAAAGGTGATGGCCATGTATGAAAAAGCGCCCCCCCGCCTCTATAGTGCAAAACTCCTTGGAGCCAGCTGCCCTGGTCCGGGCGCCGAGCCTGTCGAGGCTCGGCGAAATCCGGCGCTGACGCTTGGGAAGGATCGGGGGGCTGTGTGTGAGCATATCTTAAATGTTATCATGTGCATGTGGATGCATATATGTATATATATATATATACATATATATATATATATATACACGTATATACATGCACTGTACATGTGTATGTGTACGAATGTGTACATACATGCGTACAAGTGTGCTTTCGCGGGTCAAAAAGGGTGGGAGGGAGGGGGATATGGGGAGGGGGGCTGGCGATTGGGAGGGGTGGAAGAACTGGAAAACTCACAGCACCACTTTTAGCACCACTTCTGACTTGCCTGCTTTTAATCCCATGTTCAAAATCCTAAGTACCGTCCAGCAAACATTGGTTCGGGGGTGCTGGCACCCAAAAATAAACTTATGGGTGATTCGGCGGCTAAAGGTTCGCTGCACACAGGGTTCCGTTGGTGTCACCCAAAAGATGTCTCAAACTGGGCGATTAATTCTACGAGAAAGGGGAAACGCCCAGGTTCTGAACCCTGAGGGCTCGAGGGGAATTTAAATTCCAGAACTTAATGGAGATTGCTTCATTGCATGGGCTTTTAGAGCGCCAGGTTCTCGGAAGGAGACTACATTCTGTAGTTCCATTTGCTTAAGCCCCCCGGAAAACATCAACATATGTCCAGTAGTGATCGATTCCTTTTAACACCAACAGGGGAAAATAGAAAATATTCTTAAGCAAATCGAAGTGGAAGTCACTGTGATAGCTTTCGGCAAGCTCTCCGAAAGATTTCGCCAGCAATTGGGTCTTAAACTTTTGTCCACAGCACCACGCGAAAAAAAGCCGCTTCAATGTGCCATTCATAGAGGATTGCGGTGTACCTTTTGAAGTCCCGAACTGATACTTGAACTGTGAGGACTCTGGTTCTCAACAATTGCTTGTGCTGGGTTCCCCGTAAAAGTTAAAGTTGGTACTTAGAGAGGAACCTGAACAGTGCAAGCTCACAACTATCCATCAGCAGGAACCAGCCACCCTCGCTCCATGGTGCCAGGCGCAAGGTCACAGAGTGATCTTCCAGGGCTTGAAATGCTATGTCTCAGCTCATGTGGACATGGACTCGGTCCTCCTGTGGAGAGGTTAGAATGAGGGTACCAACTTTTCTCTCCAGTCTATTTTAGTAGGGGAACCCTCCGCCAAAAAAGGGTAAAAGGGTACTATTGGGGGGACCTGGTGGATAAAGGTGGTCCCCGTTTCTGGTAAGTAACCGTTTTACCAACAGCTGCGATCCGGATCGCTTGACTGAGATGCCACCCCCCCACCCAACGGCTTTTTCTTCCATCTCCAAAGTCCCAACTGTCCAAACAGCAGCAGTTGGGGGGGGGGGCTGGCTTTTCTTTTGGCTGCGAGTTGCAGGTGTTGTTTTGGCCAACTTGGCTTGGAGGCTTGAGTGGTTGAGCGCCAGGCCGCAGCTGGAAGTTTTCCAGCGATGGCACGTCTGAGCCTCAGGTGGGCGAAGCCAGGTGGCGCCAGGCCTCCAAACGCCCAGTGCAACCTGGCCTAAGCCAAGGGCTTGCCACCCTTTACCTTGGACTCTCCATGACCCTTTAAAAAGTTGGGTCATGACCCAAAATAAAGGGGTCATGACCCCATTTTTAAAGGGTGATGGAGACTCTAGGTATATCAAAACCCCCAGAAAATGGCAAAGATTTGGGTTACCTGGCAGTTACCTGGGGCGAAGCACTCCACCCCACCTACTAGAGAGCGAAACGCATTCCTGGGATCCACGTGGGCAATGAAACGGTGGTTCCAACATTGGCCGACCGAATGGTGTGACTCGTTGTAAGCATCCAGGAAGAACCTTTGTTTCTAACCCTTGATCCCGCAGAAAGCGCTAAGAAAGTCCGCTTCCTTTGACCACCCCGATGTTTCTTGTAAACACGAAAAAAACACATGGGCGTGTGTGTTTTACGGGGATCCCCCAAATCATAGTTCTCCTTGTGGCTTCCCTTCAAACAATCCCCATACGGTTGCCCAAACAACAACCTATCAATGGCACTCCTTGAAACAGAAAGACGGTGATGCAGCATCAGTGTCCCCCACATGGATTGTTTGGTTTTCTTGTGGTTTTCCTTACCAAAACAAAAGCCAACAGAAGAACACCGCTCCGAATTGTTTGCCCTAGCATCAGCCCGGAAACGTCACAGGGCCGTTTCAAATCAGCCACAAGCCGGCTTTCATGGAAAGTCCCGGAGCGTCTTGACCTGGTCCACACGCTTCCATTTGGTTAAGACCCTGGAAAAATAAAAAATATGTCCAGTAGTGATGAATTCCTTTTAAAAGCAATATTATTGATGTTCAATGCGGAAGCATTTGTTCTGGCGTCATTATTTTAACGGTTTCTGGGGGTTGTCAAAGTCAGAAAATGGGGGTATTTCCCTTTAACCCACTACTCGGGGGGGGGGGGGGAATTTAATCATGGTAAAATAATGAGGCCAGCTGTTTCTTGGAACATTCTCCTCTAGCTGCGATTGCCTCTAGCACTTGTTTAGAGGTTGAGAGCAATACCTTCAGCAGCTCTGCGCTTGCGGTAGAATGTAGCAACTGCAGCAGGAAGCGCCTCTTTTCATGGATGGAGGCGTCCAATTTGTTGGGAGGGAACTTTGAATGCTTACGTACATTCAAAAGGGCCCGTGCGAAATACATACTGCAAAGAAATAGCGACGTGGCCCGACAAATTGTACTCAGTACTCTTTGCACGGAAGTCAATGGGAAACCCTGGGCTGACAGGTTGAACAACTCAAAAGGCATCAAACAACAATTTGGCTGTGTCTTTTGTTCATGTGTGCTTTAATGGGAAACCATGTTTGGGGCAATTTCAGGCGTTCAACATAGGTCCAGAGATGCGAGAGCCACGAATTTCCGAGACACCGGGCAAAGGTACAAAGAGCAAAAGCCCTCAGCCTCGGCGGCAAAGGAAGAGGCTCTCAGCCCGGGTTCCGGGCGGCCACCATGAAAACCAAGGTTGCGTTAATAGACCACACTTAGGTGAACTCAGTACTTGGCCACCATGCAAACAATTCATGGTTGCTAAAATATCCCTGCACTTAGGTGAACTCAGTACTTGCTGAACTTTTAAACATACATTCAACAATAGGTTGGAGACAGGCTGAGCAGGACTGACCGAAGGATGGTGAACCATTCGGAAACAAAAACACATGCCCTCTTTCCAACAATCATGGAAGTGGGTCGGGTTGATACAACCACCATTGTTTACCCAAGGATGTTCATCATCCAAATTGTGTCCTGGCCATTCTTTTCACGGGAGTTGAACCCCAGGGTGAGGGAAGACGACTGGATCTCCCTACTCATTCCGACCTTTGGAGCATGACTCATTCCGACCTTTGGAGCATGACTCATTCCGACCTTTGGAGCATGATCATAGCATCCAATATCTCAGGGTGGGCCTGTTGCCATTTTTGTGAGAAAAGATCGGCACAGCTCCACAACTGTAAACATGGTAAGATTGGAGTGGGTCCCAGAAGACGTGAACCAGCTCGGTTTTGTTCCGTTGCTGGTTGATTTGTGCAAACTGTGCCGAGCACATTCGCATTTCATTTGTTCCCCAAATACCAAGTACTATTCGCCCTAGATATCTATTCGCCCTAGATATCTCTGGGCAAACAAAACACATATCCAATCCAATACGGGAACCCCTACTGAAGGACATTCATGGTATCCGGAATTGCTCATGTTATCCCCGAATCGTTTTGTGCTGCCTTGTGCCTGCATATCTGGGCTTGTCTAACCCCCCAAAATGACTAGTCGGTTTCCTTTTGGTCTCACTGGGCTGCTCTCAGATCCCCGCTGAAAGTCTAACTTTTGGTGGGTTTAAATGGAAATCCCCACTAAATCAACCAAAAAGCTCCGGAACCGCATGGCTGGGAGCCACCCAAGATAAAACCGAACTGTTTTGCGGCACCCTCGAAACCGCGGAGGCACCCGTCTACCCGTCTGGTCAACTCGGGCGCGCATCAACTCGGGCGCCCGCATCCTCAGAGTCGCCTCTGGGAAAGAGTTGGAACCGGCCTCGACCTCGCCGAGTCGTCGAGTCGTCGAGGCGTCCAGGCATGGCCGAGGGGTGGGAGATGGAGATGGCAACCGCGGCATGGGCTTTGCGACGGGGCCCTTTCAACCACTGGGCTGTCCGTTTTCAGATCCCCCGCGAAAAGTGACTAACTTCTAGTGGGTTAAATGGAAATCCAACCACTACACACTAAAAGGCTAAAAGGCTAAGGGTATGGCTGGGAACCACCAAGACCAGAGGGCCCAAGTTCCTACTTGGGGAATAAGGCGCTAGTTGTTGTTAACCTGGGGCATAACCCGCTCATAAGTCTCCTTAAGTGGGGTTAGCCCAGTCATTAGTAAGTTAGATCCTAACCGCTTGCTCATTTGGGTGAATCGAACATCCAAGCCTTCCATTTGCTTTTTCGCCCCCTGGAAAAAACAAACAAACATATTCCCAGTCAGTGACATTTGGCGAACCACGTACTAACTTGGCCACACTTCCAACAGGGATCCTTACATTATACACCTGAACATTGCCTTGTAAATGGTGGGTTCCCTTTATGTTGGTGGAAAAAGCCATGTTTCAAATGGGCAAAATGTATCTTTTAAGGAGCCCTGTCCAAGGAAGGATCTACTTTGCCACTTCTTGCTGGTGGTCTCCAGAGACTTGACTGCATGGAAGCCGAGAAACACGTGTAAACCAGTCATTATACTCGGTTGCTTTCTGCTCTCCTGCTAAAAGTGAATAACGTTTAGTGGATTGGTGGAACACCCACTAGTTGGCAACAAGTTGAAGTCCTAACATCCCTTGGCAAAATGCACCAAAGATCTGGTCAAAGGCAAAGGCCCGCAAGCAACACAACTGATAAACACGCAACGCAACTCCTTGGAGCTTTATGCCGAGGTGCAGCCGCCTGGAAGCGGAAAGGTGGGCCTTGGCGTGTCGGCGGCAAGTTGTGTGAATGATTCGGCGATCCCGAGATGGTATTGGTGGCTCTTGGGGGAACCGTTCAACCCTGGATGTGTTTCTCCGATAAAGCGTTTAAACCAGCCCCATCCCCTTATTTCATAGAGATTGCCAAAGTGCCACCACCGAACCGCTCATACCCTGGATGTGTTTCTCCGATAAAGGGTTTAAACCAGCCCCATCCCATTATTTCACACAGATTTCCAAAGTGCTACCACCGAACCGCTCAAACCCTGGATGTGTTTCTCCGATGAAGCGTTTATTTAAACCAGCCCAATCCCCTTATTTCACACCTATTTTCAACGTGCTACCACCGAACCGCTCAAACCCTGGATGTGTTTCTCCGATAAAGCGTTTAAACCAGCCCCATCCCCGTATTTCACACCGATTTCCAAAGTGCTACCACCGAACCGCTCAAACCCTGGATGTGGTTCTCCGATAAAGCGTTTAAACCAGCCCCATCCCCTTATTTCATACAGATTGCCAAAGTGCTACCACCGAACCGCTCAAACCCTGGATGTGTTTCTCCGATAAAGCGTTTAAACCAGCCCCATCCCCTGATTTCACACCGATTGCCAAAGTGCTACCACCGAACCGCTCAAACCCTGGATGTGGTTCTCTGATAAAGCGTTTAAACCAGCCCCATCCCCTTATTTCATACAGATTGCCAAAGTGCTACCACCGAACCGCTCAAACCCTGGATGTGGTTCTCTGATAAAGCGTTTAAACCAGCCCCATCCCCTTATTTCATACAGATTGCCAAAGTGCTACCACCGAACCGCTCAAACCCTGGATGTGTTTCTCCGATAAAGCGCTTAAACCAGCCCCATCCCCTTGTTTCATACAGATTGCCAAAGATATTAGGTGAAAGCCAAGCCAAACTGATAACCATATGGCTGTGGGTCAAAAAACCGGTACCAAAACGGAACGGTAAGTGGAGACATGGACCAAAACCTGCGTAACCCCTCCGGATTAATTTTGAGCCACACCCATAGCGCAAGCAAGTGATACCCCAGGAAATGGAGCCCAGCAAAAGGATCTCAAAAAGCTAAGCCGGACGGCCGGGTCCCAGCCAAAGTGAGAGGCCCCTTTAAAGGGCCCGCCCGCCCCTGACATAACTCGGTGGCTTTCTGCGAAGCCCTGCTACAAGCTTTTAACTTTTAGTTGTTTAATTCGGAAAACCCATTAGTTTGCAAACAACTACTCAGTCCTAACATCCCTTGGCATTTGCACCAAAGTGATTCTCACGTTTGATTCACGTTGACCCGGGATTTGTTAGACCCCTGTTCTCAATTTGGGTGTGGCTCAAAATTTAAGAGCCAGGGCAAACCGCAGGTTTTCGTCTTTGATTCCATTCAGGTGCCATTTTGGGGTTACCCTATGTTTGAGCCACATATGGGGGTGCCCCCGGTTTCAATAAACAAAAATAGGCGACTTTTGGACACCCCCACCATCGGCCACCGGTTTCAGCGGGGATTTCGACCACTTTCAAGGACACCCCCACGTGTTTTTCGGGAAATCCGCGGGGGGTGCGGCCACTTTTAAGGACCCCCCGCCCGGACCCGGACCCGACCGGACCCGACCGAAGGGCCCCCGGGCGACTCGAGCATATCTCCGGGCCGGAGACCTTCGAGCCGCCCCGGAGGCATGGCGGCGCCTCGGGTTAACTCAGCTTTCGCGCGCGAGCGAGCGGCGTGGGCCGGGAGAAGTCGGTCCTTTGTGGTCCCGGTTTGGGAGTGTGTGTGTGTGTGTGTTTTTTGGGGGCGAGTTTTTTTTTATTATTCTTCTTTCTTTGAGGGAAACAGTATCTGTTTTTGTGGGGTGGCATGTCAATCCATGCAGGTAGGATTTACATTTTTTTATTTCCACTTAGTAGTGACCTCCCACCAATTCACGTAACCTGACCTTCGGGGCCCGGTCCCGATAGGGAAATGATCCGAACTACGAGGTTCCGTGTGAATTGGTGGCAGGCTATCTTCCACTCCGAACGACAAGTGGGGAACCCCCTAAGAAGCTCAAGAGGGTTCTGTCATTTGAGTTGAAACCCCTCTTGGGTTGGTTTTAAAGGGAAACCAAAGGGAAACCAAAGGGAAACCAAAGGGAAACCGAGATCCATTTTGGAGAGATGTGCTTTTTTCGCCATGGACAAAACGGTCCAGTAGGGATAGATGGACTTTAAAACCAAACAGGGAAAATAACAAACGTTATCCAGCAAATGGAAGTTGTCCTTTCGGGATGTTTCTTGAAGAAAACTAACTGTAAATTCTTGTTTGGGACGGCTTGGGGTTTTGAGGCCCGGTTGGGCCAAACACGGGAAACCAGTTACATACTGGTCTCCTTTGAAGGATCAACTCTATGAGTGTACTTGTAGTTGGGGACCCCTTTGGTGAACACCATTTAGGTGGGGGTTTATGTCCACCTACCACCTTGGGGTTTCCTATTCAAGCTCACGGCCATTTAAGGATTGGTGGATTGAATCCCACCACGAGTAGAACTTGAGGGTTACCCAGGGAAAATACAACATCTGGGCCAAGTATCATAATTCGCACACCTGACAGAAGAGATTCCATAGCAAGCAACATTCCTCATGGGTGCGTTTGTTTTACCCCCAGGCAAGTTCGTTCTGATTGGCCCAGAAGGATCACTGTGTGTGTGTGTGTGCGCGTTTAATTGTGTGCAAGCCGTATGTCACATGTCGAAGTCAGAAATTGCACTTGGAGGGCCTCACGAAAACTTCACAACCCTTGGTATGGTTGCAAACAACCTTGATTTGTTGCAGTACTAAACATGAACAGAACCAAGAAAAAAACACGGGGAACAACAAAAAAACAACTTGAGGCAGACAAGTTGGCATTTGATCTAGGATATCGAGCCCAAGCATACAAGTTGCGGAAGCGCGATCCGGGGCAGGTATCACGTTTACATTGGGCGTGAATATTGAACTGGGCCAAAAAAGGACCGCCGTGTATGGACAAATCAATGTTTTTGTTGAATTGGGGCTTGGACCCCCTTTGTCGATTAGACCAAAAGAGGCGGTGGTATGGAGTAGCGCGATGTTGCTCGGACAACATAAGTCCTAAACGGACCATCGACGTTGGGGCAGTGCAAATATCCCGACCACCGGAACTGCTCAAACCGTCCCGTGAAGACCACAACAAGCCCGGCCAGGGCTGTGAGAAACGACCCATATAAAGGGGAAATGCTCTTGTATCACAGAAACGGGGATAAACCTCGAGTGACAAGCGTGAGCCCGTCTATTGGACCAAAGGAACTGTCCTGAGATCCCCTGCAAGTGACTCACTTGAGTGGTTTAAATTCGGAAATCCAACCACTGAAGAGATCTCAACAAATCTAAAAACCAAGAGGATGGCTGGGAGGCACTAAGGTAAAGAGGACCCAACAAAGGAGGGGGTAGCCTCAAAAACGGCAAAGCCATCTCTCGGTTGCTTTCTGCTCCCCTACTAAAAGTGAATAACTTTCAGTGGTTTATTGCGGAAAACCCATTCGTTGGCAAAAAGTTCTCAAGTCCTAACATCCCTTGGCAAGATGTTCACCAAAGATCTCTTCGAAGTCTAAGAAGCCGGATGGCTGCGAAAAGCTTACGTAGAAAGGCTGGGCATCCCAGCGCCAGGTGAAGCTTCGACCCTCCACCTGCACCACCTCAACCTCAGCTCGCTCAAAAATAAGATTCGCTGAGGCAGCCCAACACAAGGTTTCCAGGGGAAGGCAGGTTTAGGTCAATGTTTCCATTTGCCAGGGTTCCATTTTGGATACCTATTTTTGACCCACAGTCATGTGTCAAACCAAAGATGAGTGGTTACTCCTCACTTCCTGAGTGGATGGCCCAAAGGGTCCAAACTTGTTACTTGCCACTCAAATGGCCTTCCCAAGAAGTTAAAAGTCCAGGAACTGAGGAAGTGAGACTCTCTTGGGTATGTGCCAAAAGGGGGGGGAAGTTGGATGTTTTGCCTTTGCTCTCGCTTTAATAGGTGGCTGTGATACTACAAGGGCATTTGTCAAAAAGGTTCATCAATCAGCTTCAGTATCCAACGCAGACTTTTGAGGCAGCTTCTTCTTGAACTCCAAATCGGCACATAAATCTGGCATGCCATCACATTGGCACGGTTTCAAAACCGGACCTTTTCAGCTTCCCTCCAATGTGTGGTTTGGAGCCGAATCGGTGATTTGGTGGTTGAGTGGTGGTTTCCTCAACCAGAACGGGTTCAAATCCCCCCGAGCAGAAACCCAAGGGCCCAAATGGGTGTGTCTGTGGTTAGGGGACTCCCCTCCCCCGCAAAAAAAAAGGTGGTGCTCCTCTTGGCAGGGGGGTCTTTTTGCCACCTTTGGTCGAAAAATGATCCACCCCCTTGTAGTGAAGGATTCCTTTTTGAGGGGGCCGCCAATTTTCAAACACAAAAGGTGGCAAAAAGACCCCCCTGCCTCTTGGTTTCCAACATCAAGCCAACGAAATGATCCAATTCAATTCTCTATATACCCCACTTTGGTCATTGTCTTATGGAGCCGTGCAAATTGTAGGTCCACCGCGGCCATCGAGCTCCATGAGCCACCGCTCGCTTTTCCAGCCAAATGACAAACATCGCCCTGTCCATGGCATCATCGCAACGTACATCAGGTCCCCAAAGTTAAAGCCAAGCCAACAAAGAGCAGTGAGAAGCTACTGTGGATGGACAAAATCCTGCACCACCTAAGAAACCCTGAAGAATGAGGATCCCCCTGTAAATACCATCAACTTATTGTTTCACATGGTTTGAAAGTGGTGCGAAATGGATTTCGTCCATCCACAGTATGTTCAGACGCTGTGTCATAGTTGGTCGGTTTGACTTCAAGGCGCTTAACCTAAACGAGACCGCGCACGGCCCGTCGCCCGCTCGCTCGCTCTCCTGGGTCCTGGCGTCGTAGGCTTCACCCCAGTTGGCGCCGCAGCGTTCCAAGTAAGCACCAAGGCTGGTACCTGCGGCCAGCCAAAGGAAACTCCCCTAAAATCTGGGCTGTCCTCAGATCCCCTGCTGAAAGTTTAACTTTCAGTGGGTTAAATTGAACCCCCCACTAAACACTAAAAAGCTAAACAGCTAAGGGGACTGCTGGGAACCGCCAAGAGATGAGGTCCAAGAGAATCTGGAGAAGCCCCCGCTCCCTGTTTCCTTTCGAGTCAACTCACCCCAAAAGGAAACTCTTTTCGATGCTTCCAGTTGCTTAAGCCCCCTGGAAAAAATACAAATATTTTCAGTAGTGATCGATTCCTTTTAAAACCAACAGGGGAACATACAACATATTCTTGAACAAATGGAAGGATTGGAGTGGTCACTGGATCTCCAGATGGACCTCAGAAATGAGTTGCCTGGCTCAGGGGGCCCTCAACCAGGCATCGGGCCGTGGGTCGCTTGGAAATTGGCCGGACATATATCGGGCACCCGAAAATTTGGATATGACTGGGCTGTCTGTTTCCGGATTTCCCGCTAAAAGTGACTCACTTGAAGTGGTTGGAATGGAACCCCCCACTCAACCACCAGCTAAGAAGCTAAGAAGCCTGATGGCTGGAAGCCACGATGAATGGGAGACCAATTAAGAGCCCATCGTTGGGAGCGAGGCGAGGATGTGATGGAGTCTCCTTTTGCCATTCATGGACAAGACAATTGTTTTCAACAGGTCTAAGAGGTTGAAGTCACACCAAACACAGGCCACGTGCCCAAGCGACATCCAAACGCACCTCTGACTCATCCAGCGACTCTTCGCATAGACGATGTTCAGGGGACCGTACGCAAACCACAAAAAAGGCCTGTCAAAAGTCATCATGGGTGAGTTGTGTTGGCAATCCGCATGTACCTGTGTATGTATGTCTATGTGGAGTGTACATAGGCATTATACATTGGCTTCCTTTTCAAAAGGAAGGGGTTGCCCAAAAACCGCTGCTCAAAAACGCTTGCCCAAGAAGCAGTCCATTTCACCCCCTGCTCCAAATACCAACACCGTTTTGATACCCCATAACATCAGTGAATCTGTATTTATCCATGAAAAGCCTGGTTTTTCAGAAATAACCGAAACACAAACTCACAAAAATAAGAAACACAAAAACAAAACGGTATCTGGAGTAGGGGGGAACACCAAAAGGGGAAATCCCCCCAAATCGAAACCGCAGCCTTTTAGCCCAATCCACCCGAGTTCGAGTCCGATTTCTCGGCCTTGTGGGGCCGCGGAAAAGTGGCGCCGACCTCGGCCGTCTGAGTTGTCCGTAACCCTCTGGCTCAAGCCCTTTCGCTCATGCAGGTATTTGTTGGTTACAGTAGTTGGGGCTCTTACTATTGTCGGGGCTATCTCTCTTTTGGTTATTTGGTACGAAGCTGGTGTGTGTGGACTTTGAAGGGAAACCGAAGCTCACTTCCCGAGCAGATTGGAGGTTTAAAAGGCCCCAAACTTTCTGTTTGCCCCTATGGTCTGCCCCAAATGTTTAACAGGGTTCCTTACATTATACACCTGAACATTGCAACTTGTAAATGCTGGTGTCCCTGTATTTTGGTGTTAAAAAAGCCACATGTTTCAAATGGTTGCAAAATGGAGATCTTTTAAGGAGCCCTGTTTACATTCCAGGAACTTAGCCCTAGGGTTCAGCCCCCATTAAAAGAATGGTTGACCCAATTTGGATGATTGTCAGGCCCACAACCCTACGGGTCGAGACGTGTGTCGAGATACCAAAAAAAATGCGCGTAGCCATGAAAAGCAAGCATGCGTATTGGTATTTTTCAAAAAGAAAACATGAGTGGCTTCTCTCTTGGATATGTGTCAAGATAAGACCTGACTCATGTTTAGCTAAAGTGCGGCCCTGCGCCATCTTAAGCCTTTCGCTATTTAGGAGAGTCGCTATTTGGGTGTGGGACTGTTTAATGGACATCATTTAGGTGGCGATTCATTTGCGCCAATCAGGTTCCCATTCAAATTCCACTTGCAAAAATGGCTGAACGAAGCATACATTCCACAAAAAAAAGAGCTGCCGACGAGGGAACCTTTCACCTCACTTCCTAAGTGGTTTAACCAGACTAGTTCAAACTTGTGTTCACAACTAGAATGTTCATACCAACAAGCTTAAAGTCCAGGAACACAGGAAGTGAGCAACCACGGGAACGATTGCAAACCAAAACAACAAAGGCGAACGCTAGGGTACCTGCCGCCTGCTTTGAGCTCCACGCCAAGCATTGGTTCTACACGTCCCGCGCCGCTTTTCCGCTCCGCGGGGCGCCGCTGAACTCTGCTCCGCGGATCGTGGCCGTTGCTTTGGGCAGCTGTTCACCAGTGGAAGTCCATTGCCTTCGGAGCAACTCTCTGGGCAGTTCTCTTTGGTAACTGGTGTCCCATATTGATAACCTCACTATGGTTAACTGGTTCCCATTTGGAGTTTGGTTCTCAGTAACACTCTTTGGGGAAGGTGTCCTTTTTGGTCGTTGATTTTTTGAGCACCAAGCCGCAGGGACGGTTCTCTTCACCTGGGGCAGTTCCCTTCATGCACCTTTCTGGGGGGTGATTCCAACCATTCTTTTCAACCCTCGTTCTTTTCAAAAACCGATCGCTGTTTCCCTGGGTTTTTCATGGTTTCTTGACAAGAAAGAAGGATGCCTGGAAAGAATGGACATGGAAGGTAGCCCTAGAAACTCATGTCCAATGCCGAATCCTGAATTGGGGAATTGCAGGAGGGGAATGAACTGCATCTCTAGGGAGTCACTTCTTCTAAAAAAGGTCCTAAAAAGCACAAGCCTGAACAATCACGTGGAATGTTGGGCGTGCATGTTGAAGCAATATTACGTTGCATGTCCCACTCGCCAGCCTGAAAGTGTGAAAACTTTAGATCGGGGAGTGTCACGCATAACAATTCTCTACATGTGATCGTCATGACTGCTGATGTTCAAGCATGCTGTGCAGCGATCGTTTGATCGTTTCCACGTTGGAGGCCTCTCTCTCTCTCTCTCAAGTGCGAGCGACGTAATGCACATTCAGACCTCCAGCAGCTAGGCAGCACAAAAGGAGCACCGAGCTGACTGAGTCGGACAGCCCCAAGAAGAAGGTGTTGAGCAAAAACAAACGCGGAGCCGTTCGAAACGGCCCGTCCCTTAAGAAAGGGCCTCAAACATATGACGGTGGTGAACCCCAAGAAGGCAATTCTCAACTCAGGCCTTGGGCTCCTGGGCCTCTCCCGGCCCAAAAGCGATTCGAAGATCGGGGCTCTAGAAGCCTCGGCCAGTCGCACGATACACCGATGTTCTGCTCCTTTAGGTGTGGCAATCAGAGTAGGGAATCGGGAATCCTTAAAATGGGTCGCCTAAATGGAAAAGTCGAGTCCTACACTTTCTGGGTGTTTCCATTTTGGGTCGAAAGTCGACTCTTGAAATGGGTTTCAAAAGTGGACCCACCTGCGGTTTGGCTCGGCAAAGAACTTGGAGCACCCACAAAACAAACCCGGCCCTATATGAGACATAATGAAAACCTGGTACAAAAATGGTCAACCCAGGAGCACTGGTTCCCCACAGCTCCAGAACCCAAATTCTAAGGTCTCTCCGAGTCAAATTTGGAACTAGCAGGGGTTGGTGAAAATTCGAATGCTTTGGACATCCAAACTGGCGGCTTTCCTTTTGGGCTTCCGTTAAAGCCATTAACAAAAAGGGATACCCAGAAACAACAAACACGCACTGGGGAGTCCGAAAAGGGACCCAGCATTCTTTAATCCCTGCCATCCAACGGCAGGTATGAGTTGTGGAGGTGCCTTGTAAGACATAGGTATCATGCCTGAAAATTGAATATTCCAGCCTGACACAAGGCACACGCTTCATTACTCCATGGAAATATACACATATGCGTGTATATATGGTGTATATATATATATAAACACATTTTTCAGCGGGTCAAAATAGGTACCCAAAATGGAACCCAGGTAAATGGAACCCAGAACGAAAACCTGGGGTCCAATCTCTGGTGGTATCATTTCAACCCATACCCATATATAAATGACAAATACCAACGATACCAACATTTGACTCATGTGGAGGGTCAATGCGGGCAACAAATCCAACTTGACCAACCCCGAGCCCTTAAGTTGGCAAAGGGACGCCAGGGCAACCCAGAAGAGAAGTGGCGTTGGGTTGCTCAAATACCGAGCCCCGAAATATTATTGAACTTATGCAAAGTTAGGAGACTGTACATTTCCCAAGAGCAGCTTCTTTCTGGTGCGCCAAAGAGCAACCGAGTTTTATTGGGTGTTCTTTGGAGTTGGTAGTCCTGTGTCTTTGTTTAGGAGACCAAGGGGAGAACCCCCTCCCCCCAAAAACAACAACAAAACAAAACATGGGGTCAAAATCCTAACAAACAAGCCACCTATGGATAACGCCAGAAAGTTGTCGCATGGTCGCCCCAAGCTCTGCTGCCCATCGACCAAATTACGATTTAGGTTGCTGGTCCATACCTGGATTTCCCCGTTGCAGTTTGCTGGTTTCCACGAGCGCCAATTCGGCTCGGAAACCCTTCAAAAGAATGACATGTCAAACAATCATCCTAACCTCACTTGACTCACTTCCCGAGTGGACTGGCCAAAAAAAGTCCGCAAACTGCTTGTTTGCCACTAACATGGTCTTCCCCCCCCCCAACAAAAAAAAAGCAAATCCATGAGCTCAGGGAGTGAGGAACGGGGTGTTTCAACCGTCCGGTCCGAGTGCCTGGCGTCGGACGTCAGCCTGGCAGGAGATGCTGCCTCCAGCGCGCCGCCCAATAGTCCACCTTCCTGGAAGCCATTTTTCTTCAGAAGCCCAACCGCCTCTTGGAACTTGGGAGCTTGGACATGGCTCAATTTGTTTCGGAGATTTCGAGCGGCCCTCGAATTGGTGGGTCTGATGATGAAGGTACTCGTCTTGGCTAGACAAGATCATGAATCTACCAACAAAGGGGTGTGGGAAAACTACAAGTGCCCAGTGTGTTTGCTTTTTTTCTTTTTCCCAAAAACAAGTCGAGGAATCCTTTTGATATACCAAGCAACATCAGCCAGATGGGTTCCAGTGCGGCAGTTGGTCATTTCTTACCCTCGACGGCAGCCCACAGAAGCACTGCCCCCCAAGACACCTACAAGTTACGTTCCTTCGAGTCGCAAAAGGGGCGCAATGGGCCTAGCCGTCTTTCTGGACCTGACTCCCTTCATCTCCGTTCCAACTTCGCACCTCCTTGCATCTGAAGGTCGAGAAACCATGTAAAAATATATTAATTGGCTTCCCTCCAATTGTGGTTTGGAGTGGTAGTTTGGTGAGGGGGGGTTTCCCGTTTAGCCTCACACAAGGCAGGGGTTCAAATTCCCAAACCACCAATCCAAACCACCAACTAAGGGTTACCTGAAACAAAAACACAAGACATGCAAACAAAGCAACACATTTTTCCAGGTTAGCCTGATTTAATATAGATGGCACCGGTGTCAGAGTGGTTCTAATAATTTGCAGGTTGGTACTAGCTGCTTCATCGTTGCACCCACAGCCATAAACAGTGGATGCCTTGCCAAAGCGGCAAACATGTCCCCTTGACTGTGGTACTTCGAATGGTCAGTTGACCAACACGAAACCCTTAATTAACATGGGCCCAGCATCACAAATTGAGTGGAACATGTAGGCCACTGAGTACTATTTCAGGGAACCAGATCTCCTCATTTACATATCACTTCCCGGGAATTGGACATTGAACCTGCAAAAGAGATCACATTCCGGAACTGAGCGCATTTGTTTCACACGCCCGAAAGCAGAACCAGCGCCAGGAGAAACAATAAAAACACACACACAGTGTTTTGTTTCCTTCCTGACCAGCAGCAGCCTTAAACCTAGTCTCGAGCTGTTGCTTTCGTTCTGGCCTGCGCCAGTTTCTGTGGGCTGTCCGTTTTCAGATCGCCTGCTAAAAGCTTAACTTTTCGTGGGCTAAATGGACACTACCACCAAATTAACCAAAAACAACTACAAACCTAAGGCACCGGACGATTCGCTGGGAACCAGCAAGGTGTGTGGTTTGCTTTGGTGATCTCTTCGTGTTACTGTTCCGAAAGCTTGCAAGGCTCTAGGGGTTGATCCCCCATTCTTTTCAACCATCGTTCTTTTCAAAAACCGATTGCCGTGTTTTCTGGGTTTCCGAAGGTTTTTTTTTACAAAAATCGGATCCCTGAAAAGAATGGAAATGGAAGGTATCCCTAGAAAAGCAATGGCATGTCCATCCTTCGTTTGGCGAATGCAAGTTGCTGCCATCAGAGCACGGAGTTCCAAAGGCCACTTGCACTGACTGTCTTTTTTGGGGAACCCTTGTTGGGGTTGGTTTGAAAGGACACCAAAAGAAAAACAATGAACTTGCGGGGGTCCCCTATTTTGAGACAAATTCATATTTGTATGGCTCTCCAAAAAGTGCATGGTCAGCGGCACAAAGACCAGTCTGGGCTTGAGCATGTGTAACTCCAAGGTGATTCTCTGAAAGATACGCATAGTCCCATTCAGACAATGTTGAAATAACGAGCAAGAGTGCAATGTTTGACTCTCAGCTTGTCCAGGACTTGTTTGTTCTCTGCAAGCGTGGCTGGGCTCCGAGTCATTTCTTCTGCCTCACGTGCACGCCGAAGTCGTGCTTGAGCAAGTTCATTCTCCTCAGTTGTTCAGTGACCCTGGAAAAAAAAGGGAACCCTTTTTGGGGCTTGGACCATTTTTAGTGGGGCAGCCACCCAAAAAACAAAAAAAACAAGGAACAACAAACACCATTTTTAGTGGGGCAGCCACCCAAAAAATAGGGAAAACAATTGGTGCCACTGAACAACTGAGTCTCAGAATGAGCGCATGGGTGCTCTCCAGGAAGTCCCCGCTCACGCGCAGAGCCTTGAGATACGTTGACTGCCGCTGGTCGGCATGGCCTTGCTTGACGTTGGGTTTGGGGAGCAAAAATTATCGAAACAAATTAGCAGTCTTCCATTTGCTTAAGCCCTCGGGAAAAATCAGAATATTTTCAGTAGTGATAGATTCCCGTTAAACCAACAAGCGAAAATAATAATTGAAAAAACGAAAACAACCGTAAGAAAATGGAAGCAGTTAAGTGGTTGGATTTCAACCACGAAACCACAAGAAGCCAAAATGTAAAATGTTTCCCAACAACAACCATGGGGCTGGCTTGCAATATTTTCCTTTCTGAGTCGATCTTAGCATCCAGTTGTCGCTGGCCGATCAATTTGGCCAACTCCCGCTGCATAGACTCCACGTCCGTGTTGAAAGCGTCGGCCATCCGGTGCAAAGACACCGATAGAAAGGGTGCAAAGTATTGAACAATCCCCTTGCTTCTGATCTGCTCGCATAGGTTGGCCACCTGACCATGCAGATGGACATCCAAGCAAAGCGCCTCCTGAAGTCGTTCAAGGGACGCCAAGCAAGCCGCATACCTGCAGCTGCAGAAGTCCAGGGCCAGCTCGCGGATCTGCGGCGCCATGTCCAAGCTCTCACGGAAGGTCTGAGACTCTAGGAGCTTCAGCACCTCTGCGCGGTCCAGCGAGCCGAGAGCACAAAGTACGCCGTACAGGGCCACGTCCTGGGCATAGGCTAATAGGTGGCCTTTTGGAAAATATAGACGGATTTCCCTGGGAAATGGCTCATAAACCCCATCTAAACCAGTGGAACCCATCTATTTGTTTAACCAAACTAACCTAAACAGTACACGTGTGCTTGTGCTTTTGGACAAAAGTCAACTTTTTGTTTTATTTGACAAACAGGTCAGTAATAGATACATGTGTCCTGGGGGCTCAGCATGTCCGCAAAGGCAGTGCCAAGGTCTTGCGGCTTGACCTGTGAGAAGCTGATCGCCGCATCCTTGTACTTGCCGCTGGCCATGTTGCACAAGCCATATGAGGCGAAGATCTTGGACTGGCTGGAGTCATCCTTACCTCAGATGCCCAGTGGATTTCCATGGGAAAAAAAGAATCGGCATCCTTTTACTGGTTGGTTGACTTCAAAGGGGACCCCTTCCCAAAAAAAGGAGAAAACAAAGGCGGAATCCACTACTTTAAAGGGAACCCCTTCCCAAAACAAAAAGGAAAAGGGGGCGGAATCTTCTGGGCAACTGGGTTACAGGGAGTGTGGTGCGCTTTGCTCGCGAAGCTCTGGATGTCGCCGTACTGCCGCTGCAACGCCCTGAGACGGATGATGCTCATGCAGGTGGCGAAGACGGACTGCGGCTCCGTGCAGAACTCGCGGCTCTTGGCCTCGGTTGGTCAGTGACCCTGGGAAAAAAGGGAACCCTTCTTGGGGCTTGGACCATTTTTAGTGGGGCAGCCACCCAAAAAAGACAAAAGGGAAAATACAATTTTTGGTGGGGCAGCTACCCAAAAAAAGTTGGAAAACGAATTGGTGCCACTGAACAACTGAGTTGCCAAGTACTTCTCTGCGCCAGCATAGTCCCCTTGCTCCAGGCAAAGGTTGGCGAGCTGGTGGTAGCACGTGCGGATGCTGTCCTTCATGTGGGACACTTTGGCTTGGCCCAAGTCCTGCTCGTAAAGGTCCTTGAGGATGCCGTTTTGCTTCTGCGTGGCATCCACCCAAACCTGGTCGTAGGCTGGCAACGCGGACTCGCTGCCTTCCAGCAGCTCCTTGAGGGCGTTGTGTACTTCGATGTAGCCTCAGTTGTTCAGTGACCCTGGAAAAAAAAGGGAACCCTTTTTTTCGGAAGACCATTTTAGTGGGGCAGCCACCAAAAAAAAGGGGGAAAAAGGGGGCCACTGAACAACTGAGTAGCCTTTGCAATTCGTGGTCCGCTTCAGCAGGTCCAAGCAAAGCTTCAACGCCTCGATCTTGAGGTTGCTCTTGGGCGTCTGCAAAGTGATGAACTGCAGCCGCTGAATGGCGCCGTGCGTGCCGTACTGCCCGCTGTACGCTTCCAGGTCTTCGGTCAGCAGAGATGCAGCCATGGAGATGTCACCAGGCCAAAGCTACTAGACTTTTGACTTTGAGCCACACGCAAAATGGTTTTTGTCCTTGTCTAAAGGGGACCGCCCCGCCTTTTGGCTCCCTGTAAAACCAACCCCAAAAAGGGTACCCTCACAAAAACAAACAGACCCTCCATTTGCTTAGATCCCCTGAACAAAACTGCAACATATTTCCAGTAGTGAAGTCGATTCCCAACCGGGGAAAAACACAAATCTTCAATTAAGCAAATGGATTAGTGTTTGTGGATTTTTAACGGGAAACCAAACCGACCATGCACCTTGTTGCGGGGTGCTCCAAAAAACGGACACACCCGTACGGGTATGTGCAAAAAACAACAAAAAACATGTGGCATTCAAAAACAAGACCCAAATGGTTGTCGTCTAGTTCCTCCACTAGAGAGGTTAGAATCAGGGTACCCTTTTTCTGTAGTCTATTTTAGTAGGGGAACCCTCCCAACCAAACAAGGGGAGAGAAAGGGCACCTAGCTGGGGGACCTAGTTGTAGCAACCGAGTTGCAGCTGGCGCTGATCCACCGCGGCAGGACCCCGCAGAATTTCCGCCAGGGTCTCGGCTGAGAGCTCCGCGGCTCCCGCGATGCGCCGGATACGCGCCGCGTCGTAGATGCCTCGGGGCTTTCCGGCGGCTTCCGATCGAGTGGATCCAACAAATATCACCAGGAACCTGTTTTTAGTCTACCACCAAAATGGTCCAAACCCAAAAAGGGACTGGAAGTCCTTTTTTAATCCCAAAATGGTTGGCCAATCCAAAAGGTCCAAACTTTGGGATTCATCTCACCAGGAACCGTATTTTTTTAAATCACCAGGACAACTCCAAACCCAAAATGGCAACCAAACCCCAAAAAAGTGACCGGAAGTCACTAAGTCGGCACCCGGGAAGTGGGGATCGGTCTTGGAGATTGGCATGCCCCTAACAACTCCGATCGGCAGCTTCGCAAGGCGAAGCTTCTTGAAAAACCATTTTGGATACCCCCGGTTCCGCAACACCTCCCAGGTCGTTAGAACAAGTTGGTACCCGATTTTTTTTCTGCAGTCTATCTTAGTAGGGGAACCCCCCCAAAAAAAAAAGAGAGTAAAAGGGCACTACTGGGGGACCTAGCCTCAAACACCAGCTAAGGGTCTGGGCGGTTTGGAGAGGATTGATGCTCTGAATTGCTGGGTTCTTCGGAAATCATCAGAAGGTTCGGGGGAATCAACCCAAATAACCTTACATGAAGCTTCCAAGGGGAGCTGAATTGGGGTCTTTCCTCATCAGTCTTGTAATGGCATGTGGGTATGTGTGAAAATGGAGGACTTCGAGTATGGCCGTGTCAAGTTTGGAAAAGGCATGACAGATTCCAAAAGAGGGGGATTGCACTGCAAGCCAAACTCAAATTGCCCAAAGCAACCAGAAACAACATTTTAAATGGTTCACCTTTTGGGGGCATGACAATTTGTTGCAGACCAATATGGGCAACCCAAAAGCAATTTGGGCTCAAAGGTTCGATTCGCTCTGGGCAACGCAACAAAAACATGTGGGCTTTGCTTTGAATAAAGAACACCCAGAAAGGGTACGTCACAAAATTCACAAGTCACCGAATTCAGTTTGCCAAGGGACCAACAGCCTAAGGTGAGCACAACCTAGGGACGTCAGTACTTCAGTTTAGAGCCAAGGGACCGACAGCCTTAACATCTCTACTCTTGGTATGGGCTGGCAAAAAACTGACTGTTTTTTGCAGACCCCGGTAAAAATGAACAGAACCAAAAAACTGAAAACCCAAAAAAACATGATCCAAGAACAGTGAAGTTAAGGTGACAAAAGAGCGGCCACAGAACTCCCGTGCCATGGCGCGAGGGTCAAAGGTCTTGCTCTCGGCAACCAAGGGCATGGAGCCTCAGGTTGTGATCAGAACGGCTCGTCTTTTTTAGGAGTTGCTACTCCTGTTTGGTGGGGTTTGAAGGGAAACCAAGAGGGAAAACACTCATTTTGGGGGGGGTTTACAACAGACACACCCATTTGAGCGGTTGATGGAAAAATGGGGCCCCAGGACCCTGCTTTGTGGACAAGATGCGGTTCCAAGGTTGTCTCTCCCCAAACTAACACTAGCCTGTCCGTTGTATCCCTGCAAGCAGCGCGCACCAGGCATAGCAAAGAGGTACCTCCCTTGGCATTCCCAAGAATTGGCCCAGGCTCACGTTAACCATCTCTGTCCCTGGATTGTCCCAAGGTAAACCCTGGGCTACGCCATGATGTTGCTTTTTTCAAGGCACAGGGAGAGGGCAGGGAGCCGAAATAAGCCCTGAATGGGACTTATGGAGGGACTATTTGGGCTCCCCCCAACCCTCCATGAAGTACTCATCATGGTTTCCATTAAAACAACACTGAATCCTTCACTGGTCGTGGGCCATGGACCCTCGCGGATTCTTGGCGAAAATGATCAACCCTTAAAGGGTTGATGACAAACACCGTGGGGCCAAACATCGTATCCAATTTCCCCGGCCCGGGTTTGATACACCGACACCTTTGAAGTGCATTTTGTCGCCCGATCCGTGAGGGATGTGAGTTGTATCTATCCGTACCCGAGGCATGTGAAAGGTCTACAGTGAATGGACATGAGGGGCCATGCCCATGATCCATGCCATGCAATAGCATCGAGAAGGGAATGTCCAAGGACAGATCAAAACAAAAACTAAAACTAAGCCCACCTGGGCGATTGCCATCATTCACAGACCGAAAACAAAACCTGACAGTCATAACTCAGCCCGTTTCACCCCGAATCGGTGAACAGAAACTGCGCTCATGGCAATTCGCCCAGCTTCCAGCATCCAGAGGGAAACCCTGGGTGCCCCAGGAAATATTGGTCTGTGTCACGGGTCAATCCGGAGAATCGCAGCTGTTCTTCCCAACCCAAAAAACACACACGGCGAGAAGCAAGCAAACCACCACGTGCACGTAACAAACAGTGCCATGGTTTTTTTTTGCCAGGTCAGCATCCAGATCGAAACATACATCCTCTTTGGCTTCCGATCCAACTCAATCCCTCCGCTCGATGCTCAGGCCCGCCGGATCCGAAGTCCGGTGCTTCCCCTAGTGCTTGGGATTCGGACCACTTTTCGGGGGGTGTTCCCCCCCTAGTGGGGCGGGTTGATTCATGGGTCAACATTCTGTTGCTCACATCTGCAGAACAGCACGCCAACACGCCTAAGCCACGTTGCAACCGAAGGCTTCTGCGTAATCTGTGCCTGTTGGTCCACGATATCGGGTATGCAAATGTAGATAGAAATCCCGTAAAGGCGGGTGCCTAGTGTATGTATGACCTATTATGTATGTATATATATATATATATATATGTACGCACATGGTTGCATTTATGTGCGCAAAATGAATATGTGCATGCATACACATCAATTATGTATAAACATATCAGATACACATGATGTTGTATATATTATATATATACTATGGAAGTACACACACCTTCAAACTATTTAAATATATTTAGAACACATTTCTTAACCTCCCGTGCTCCACGTGGCTTTGCGGCTTTACTCATTGCAACCAACCCCTCTCGCCCGAACTCGGAGCTCAGATCGAGCCGAGAGGCCCACAGCCAGAGCTTCCCAGGTGCGGGTGCAGTCGAAGCCTTTCCCAGGGGGCGACAGCACGAAGCGGTGCCCTCGGATGACGGAGCTGCGAAACACAAATGGCTGTGGTTGTCAAAAATATGGTAACCCCAAAATGGAACTCTGGTAAATGGAAACATGGGCTAAAACCTGCGGTCCAATTCCTGGTGGATTAATTTTGACCCATACCCAAACGACACACGGCGCGGCCCTTGTTAGAAAGGGCTGAAGGGGCTGAAGCAAAAAGGGGCTGAAACAAAGAGTGTAACCTTTGCTGGTTGGTGTTTTAAGGGACACCTCTTTCCCATAATCACCATGTCCGGGGGCTTGCCCGGAACACAACAGACCGACATGTTGCTGGGAAGAGAAAATGATGGAACACCTGAAATGAAGAGAATGGAGTGGTAGGCGAAATACCGGAGCGCTGACCCCTTTTGCCCTCGGACTTTAGGGGTGGGGAGGGGGAGGGGCGGGCTATCTCTGGATAAGCTTAGGCTTAGGATAAGTCGGGATCAATGCCTAATAAGTCTTCGCAGTATCAAGGGTGTAACTCAGTTTCCCTTCGGAACTTTCTGTCCAAGGCTCGCGCCAGCTTCTCCACATACTGCGGGAAAGCCAGGCGGTCTTTCCTGAAACTGCTGCGTGTTACGCAACCCCCGTAAACCGGTACCCTGAAAACAATACACACCCACATGGAAGTGTCTTTTTTGGAAGGCTGTTTGGGGGAACAGAAAGGGACACCTCCATTCTTGGGCCACTCAGACGGTTGCTCTAAAACGGACACACCCACTGCAAGCACAAAACGTGCTGGCAGCAATCGAATGAGTGGACATCGGTTGTGAATGCAATAGCACAATACAGCAGGCGGTGCAAGACTTTTCCCTGAAGGTTCTAGTCTTGTAAACACCAGGCGTGAGCCAATGGCCCACAGAATCACGCATGAGTGGATATTCTGAATCAAAAACTGGGAACAAGAAACAGGGGGGCCGAATAAATCTAGTCTGGCTCCTCTCTGCTGGTTGCCTAGATTCATCAGGACCACCAAATCCTTGTACTCTTCAGACTCCAGCACGTTCCTGCCAGACAAAAAAGGAAAACGGTGTGGTCAAGCATTGAAAGGCAATCCAACACCCCATTCAATGCGCCGAAAAGAAAAGAACAGTAAGTGGAAAGGAGTGAGCCCTGACAAAGTAGCTGTGCGATTCAGGTGTGTCTGGAATGAGCCAAAAGATGCCCGGCCCGGCCCGTCACTGCTCTCCGGCAAACTTGAGAAGCTCAAGGCGAGACCTTCTTTCCAGGGGTGCCAAGGTACATACCCCTTTTACATACCCCTTGGACAAATGAACCCAAAAGGCCTGCTGATGTTCATATCCCTCTCCCCGGAGGATAAACCTCTTATAAAGTGGGTTGGAAACCACAGAAGCCAAGGGGTATGACAAGGGGTATGTACTTCCACCCTTAGATTCTTAAGCCACGGACAACATGCTTCCCCCCTGAAAATCAGGAAAATTGGGTTGGCCCGATTGCAGCCCTGTTTTGGCTTGCGGCCCATGGCCTGTAAGAAGACCAGGGATATCCTCATAGCCATGCTATGATTTCAATCAGGAACCCCCTGAAAAGTGTGCCCAGATGTTCGCCAACAAACATACTAACAGCGTATGAACTCTTGTTGAATCAAATGCGAGACTCGAAATTCGGGTGGTTCTGAACCCAACTCAGAAGAAACCCTGTTGGAAGATGCTGGTTGGGTTGAAGTGTTGAACCCCAAAGCGATTGCCCGTGGGGCAGGTAAATCGAATCTCAGCTGGCAGAACTTTCATGACTCACCAATGCTCAGATGCCCAGTGGCCATGGGCAAAAAGGGGCATCCTTTCTTGGTTGGTTGACTTTTTAAAGGGCACCCATGCCCCAAACAAATGAAAACAGGGCGCCACCGGGCAACTGGGGATGGAACAACCAAATCATCCCCAGGAGCCCGAGTTGCAGCCCGAACAAGTTGTTGCTACCCTGATAAAAAAAACACGGGGCAATAGGCGAAATTCGGGTTGGTGGTGATTGCGGTACCTGCGGGTTGATCCCTCTGTCCCCCAAGCTTGCCAAGATGGAACCCCCCGATGAACATCCAAACCATGCTTCGTGCGATAGCCCACCACCCGAGAAAAAATAATCGCATCCCCAAGTGGGGACCTCC
This sequence comes from Effrenium voratum, assembly GCA_963377175.1. Lineage (NCBI taxonomy): Eukaryota > Dinophyceae > Suessiales > Symbiodiniaceae > Effrenium > Effrenium voratum. The sequence goes on along the minus strand of CAUJNA010001369.1, from coordinate 879,708 downwards.
ATCACAGTGAGCTTCTTTGATGTTGACCAATTAATCAACCCCAGTTTATGAATAAGGGGGGTGGGGTCCCCTGCAAAAGTGATGGTTCTGCACGAAACACCCAGAGAAAAGTACCCCCCAAGAATAAACTGGGGTTGATCAAATATCTGGGCTGGAATTAGGACCCCAGCAAAAAAAATACTTGTTTGTTGCCTGGGTAGCGGAAAACAAAGGGAACCCCAAACACGCAAACAAAAAGGCGAACTAATTCTGGGGAAGATATGGGGTCAGCATTACGTGTGCAACCCACCGTTCAACTCTCTCCACGCCCAGGCGTCCAGTACCCACGCCGCATCTTCTGGCCGTTCTTCATGCGCATCCAGGGCACCAACAGCCGGCAGTCCCGGTCTGAGGCGAATTGGCCTTGGAGCAACGCCTGCGAGTCGTCGGTCGCGAGCTGGCCATATGGGAGCTCTGGAGGAGGTTTGAAGGACTAACCAGAGTGTGGGGCTGTGGGGCAACATGAAGTCTTGGTGTCCAACATAGGGAGTGGAATACAACAGAACAGGAAGCACGAACATGAAGAAGGTGGATGCAACAAAAGACGATCGGTCTGCGTCAAAACAGAAGGACCCCGTAACATGGTGGTCCCTTTCAACAAACCTTTAAAGGGTACCCTCGAAACACTCGCCACCCGCTGGGTCTGAGGCAGGCCTTCCTTTTAAAGCTCTTGACTCACTTGCTAAAATGATGAGGAAAAAAACATTTGGACCCTTGACTCACTTCCTGAGTTGATGAGCCCAGACAAGCCCAAACTTTGTGTTCACTACTCGAATGTTCATACCAACAAGCTTAACAGGGGTCCTTACATTATACACCTGAACATTGCCTTGTAAATGGTGGTTTCCCTTTATTTTGGTGGAAAAAGCCATGTTTCAAATGGGCAAAATGTATCTTTTAAGGAGCCCTGCCTGTGTTGAGGGGAGAGCACAGCGCCAGAAGGCTGTCTGGAACTCGGGTGGTTCTTGTCACAGCTGGAGTTCTCATGGGTAAGATGCTGCACAAGCGTCTTGATCATTCCTTTCCCAGCGTTACTCCCTTATTGCCCCCCCGGGTGAAACAAAACAACACATCCATCCGTGTGAAACGCGGAGCATTCGGGAATGGGCAAATGATTGGTCAACTCAAACCCAGGTCTAAAGATCTCAAGGGCAAGTTGGGTCTAATAAAAAAAACCCGCCACGAAAAGGACAAAGCCGCCACCAGCAAGAAATGCGACCGCACGCCTCGTTCTGAGCATTGAGGCGCATGGAATAGAAGCCCACCGGCAACGGGTGAAACACGTCCTGAGCAGAAAGTAGACGCCACTATTCATAGGCGGCCTTTTGGAAAAATCGATGGCCCTGGTAGATGATGAAACCACCGATTTGGTAAACCAGGAATCGCCCTCTATTTTTCGACCAAAACAACCAAACAGGACACCTATGTGCCACTCTTCTCTTGTCCGTTACAATGGGGCCTAGGCATAGGGGAGGGGAGGATTAGCTCTCAAAAAAGCCCTCAATAAAGCCCCTACTTGTTTCGGCTTCTTGGGGTTCCCTCCTTTTCAAAACCTCTTCCTCCCGCTTCTGAAGGCCTCATAGGATGAACATGGAATGAACCTTTCACCCAACCTTCAGAAACTTTGAAGCCTCTCGAGCCATCTATGTTTACTCAACCACAGGCTTGTTTTCCTCATGTTTAAATGTGTATTTATATGTGTCAGGGTTGTGGTTGATCACTCGGGGTTTCTCCAACCACTTCTGTGATACAAGTTGGAATCTCCCCCTTTTAAGGGGGAGTTAGTCTTTGGGGTTAGGCCCTTTTTGTTGTATCACAGAAGTGGATTCCATTTCCCACAGCCCTGCTTTGAAGCCTCTACTCGAGCCATCTACTTTCGCCCAACATGCTCACTTGAGGCCCCAATAGAAGCAACGCTCACCCATGTCCCATGTACGTGTGGGTGGGCAATAGATAACATTTGTAGGCAACAGCTTCAAATACCCCGTGGACACCCCCGTATTAATTAACAAACTGGGGTGTATTGTTTCGGGGTCAACGGTGCTACATTCTCGCAAGTGTTGGGGCAAACCGCAGAACAGGGCTAGGGATCATTTCCATGGCTATCACTTTGAAGTGGGTTTCCTTGATATCACACAAACACGCCCTTAAAACCGATACTCCATGCAAAGACCCCGAATTCGTCAAACGAGTGTGCCTTGCTCGAATCTCGGTCCGCTGTCCTTGTGGGCGTCCAAAGGGGTGTGCAGGTTGGTGGCATAACAGGCCCTCAGGCCAGGCATTCGCAGCAGCCTGCACGGGCCCCTTCCCGGACACATGAACCTTCCATCGTTGAGAAGGCCTTCAAGGTGAGTGATGTCAATCCCCACAACGCTAAACAGTCCTGGGTAACCCACCCAAAACGCATGGCCATTCTAAAGCCACCCCAACCCCCACCCCTAACCCACAGACCAAACGACAACTGCAGTCAAATCAAAAGCGACCCTAAACCCAGCCAAGAAGCCACCCAGCCCACCCAACCCCACCCCCCTCCCCACCGCGCCGCCACGCCCACCCCACCCACCCTGACCTCCAGCCTGGTTTGCCAGGTTCGAGTCATAGGCGCATCGGAGCCAGCAGTGACCAGCACAAAGGGCACCGTGGCTCTAGTGCCAATAAGCTTCGTGAACCTCAAATAAAGCGCCGCTTCCAACCAAAACCCAGGAAAAAGCTTCTAGCAGATCGAAATTGGCTGTAAGGGAAGCGTGTTCCCCTTGAAGTTTTGGAGAGAATCTAAATGGTTTACGATTCGCTCTCCCCACACTGGCTTCGGCTATCCTTTCAACTTCCCTTAAAAACCTACCAAAACGGGCAAAGGGGGTCCAACCAAGTGGGAAGACGGGTGATGTTGAGGGATCCTGTGGTGGACAGTGCCAGGTAGGGATTTGACTCTGATCAAGTAGTGTACAGCTACAAAAGAGGGCCCAACTGTGTGGGGTGCCCCTGAAATTGGAGTTGGACACAATGCTCACGTCAACTGACCCAGGGCTAGTAACCCTGCTCCAAAGTGATGCAGGGAAACCACCCTACAATGTTGAGGGTCGCTCGCTCTTGAAAAGCGAAAGCATGATCGCTCCAACGATTGGCTGGTGGGCCCGTGTTGAGAATACTGTTTTGTGGGGGGGGGGGGGGGTTCCAGGGAGTCAACAGGAACACTCTTTCTTTTCTTCTTGGAGGGGCTGTTTTGACACGAGTCGCTGGGATGACCACTACCAGCTCAATTCGGACATTGTTCTGGGTTTCCTGTCTCAATATGGCCCCTTACTAAAACACCTTACTGATGGCTTCTTTCACGGCTTATCCTGGCCTTATCTAGAGATGAACTGCACAACTGAACCCAGGGCTATTTGTGTTGAACCATACTAGACCATGTTGGCAGAGATCTGAGTGGATTCCCAAACATGGTTCACCCCACCCATAAACCAGAATCCATATCTAAATGGTCATTGCGGTTTCCTTCCATTTTCCTAATCCCCCATACATGTTTTCTTTTTCCAGTAGTGAGACATCCCCATTTGAAACCCAAAAGGGAAGCTAAAAAATACTCATTTCAGCAAATGGAAGTCTCTTGAAGCCTGCACCCTGGACTCCGGACTGCCGCGGGATGGCCAAGATCCCCGCTTCAGAGTTGGCTTTTTGCCACCCAATACACCCCGGCCATCTGTACCACTCCTACCGTTTTTTGGGCGGTGTTGGCTTGGCGCCCAACATGTCAAAAGGGAAAATGAAGCACATGAGAAAAGGGGGACACAAGTGCATTGAGTACTCTAATACTCTTGGTACGGGCTTGCAAACAACCGACTGTTGTTTGCAGCACCCCCGGACAAAAATGGACAGCACCAAAAACATCAAGAACAAAATACAACTTGGGCCCGGCCCAAGTAAACATGCACAGAACCAGACTATGTGCATTATTTCTTCAAAGAACAAGCACTTGCCAAGAACAGTGAAGACTACGTCTGGCATCATGAATTTTAACCGAGAGATTTGGAGGCACCTTCCCCAAACCGATCAGCCAAAGCAGCTCCTCCACGTAGCGGGTCTCAACAAAGGCCACCTCAGCGCCACATGCCACATGGTCATGGGGGGAAACAAAAACACATGGTTTGCGCAAGGGGTCAAACCGAAAGCTCATGATGATGATGATGATGATGATGATGATGATGATGATGATGATGATGATGATGATGGTGATGATGATGGTGGTGCTGCTGGTGGTGCTGCTGCTGGTGGTGATGCCGGTGATGGAGGTGGTGCTGGTGGTGCTGGTGAGGATGATGGTGAGCCGCGGACCCGTGAATATATGTGCATACATATAGTAAATGCATAATGGGTACACCATGGAGTTATCATGCTGGATTTGTTTAAAAGGGTTACTTAGAAGCCAGTTGGACAAATATGGAGCTGCTCAATCACCATCTATTCGTCACTTGATAAGTGAAACATGCTCCGAAGTCGCGGAAACACTCCCAAGGCAACTTGGGAAACGCAGCGCGAGGTTCATTCTCTACAACTCTTGGTATGGTAGCAACAAACTGTGCTGTTGCTGCCCCCAGGAAAACAAATGAGCACAACCTAAAACCTAAAAAACCAGAGGTGAAGCATTTTAAGTGCATTTGTGTCTGAGTTGGGAACCGTGAGTGCCAGGTGCCTCGCGGCGATTCCATGAACACCTCTTTGTCAGCTTCTGACAGCCCAACCTGAGGGCTTCCGGGTTGAACCCAGCAAAAAGGATTTGGCTGAAATCCGGGATGGCCAATGGGTGCGCCGCCTCTGCTAGGTCCTCCAGTAGAGAGGTTAGAATAAGGCTACCCGAAGTCTGTTTTAGTAGGAATCCCTCCCAACCAACAAAGGGGTGAGAGAAGGGCACTACTGGGGGACCTAGATACCCTCCCACCAACTCACAAAGCGCCTGACACGGGGTCCCTTTCAAAGGAAAGTCTTCCAGCACCCCCCAAACGTCAGGTTCCATGTTAATTGCTTTAGTAGGGGAACCCTCCCAACCAAAAAGGGCTCCAAGGGCACTACTGGACCTAGGCTAGAACAGGTTGAAACCCAAAACGGTTCCCCACAGATCCGCCGTGGGGATGGCCCCCGCTGTCAGCCGCGCGGCCGTGGGCTGCTGTGCCGTCAGCAGCTCTTGGGCCAAGGTGTGGGGAAGCCGCTGGGCGGCCGCCCTGCGGGGAGGAGGAAGCGGAGGGGTTCGCAGACATACTGTGGATGGACGAAATCCATTTCGCACCACCGAAGAAACCCTGGAATGATGAATCCCCTGAAATGGAACAAAACCCATGTAAGCCAGTGCCATCTATGAGGAGGAAGAGGAGAAGGAGTAAATTTGGTAAATGGAACAAAACCCATCTTTTGTTATCCAGGCTCACCTAAAAAGAACACCTATGTTTGCAGAGGGTACCCTTCCAATGATATGGCACCTGAGAGGGGTCCCTCCAAGAGGTTCCAGAGGAGGAGGAGGAGGAGGAGGAAGGAGGAGGAGGAGGAGGGGTTTGCAGAGTTTGTGTTCATTAGCATTTCTCGGTTTCTTTCTGCTCCCCTGCTAAAAGTGAATAACTTGTCGTGGTTTAATGGAAAACCCATTAGTGAGGAGGCAGAGGGTTTGCAGAGTGTACCTTTCCACTAGTATGGCACCTGAGAGGGGTCCCTCCAAGAGGTTCCAGGTACCCTCCCACAGTGGGATCCTTACATTATACACCTGAACATTGCCTCGTAAATGGTGGTTCCCCTTTAATTTGGTGGAAAATACCATGTTTGAAATGGGCAAAATGAGCCCTGCCACAGTTGCTATGTTAGTGGGAGAGGGCACTTGAAGATTGCCACTACCTTCACGACTTGTCGATTTTGTAGGTGGGCAACATCCCAGCTAGTGGTTCGTTGCGAAAAAGGGGGTTCCTTGGTACTAGACATGAGGTCTTTCAGTGGGACCTTCCGAAATTCGGACCCATGATGACTCAACCTGGGTTGCTTCCATTGGCTTACGCCCCCTGCAAAAGATATAATTGTGTCGATGATAAATCAACATTTGCAAAACATCCTTATGTACTGCTTTGAAGAAAGCTACAAAGCATCCTTGAAATGACTCGGCATTATTTGTTTGATGGTGCATTTGAGGTTTGCTTGAAGAAACAACAAAAACCATCTTGGTGATCCTTGTCATACAAACCCATCCAAGGCCAAAGAAGGAAGTTACACAAAACACAAAGAAACGCAAGGGCTTGAGCTGGATTCTGTCCACAAGCAAGCCACGGGTCGCGCTGTGCCGACCGGGCCCACCAACGCCCTCAACGCCCTCGGCATTGCTGGGCCACTTTGCGGCTTTGAAAATATGGACGTCTCTCTGCCGAGTCAGGGACCTTCAAGCTTCGAATTCAAACATGCGCCTCCAATCGGCGCGTCAGCGTCCGGCTCCCTCCTTCAATTGGCTCCGAGTCCGGCCCTTGGCCCCAACCACCAGCTATCCGTACGACGTGTAGCACATCTGGTTTTCTGCGGACGCCTTCAAAGCCTGCCGCACTTCCGCTGAGCCACAATCAAAACCCGGTATTAAAATGGTCTACCCAGAACCATCCTTCAAGAATTAAGAAGCCGGATTCTCGATAACAAAAAATATGTCCCTTACTAACCGGATCATCAATCTTCGGGTTTCGAGCAAGCTCAGCTGAGCTGGTCGCGCGGGTCGCGCGCGGCTTTCTCTCCGCGCCTGGAATCCTTGGTCCAGGGCCGGGAGGCACAGCGCCAGAAGTCCGAGCGCGCCAGGTACCTCCAGCCGGGCGAATCCGAAAGCGGCCGGGGGGGGGATTTTGGATTTTGGAGTCAGGGAGAGTTTTTGTGTTTTTTTTTCCCGCGGAAGTGCCCTGAATCCCCCGTGTCCAATCAACACCACCAAGAAAGTAAGATGAAGTGAAACCCAAAAAAGGTAGATGAAACCCAAGAAAGTTCTAGAAACAGAGTAGAAGTTAAGATGAAACCCAAGAAAGGTCGTCGCACAAAGATTATGGGAATGCTACTGATGGCGGCCCAAAGGAGGTATCCTATCCATGTTGCTTCCTACTTTCGAAATCTGGGATTCCCATCCTTCGAAAATTACAATGGAACCCAAGAAGGAGCCCTCAAAAAGAAGATTCTTACAAAGGCTTCTTGCCGCTTGGTGCATTCTAGGTGAACCTCGGGAGTACCGGCAATTCAATTGTGGGACAGAGTGATGTGCCAGGAAGGCGACACATGATCACAGGCCCACAGCGTCCATGCAAAACAAAAATGCCTCTTGCTCGGTGGCTTGTATACTCACTTCCCAAGTTGACTGGCCAAAAAAAGTCTGAACTTTTTATTTACCACTAAAATGGTCTTTCCAAAAAGTTTAAAGTCCATGAACTCAGGAGGTGAGTATTTAAAGGGGCCTACTTGGATGTTCGATTCGCCAAGTTACTAAGTGGTAAGCCAAATGAGATGTAACTAACTAATGACTGGGTTAACCCCACTTAAGGAGGCCAGTGAGTAGATGATCTAGGTCGCCAACAACTTACTCACTTCGCGAATCGAACACCCAAGTACCCCCTCCGAAGAAAAGAAGGAAGCATCCGACTGGGGGGGGTTAGGCGGATACCGGTAGAGTTCAGGGACACCAAGAAGCAGTTTCAGGTTTCTATCGCAAATGTTTCTTGCCTGAGCAAACCCAGGGTCAAGGGAGGACCCGCAGTGTATATTCCCTTCATAAGTGGCATGTGTATGTTACCTCCATACTCGAACACCCATATAAACCCATAACTGAAATTACCCTTGACAGGGATTCGTCTTGAAAGCTAATCTGCTAAACATATGCCATGAAACAGGGGACAACAATAACGCACCTATTCGTCCCCCTGAATCAAAACCTTGCATTCAGATTGAATCTAACATCCATGGGTTTTGGCCCTAAAGACTTAAGCCCATGTCAGGACTGAGCCCTTGTGACTCCGCCAGACTGAGATCCGCGGCAAGCAGGCAAGTTGCTCTCCTGCAGATTCACATGGACCCCCCCCGCCCCAAAACAATCCATGGTCAGAGGCATCTTCGCGTTTGGCATAGTGAGTGGTTAGTAAACCTGGTTATAATTCACTGAGCGGAGACTTAGAACCATGGCTTTTGTGGGTTATAGTCATGGTTCTTACCCACCTACTACGCACTTCCCGAGTGAACTGGAAAAAAAGTCCAAACCTTTTGTTTGCCGCTAAAGTGGTCCAAACCCAAAAAGTGAAAGTCCATGAACTCGGGGAGTGAGACGAAGTACCCGATCGAAACCCCCGTCGGCACGTTGCGGAGGCGATCAACGTAAGGGAGCGAAAGCGCGTGCTCAGTTGATGCCTCGATACCAGAGCAGCGGAGCCACGAAGCCCCACGTGGCGATGAACAAATACATGCCTCTTCTTTCAGTTGGTTGATTTTAAAGGGGCCTACTTGGAGGATCGATTTGTGAGATGTAACCCACTGATTGGGTTAACCTCAAGGAGGCCTACGTATGCCAAGCAAACATTCGGTCTTACGTGCAAAAGTTGACGGGTCAAAGAATGACACTCAACACGACCTTATGACATATATAGGCTCACTCACTTCTCGAGTGGATTGGCCAAAAACAGTGACCACGCTTTCTGTTTACCACTAAAATGGTCTTCCCAACAAGTGACTAAAGTCCAGGAACCTTGGTAGTGAGTAAGGGTGTTTCCCAAAATCGGAGTCGGCCCACAAATGGTTGGCCTCCTTGCGGCATTCCATGAAGTCCGAACCAACCGGGGGTCTAGCATTGCGATCCCTATGGAGTCTGGACATGTTTCCTCCAACTCCAAAGAAGATAAATACAACGTTACCAATTCGCATGGAAGGCAATATTGGGTTTGACTTTGTGAGGGTACCCTTTTTTTTGTGGTGATCAAACGGGCACCAACAAAAAAAACATCATTTGGGGGGTCTCCCAAACAAAACGTCACAGCTACATCACGAAGTTCATCAAAGCCGTGTCAGCGGCCTGTAAAACAAATCGTTGGCTGCAAGGTAGACTGCGTCTCTTGCTTCGCAATAAAGTTGAAATTCTGACTTCCTGAGTGGCGAAACATGTGAACACTTTGTCTTCACCACATCCTGCTGTGAGTCAGCTAAATGAGACATCAACACCTGGTATTGAAATGGCTTCAGGAATCAAAAAGGTGGCTGCAACATTTCTGGTCGGGGCAATCCCTGACCATTTTTGTTCATCTGCCCAGCTTTCAGCAGGTGGCTCAAATCGATTTGTTGAGTTGGGAAACCTGCTTGACAGGTGTCCCTTTAGCTTCAAAAGCATCCGAAAACCCGCCACGCCACCATTTAACACAAGATGCAACAAACACACCAAATCAAATCCACCTTCTGGCTAACCAGTCCTCCTTTTTCAGCTTGTTTTAACGGAAAAGCCCGGCTTTCCATCGGGAAACCAAAGGTTTCGCCCAAAAAGAGTTGCGCCCTTGCCACGTTTGGCGTACTTGGATGTTCATCCTACGTCATGTCGCAAGACAGCTATTGGCAGACTTGCCACCATGGCTATACCCTTGATTGCTGTTGACCCCTCTGCAAAAAACAACAACTTTTGTTGGGTCCAGACAACTCACTGCTTCCCAAAAAGATGAGGTTCAAAGATCCGTTGCCAAATAGCAATACGTTTTTTTGTTTGCAGTCTCCCAGTAAACATGAACAGAACCGACAAGCAAACACAGCAAAACACTTGCCAAGCACAGTGAAGTCCACTAGGGCAACTATTGGAAGGGCGCACGCACGCTCTTTGCCAAAGCCACATCCAGGTATCAGCCTCCGACGCAATTGCCCTCCGGCATGAGACGCGCAAGGCAACCTGGCAAGGCCCGTCACCATCACGGAACCAAAACCATGGGGCTCCTCAAAAGGAGAAATTCCTGTTACAATTAGCGTGCTGGCAAGGAGGAGTGGTGTTGACCTGCGGAGTATGTGCTCAAATTTGGTCAAACTAGCACAATGGCTTTGTCCGTCTGCAGAATGTGGACATCAGCATGCGGGGGTGCTCAAAGCATGATCCACATCTAATGGAGAACGACCACCTGAATGGCGACTGGCACCAATTTTCTCCCTGGCAAATTTACACAAGATGAGCTTTCTCTGAAAACTACGTTTGTTTCTCCGCGGCAAACTAACACCAAAGTAAACCGCGCGAATAACCTTCTCGCTGGTGCACTGTAACACTTTGCCATCGAACTGAAGGGTAAGGTCGAGCAACAAATCACGTGGCCAACGCCTAAACATTTACCTAGGATTTAAGTACTGTGGATGGACGAGATCGGATCGCACCAATTCGAAACCACGGGAAACCCTTGCTTATTGATACTTCCCGGGGAATTATCATGGTCTAGGTCCTCCAGCAGAGAGGTTAGAATAAGGGTACCCTTTTTTTCTGTAGTCAATTTTAGGGGAACCCTCCCCCAAAAAAGGGGAAAGAAAGGGCACTACTGGGGGTGGTAGTGCGAAATGGACTCAGTCCATCCACATGTAGCCGCGGGGAAAAATGGGTACCCAAAATTCAACCCTAATAAATGGAAATGTGAACTAAAATCTGCGGTCCCCTGCTTGGTTAATTTTGACCCGCAGCCATGTCTCTTTAGTCAAGGGCAAATGTTCAATTGTTACGGGAGGTGGACCCAGCACCTTGTAATTAGCTGGCGGAGGTCTACGCAAAAAGTGAAAATTCATGTTGCTAGTGGGGAAAGTGCACATGTTCTAAAACAATAGCTACCTAAAACAACATGGCATGCTTGATTAGGCCCAGACATAGAATGTATATTTTCTGGTTTGCTTCAATTTGAGACACTGGTAAAATGTAAAATGTCTCCTAAGTCTACCCCAGATGGTGCTTGGAACTATTCTCCTTTACGTGAATTGCTGTCGTCAGTTCCGCAATAGCCGGGAGCCAAACCGATAAAGTCGACTGGCTCTTCGGTGTTTGGTGTCGGGCAACCCATGTGCGGTACAGGTTTCAAAGGAACACCGAATTATTCTTGGAGTTGTTTTCCTGAAACAAAAAACACCCATGCCTCATGAGGTATCCTCTTTTTTCGTAAACGTTGGCCAACCCCAAGGTTTATGATCCACACGAATTTGGCAGCTTGGAGACACCTGACTTGGTTTGGTTTAAGTTCACCCTATCCCGTTCGCATGGCCCTCCCAGCCAAATTCTAAGGGTTGATTTTCCAGGGTTTGGCTTGAACCCTCCTCCTAGAAGGTACCTCTGGGTCATAGGTCGGCCTGGCATCCGGCAGGCCGCGCTCCAAAGCTTGGTGCCAGGGTCAAGCGCATGGCTGCTTGCCCATTCGAATCTCTCGCGCCGCGCGCGATAACGCACCCTGCGAAGAATTCGCCAAAAGCTGATTTCAGGGATCCCCAAGAAAAGGATGTTTATCTTGGTTGCTTTCTGCTCCCCTGCTAAAAGTTTAACTTTAGTGGTTTAATGGAAAACCCATTAGTTGGGAAAAGCTTAAAGTCCTATCATCCAATGCAAAATGCACCAAAGTTGTATCATGGTGAACCCGTTCTGCCAGGCGAGCTCGCTACAAACTAGGTAGACAATGGTTTTTTCCAGCCCCCAACTTGCCCGCCGCTGTCCAAAATCCCTTGACATCCAAACAGCCGCTGGGACCGGGTTTAAGGGTTTGCTGTTCTCCCAGCTGAACGCTTTGGGGTCGATGCAGAGATTGGATTCGAGCGGCTCCGGGCTTCCTCAAGGGTTGCTTGTTTAATACCGGATATGGGTCTCTTTTTTTTGGGGGGATCCCTTGTTTGTGGTTTTTGAAAGGAAGCCCAAAGGCACACCAACCATTTGTGGGTCCTCTCTAAGACACACCCATATCTCTGGAAGGTAGCAGAGTTCCCAGGCTGCGTGGGCAAACACGCACCTGCCCAAAGGTTACGATCCGTTAAGCTCGACTTCCCGTTTCCGAGCACCCAACCACATCCTGGAACGAAACCAGAAACTGGCTCTAAGTGAGGCTTCTGTGTACATGTTGGTTGAGATTTACTGTGAACACCTGAGCAAACAAATTCGCCGCATCTTGGTGTGGAACAACAAGCGGGTTCGAGCAAACAAAGCTGCATCAAGAATCCAGAAGCTCTTGCCCATTGGCCGGTGAAAATGCAACTTGAACATTGTCATCGCTGGCTTCTGCCTGCATGTTTGCTTTGTCACTGCCGCTGTTGCTGTTGGTGGTTGTGGCTGCTGACTGATTTTACGGGTGAACCTATTCTCCAAGCCGCCAAGGCTCAGCATGCGGGGGTCCAGTGTAGCAAGCCCGTCTCAGACCAATGCCGAGGTGTCAGTGAGTCAGTGTCCACTTAAGGAAAATAAACAAAACAATAAGCTGGCCCTTGGAGACGTAGTAAAATCAAAGCCTCAGCCGCATAAAAAGCGCACGATGCACGGCCTCGATTCATGAACAAGAGAAAACATGCCACCATGATGCAAACGTCGCTGTGAATGTGGTTCAATGTAGAAGGACATCGTGAGTTGTGACAGTTGCGAGATCAACTTTGCAACATGACCGCCCGACTGTGTACCCTTGTGGCCTTTTCCTGGTTGAAACACATGCACAAAGAACGTCCTATTATCTGTCCTATTCATCCGGGCACAGTTAAACTGCAGCTTGGCCTACGATCATGATACTAGTATGGCTGTTTAAGTTAGTTTGAGCTTGGTTTCCCAAGAGCAACACCCGTTTAAGGTCACAACCACTGAACAAAACGGCATCCCTTGGCCACACAATGCCACGCAGAAAGCGGCAAGCACAAGCCAACCATCTTCCATGCCCGCCTTTGCAGGTGATAAAGACGACATGTTGCTACGGCAACAATGACCCCAACAACTCGCTACTAGTACAGAGAACCCAACCAGCAAGTTGTGAACATGTGCTAGGTAGGTAACCAAGGAACCAGCCTTTGCCTCCATTTGCTTAAATCCCCTGGACAAAAAACAAATCTGTGTTTTAGCGATAGATTCCTGTTCAAACCAACAGGGGAGAAAACATATCCTTCAGCAATTGAACAAACACGCTGCCCTAAGGGTCCCGACTGTTTTTGGGCCCTCCAAATGCCCTTGAGGGGTCGGGGTTCTCCGGGGGTCTGCATTGGAGGGGTCATGACCCTTAGGGGACCCACTGGCAAACGTTTTGCCTGAAAAAGACGGTTCCGAAGATCCGAACAGCAACTGGGCTGTCGGGCTATGGGCGATGCCTGGGCGAATGCCTCGGAAACGAAACAAACAACCAAATCGACACCTCAGATGTGGATTTCCATGGGAAAAACAGTGGCCTTCAAGGGGCATCTGTTTTTCTCGGTTGCTTTTCTGCTCCCCTGCTAAAGTGTTTTTTTTTAGTTGTTTAATGGAAAACCCGTTAGTTGGCAAAAAGTCAAAGTCCTAACATTCAAGCAAAATGCAACAAGGTTTTGTTGGTTGACTTTAAAGGAATCGGAACCCTTTCCCAACAAAAGCTGAACAACGAGCACCACTGGGCAACAAAACCGACACAGCGGCTGGCGCTCGGGATCCCGAGGCCTGATCTGCCAAACAGCTGCCGCGTGTTTTTTTTTGCTTCGGCCCGACCACTTTCTGGACTTGGCAATCGGCGTCCCATAGATTGGAGTTGGTCTTCTTTTTTGGGACCCCAATGATGGTGTCCCTTTTGTTTCCCTGAAACCCACCAAGGGGCATCCTCCCAAAAACATAATTTCCAACCCATTTGGGACCTGTGTGGTTGCTGAAATTGAAAGCAAAGGTTTGTATCGACCCCCTGACCTCAAAACGCAAGAAGCGCGGAGCCCGTTGAGTTGATTTCGGCGAGCTCCATCACGTTGGCTGTCACTGTTGCCCTTCAGCACTTGCTCTGTGGTTGAGCTCCAACACAACCGACCTTCGAAGCCGAAAGCAACACGTGCAATGTCTTCTCTCTCAAGCCAAAGGCGAAAACAAGCAAGGCGTTGGAGAAAAGGGATAAGCAAAAAGGGGGGGAAAACACGAGTTTTAGGTTCATTACAAAACATTATAAGCATGTCATTGTCCAAAAACAAAACAACAACTCTACATTGCGTCCTCACGCCAGACCTGACACTCAAACAGCTCTCAGCTTTTCATCCAAGAAAATCAACATCTGTAGGGTCCATAATATGGTGGGAACATCGTGAACGGTTCACTTGTCACGTCAAACAACCATAGAAATCACGTCACAGCGAGTGTGAGCATGTCAAACTTGAGACCTGTTTCAAGCTAACAATCTTACAAACATGTTGTGACCGTTTATCAGCCCAAATCCGGAAGAGCTCGCAAGCATCTAGGAATCTTGGGGTACCTGCTTGATTTGGGAATCCTTCTTTTTGGAAAATAGGCAAAGACAAGTTCGGAAACGGCTGGCTGCTGAGAATAACGCTGGTTGCAAAGAATGGGAAAGGAATCAACCTCTAGACCATTTTTTAAACAACCTCCTTCCAGCCCCCCCCAACAACAGTACTTGGGATTTGGAACATGGGAAAAAAGCGGTTGTTGGGAGGTGCTGGTTAGGGTTGCCCTTTAAACTGAAGCAGGGCCTGCTTCAAACCGAGCCTTGCGAAGCACGAAGCCTCAAATAAGAACCAGGGAGATTCGCGAAATGGACCCTTTGGCTTTGTGTTGCACGGGAAACCATTCACAGCAACGGGTGATTTCGAGGACCCCCCGATTTTTCGAGAACCCCCCCATACCTCTTGGGAAACATGGGGGGGTTTCAAGGACACCAAGCCAAGACTTTCAAACACCGGCGGCTCCGCATCCCCCCGCCCCCGCGGTCGCGGTTTCTCAGGTCCGGGCCGAGGCGCAACCTCGATTCGATGCCGAGATGCGGCTGTGCGCACGCGTGCGTATTTCTCTATTTTGACACACAAACTTGATGCTTCCCCCAAAAGGACATGGGAGCTGTTGTGTGAACTCTTGACTTTGGGACCACTCTGCTGGGCTGTCCGTTTGCAGATCTGCGAAAAGTTGAGGAACCTGCTCGTGGGTTGAATGGAAATCCAACCACTAAACACTAAGCTGAGAACTTGAATGGCTGGGAGCCGCCAAGTCCGGCATGCAGCACGTTTGGGTCCCAACCTCCAGCTTATTTGTTCATCCCGTGCGGGAAAAAAGAGCAAGTATTTCCAGTGACACATCCCCTCTTTAAACCAAGAGGGGCAAACAAAACATATTCTTCGGCAAATGGAAGTAAATGTGTCCAATAACCAGCACCCCCAAACTGATGTGCTTCTTGTCCCTGTCCCAAGTCCCCGCTACTGTCCACGAAGCAGTTGTTGGAGGGTGCTGGAATCTGATTGGGTCGAGAGAAGCAAAAGGGGCTGTTTCCAACAAGCCTCCAGCTGGCAAGCAAAAACAACTGGTCTTGCTGATGACTGCGAATGCGGCTGCCAGTTGGAAGAACTGCAAATGGGCTTGTCTTTTTTGAGGGTACACTTTTGTGGTGGGCTTTAAGAGGAAACCAACAGCAAAAAATTCAGTTTGGGGTGCCCCGAAAAAGCACACTTCGGATAGCTGCAGTAAGCAGCTTTCTCCATCCAACGACATTGGACTTTGCTGAGCAACCCCCACTTGGCCCACCCCAGTGGCTTCGAAAGGGTCCCTTCGGATGGGTTCTCCCTGCTCCACACACATGACTGTCCTGTGCAAGCAATTGACCAAAGGACCTGATACATCTTGGTGCGAGAGATGCAGGGAATGAGAATTGGAACCCCCAGAGAAAACCATCCAACTGGTGGCTGCCTGTGGCTGGAATCCCCAAACGGTTCATTCCCAGCAGCCGGACTCGGTCATTGCATACCTATCGCACCAGCAAGTTACGTTATTTTCTCGGGTGGCAAGCCCTTGGTTTGCTACAAAACTCGCTTGCTTTCTGCTCCCCTGCTAAAAGTGTTTAACTTTTAGCGGTTTAATACGGAAATCCCATTAGTTGGCAAAAAGTTCTCAAGTCCTAACATCCCTTGGCAACATGCGCCAAAGAAAAGCAGGCAACTGGGAAACGTCACATCGGCGCAAACTATTGCAGTCCTCAGACATTGGAGCGAGCCATGCAAACCAAAGTCTTTGTTTGGAACCTGCCAAGGCTCTTAGGGAAGATAGGAAAGCGCCTGCCCTAAGGGTCCCGACGGGTTTTGGGCCCAAATGGGTTGTTGTTGAAGGCCCTTGAGGAATTGGTCGGGGTTCTCCATTGGAGGGTCCGGGGGTCTGCATTGGAGGGGTCATGACCCTTCGGGTGGGTTGCTTCGAATGTCTTGCCAAGATAAGCAGGTCTTGGTGACAAGCCATGGTTGGTCGAACTGGTTCAGACACAATTTGGGAATGTGTCAAAATGCACATTTGGATACCAAGAATGGTGGTGTTCCTTTCGGCTTCCCATTCTACCAAGATGAGAAGGGTAATCCCTCTGAAAAAACACTAGCCCGTTTCAGTCGTACAAAACATCAAGCCCAAGTCAAATCACCTGGCGGTACCCGCATCCAGGCCTCGACAGGACCCGAGCACTGCGTAAGGCACGCATGGCTCGCCTCAAGGCGAGGGTGTGGGATATTTCTCGAAATTCTATCATGGGAACCCAAACTCCTCTTTTTCTACCCAGTGGATCCCAAGAATCCGTTTCCCCAGCTAGGTCCTCCAGTCAAGAGGTTGGAATAAGGGTACCTTTTTTTGTGTGATCTATTTTTAGTAGGGGAACCGAATCTCCCCCCCAAAAAGGGTAAAAGCGCACTACTGGGGGACCTAGCCACCATACTAGCTAACCCTTGAAGCCATGTTTCTTTTGTTTCCACAGGCTGGCAAGCCCTTGGTTGCCTACAAAGTCAGGCTGAAATGGAATCACTGGCATAGGTTTCCTGTTGAGCGCCTGGAAATCTCTGATGTAGCCGCAAACTTTACCTGACCTAAACGCCCTGATCTCTCTGTCTCACCCGATTCCCGTAAAACAAGTAGGATCGAGGAGAGTTGGAACGCGTGGTAAAACACATAGAACATATACACGTAATTAGGACTCAGACCCAAGGTGTGGATGGTTCCTTGAATTCATTTTGCACTTTCCAGACCTATGCGCTTTCGATCGGAGACACCTTCTTCATTCAAATAGCTGGGTGTGAGAAGTGACCTACCCCTTTCTGTGACAAAGTAAGCCACCCCGAAAAAAGAAAAAACAACTGCTCGGTCACTTGAAACGGCCTTCTCTTCATTGTCACAAAGTGGCTGAAGTGGCCTCCCAACCCCCAATCTTCCATGGTGAATGCTTCAGAATTGAGAGAATAGAATATGTTGGTGCCCGATTTTTTTCTGTAGTCTATTGTAGTAGGGGAACCCTCCCCCAGAAGAAAACAACTTTCTTTTTTTTCCGGACATAGGCTAGAATAGGGCGAAAACGAGCCCTGCGATGAAGCCCAAAGATTCCACAAGAATCCGTCTTCTGTCTCTTTCCAGGTACCAAGGGATGGACCAAGGGACCCAGAAATCGACCCTTGGAATGTTTGGAAGGTACCCAAACAATCCATGCATGTAATAGTTACTCACATATTTCCTCGAATTGGGTCAAATGCTGGTGTATATACACAGAAATACATATATTGCCTGCATGGATTGTCTGGGAAGGATCGATTCACTATTGCAGGTTTGCGACTTACGGTAAGTTTTTAATCATGTCAGCAGAAAAAGCTGTTCCAAAGGTTCGCAAAAGCCGTGTTTTCTTGTGCAGGTTTCAGACACACACACACACAACTAGGTCCCCCAGTAGTGCCCGTTTCCCCTTTTCTTCGGGGTCACTTTGGGTGATTTCCCTACGGTCTCATTGGAAAATCCTTCGATCGTTTCTGGGCTGTCCGTTTTCAGATCTGCCAAAAGTGACAAACAAACAACCGCCTTTCACCAACGAAAAAGCCAAGAAGCTAAGGAATCGGATGACTGGGCGCCACCCAAGTTGTACCCCCCCCCCTTCTTTTGCTTTCGCCCCCTTTGGAGTCCCGGCGTTCGACGCCGTCTGTGCGCACCCGGTCCGGAGTTCGGCTAAACAGCGAGCCGAGCGAGTCACGCGGAGCGTGTGCCAAATGTAGCGCCCGTTGCTCCACCGAGTGATTTCCCTTCCCTGGTTAGGTAACCAACGGCTTGCCACCCGATTTGAGAACCAAAAGGAAAATGGATGGTTACCTACTATAGTAGTAACTTGGATCGGGGCAAATAAGATGGATCCATTTCCCACATATAGGTCAGGGGTCACCGGATTTCCCCTTCAACAAGTTGCAACAAAATCGCCACCTTTGAAGGTGCAAAAGAGGAAAATTGAGGGACACCTCAAAGCCCACCTTCAAAAGTCCATTTCTAAAACATATGTCCAGTACTGAATTCGATTCCCTTCAAAGCCAGGGGGCAATAAAACATATGCACTTCAGATGGAAGAAACGGGAAAACCCCGAAAAAAACCACCGCCAAATGACGCAAAACAATGCTTACGGAACAGTTTCGGCAGGACTCCGCAGCACTGTGCGTTTTTTGCTTCCCTAAATAGTACCGGTGTTGAATTTAATTCACTCCCTACAGAAAACGACTTTCTGGTATTTGGTGAATGAGACACCTTTCAAAAGAAAAAAGGGTGACACTAAGGAGAAACACCACATCTTTGATGAATGCCCTTCCTCACTTCCGATCAAGTGATTTGGCCACGAAAAGTGGCCAAACCGTTGGTGTTCCGCTAACATGGTCATACGTGACGAAAGTCCGAAACGGAATTCAGGACATGAGCCGAGTCACAGGCCGTCTGCTGCTCGGGTCCCAATGCTCGCACAAAAGCCGGTTTTTTGGTGGCTCATGGATCCCAGGAATCCGCTTCGCCAGGATTCGGTAACCCTTAAAGCCATGTTCCTCGTGTTGCAAGGGCGGCAGGCCCTTCCCAGTGATTCCATTTCAACCTGGTCAGCTAACCAACACCTTGCCACTTGAAAACCACAAGGACAGGGCGTTTTGAGGGTTGCCTGTGGTGAAACGAACTCCTGGGATCCAGTGAGCGAATGGGTACCCAACCAGGGATTTGGAATCAGAGTCAAACCATTCCTTGAAGGGGTATGAGGGTGGCTGGTCATGTTTTTGGAGTTGGTACCCCTTGTTTGGGGGTTTAAATGCACAACCAAAACGAATTGGTGGACCCTTTCAAAAAGACGAGTGGCCCAGCAACACCTAGAGGGGTGGTTGTTTCAGCTTTGAACAAACCTTGCGACTCAAAGCTGCGGTTCCCCAATCTTCAACAGACAGAAACAAAGGGCTCTTGATCGTCAACCTTACTGGTTCAATTCTTGGGGCATTGAAATCGCTTAAAACTCATTATTGGGTTCCAGCAATCGCTAAACTACAAAGACAAGAAATAGACGCTAAGTTTAAGCCGTTTCAAGCAAAGCTTGTTGGAGAAGTCAGTAGCTGCAAAACGGCCACCAACAACTTGGGCTTGCCTCACGGAAGCCTTCACTCGATCGGAGCCAAACAGACTTGCTGGTGCGATAGGGAATGTGATGTGGGAATGAACCCAGCGGTGCCCGGAAAGGAAACCGCTGGAAAATTCTTCATAATTGTCATTCCGAGCTCATTCCCTGAGCACATCTGAGCACCAGCAAGAAGAAATCTGTGGATTGCGGAGATCCTGGTTTGCCGCAAAGGGAAAGCTACCCGTGTTCAGGTTCACATGAAGTCCCAAAAGGGCTCCCCAAAAGGGAGACTCCAGCACTCATTGGACAGCACAAAAAGGGCACTTTAGGCAAACAAAAAGAGCAGTTGGGGGCTCCAATTCACAATGGTATCCATCTGTAATTTGGGCGTCTTTTCTGAGGCACCCCTTTTTTGAGTGGTTTCAAAAGGGACACCGAAAGCAAGACCGAAATCCAGGTTGAATTCGGGATTCGGGGTCTGAATTTGGTTTCTTGGCTTACCGGCAACCACTCCAAAACGTCCTGACACAGCGGTCATCACCTGCTGTAAGGACCTGGCCAAAGCGAAGGCCGAAGCGAAGCGCCGAAGCGCCGCAGCGCTTTGGACTCCTCAATATCCCCATGCTTCACTTCCGATCGAGATGGGCCCAAAAGTAACCAGGAACTTGTTCTTTAATATTAAAAGGGTCATACAGAAAAGTGGATAAAGTCCAGGAACTCAGGAAGTAAGATGTTCATGGCTGTAAATGTAGAGAAACAAATGGACAATGATTGACCCTGATTGACAATGATTGACAATGATTGACAATGATTGACAATGATTGACAATGATCGACTCAGTTGCCCAGAGCCAGATAGAAAAGCCTAACCTAGACTGTTGAGTATCCTAGACACTAAGTGTCCTAGAACCCCCATAGACTTTAAGTGTAGACAAGAATGGACAATGATTGACAATGGTTTTCGTAGAGAACGGTTGACTTAGTTGAACTCAGTTCCCAGCGTTAAGCTGTTGGGACCATGGCTACAAGTTGACCAAAACGGACAAATCAAAAGGTTCAGATGCGGTCAACTCGCTTTGGGCAACTGAGTTGATTCCAAGGCTGACGATCCATTCTTGTCAACCCTACTTTGATTGGAAAGAAGGATCTGGATGAAACGCGGGAAAGGTTGCCCCCTAGAACGGTGGTGCCGCCTCCATGGAGAATCACTAGGCCCTGAAATCAGCTTTCCTCTAAAAGGGACGGGGGTGCCATGTTTGGTGGGAGGCCAACATCGGCCTTAACCGCCCCCTGCCAGGTAGCACCTGCTACAATGGTCAAGGGCAATCAATTCGCACTCAAGCCGGGAGCATAGGTGGTCTGTTGGTTGAAAATAGACGGGTTTCCCTGGCACATGGCTCATAAAACCTTTTCAACCTGTGGAACCCATTTATGTTCAACTAACGTAAAAAGGATTGGGATGGCCAATGGGCAGTACTCCGTGTGTCCCAAACCGCAACTTGATCATCTCACTTCCGATCGAGTGGATTAGCAAGGAGTCCGAAGCTTCTAGTGCGATTTTCTTCTCAAAGAGCTTGAAGTCCAGGAACTCAGGAAGTGAGTTATCTAGTGGACATTTAAACAACAATGCCTCATCATGTGCGTGAAACAAGTTTGGCCCTCTCAGAGTTGCCTTGGCATCATACAAAGACACAACCCAGCCGACTCTTGAGCACAGCAAATATCATCAAACACAGGGAGTTTCCTAGGTCCCCTTTAAACATCCTCCGAAAGAACAAGCAAACAAAACAAACAAAAAAACAAACAAAAAAGCAAACAAAAAAGCACACAAACAAGCAAGCAAAAAAAAAAACACCAAACCAAACCAAACCAAACCAAACCAAACCAAACCAAACCAAACCAAACCAAACAAACAAACCAAACAAACAAACAACACACCACCACAAAACGTGATATGCAAACCTCGTGAAAGTTGCTGGTGGGAAGTACGAAGCGGGGGCATATAGCACCTCCAGAAGCATAAGGTGCAGCCACTGGGCTTGATCTGATCCGATTGAAAAGAAACATCAGGTAACGCTTAGGCCTGATAGGAAAGATCCAACTTGGTAGTACTTCAGTTGTTCCCCTACTATGTAGGATATCAAATAACCCACACTTAGTTTGGATTGGCCGTTTGGTATTTGAGCTCCTGGTTTCGAGGGCATACCTCCTAACCTCCAAACACCAATCCAAGCCTCCAAGTAGGGGGAAGCTGAAAATAAACGCCCCTGGGCAAAACTTGCATCCGCATCGCTGTTTCGGGCCCCAGTTGTCCTAAGATTCTGCTTGCGTTCAGTGGTTCAATGGACGGTTTTGCAGAAATGTGCAAAACAACACGTTTCTGTGCTTTAAACTGGTCAAGTATACGAAAACCGGTCTTTTCATTTGACGAAGGGAAGCCAGTTTACCAAGTCTGAACTCTTGTGCTTGGATCACCGAACGGCTCGGGGGCAAAAACAACAAACAACAACTACTACGGCTCGACCAACATTTGTTCCCGCGCCTGCGATCCGTCCCCAGAAAAAGCCACCGTGTGCACCTTGCGACCGAAGGCGAAGCAGACTCCCGGACGCGGACCTGTTCTTCGCAAGGCAGATCTTGGGGACGGACCTACGATTCATGATGTCTGAGATTTAAAAAAAAAAACACTATTCTTGCTTGGATGTCTGAGAAAACAAACAACATGAAACAAAACACACATTTTTGGTTTGGCACCTTCAAATTCGGGGACAGCCCGGCAGGCAAATCCAAGGTTGGCATGGACAAGGATGCTGTGGTGTTGCGTCCACCCCGGATGTATAAATCTCTTGATTGGTTGCTCTTGGTGGAACCCAACAGAACACATATGGCAGTGTCCAAAAAAGAACATGGTGTCAACATTGAGTCACTCTCCTTGGCAGCTATTTTTCCTACCGTAGACCCATCTCTGGATGCAATAAGCCTCACGATTCTACTAGATTTTAGAGATTATTCTTAGCTGGAAGACATGTCAACAATCTGGACACGTTAAGAACCAAAAGAGAAGAACATAGTAGTTGTTCTACTTGTTCTAGTTCTAAGGATGAACTCTTCGGGAATTGAACGGTTGGAAAGGTATGCATGAGTTAACAGCTGAGATTGATAGACGAAGCCATTAACAAAATAGAAATGAAGGAGTGAGGAAGAGAGCGAGCAAATAGCAGTGAATTACAACATAGAATTGTGTGTGTGGTTGAAATTGACTTTGAGATGTAGAGATAGCAAAGAGAAGTAGAAACACATATAAATGCTAAAACTATATCATAAATGAAAAGGCGATAACTAGTACTATGTTGATGTTATTTGCTGTAATCAACACTGTCAGCTACTTACCTGTCCACTCCTAAACCACCTGCTGCCTTATCATTTATTCGTATAACTGTATAACCACCTTTGAAACCACGCGTTCAGCATATTGTATGTGTAAAGTTATCCTGTTCTCACTTCTTGAGTTCATTGGTCAAATAAAGTCGAAATGTTTTGCTTACCACTAAAAGGGTCTTCCCAAACGGATGAACAGTCCAGGAACTCAGGGAGTGTGGTTTAACAACCCTGCAACCGAGCTGCTCGGCAACAACATGTACCTTTCTCCGACGTGTGACTACTGGAACCATGACTAAAACCGGCGTTCCCATAGGTGTCCTTTTTGTGGTTAGTTTGGCCAAAAATCGATGGGTCCCACTGGTTTAGGTGGGGGTTTCTTCCGTTTACCAGGGAAACCCATCGATTTTTTCAACAGGCCACCTATGGGCGTTCCAAGTTCTCTTGACTCAAGATGTCTCCAGGCCCGGGGTGTACGGAAACCTCTTCCAACTGCACCTGCAAAGCCCGGAATCTTTGGGGGGGTTCCCTCCAAGGCTCCCTAAGAAAAAAATAGAAAACCCCAAGGCACCCCGAAAGGGGCTTTCTTCCCGGATTCCACGAAATCTGAAGCTGGAAAAGGAGTGTGTTGGAAGGATGGGTTTGCTGCTGGTTTGGGTCTTGTTCAGGGTTGGTTTAGGGTCGGGTGGTATTAGGCTTGCTTTAGGGTTGGTTTGGGGTGGGTTTACGTAGGGTGGTGTGAGGCTTGCCTTAGGGTTGGTTTAAGGTTGGTTTAAGCGAAGTTTAGGGTTGGCATAGCGTTGATCTGGGGTGGCCGTAGATGTGGTCCAGGGGTTGCTTTAGGTTGGTTTAGGGTCGGTTTAGGATCGGTTTAGGGTTTAAGGCTGGTTTAGGCTGGGCTCAGGGGTGGTTAAGGGTCGGTTTAGGTTTCGATTAGGGCGGTTTAGTTGGCGTTGTTTGAAAAAGGGTAGGTTTCGGGTTGAGGGCGTTGGTCTATAGGCTGGTTTAGGGCAGGCTACAGCTGGTTTCGGTTTGGGGTTGCTTTGGGGTTGGTTTAGGGTGGGGTAGAGTGGGCTTCGGCTTGCTTTAAGGTTGGCTAAAGGTTCATTGGTTCAGGGTTGATTAGAGTGGTTTATGTTTGGGGTTGATTAGAGTGGTTTGTGGTTGGCTTGGAAATGGCTTCTGGTTGGCTTGGAATGGGTTTAGGGTTTGTTTTTGGGTTCGGGCTGGGTTAGGGCTGGTTTAGGGTGGGTTTAGGGTTGGCTTTGGGCCGGTTTAGAGTTGGTTTAGAGATGGCTTAGGGCGGTGGGTCAAGCTTGCTTTCGATTTCGGGTTGGTTTTGGGTTGATTTGGGAGGGTGGGGTCAGCCTTGCTTTACAGTTGGCTTCGGCATTAGGGCGGTTCAGGGTTGGTTTAGGTTTGCTTGCCTGTTTTTCTGTTTGGGTTTAGAGTTGGTTTAGGGTGGGTTTAGGGTCGGCTTCGGGTCAGTTTAGGGTTGGCTGAACTACAGGGTCGGCTGCATTACTGCTTGCATTCTTGCTTGCTTGCTCGCTCGCCCGTTCCCCTGCGGCTTGCCGGAACGCAGTGGAACAAAACACCCCGTGGACAACAATTCCCCGTGAAGATTCATTCGCTCACCGCGTCAGAGCTCCGAGGTGTCGCTGAGGCTTCAACCGCCAGGCGATGGTCCTGAAGCAGCCGCAGCAGCTGCCCGCTCTCCACGTCGAAGACACCCGCGAAGGTGTCCGCGGAGCCTGTGAGCACCTGCGGCTGAAGACAAGTTGGGGGGGGTATCTCTGGATAAGCCTAGGACAAACCAAAAATAAGCCCTTCAGGCCTTGAGGGGTTAATAAGTCATAACCCCCCCCTCCCTCCCCATAGCCCCGGACAAAGGATTGCGGTATGAGAAAGGTGACCGAAGCTTTGGCGACGACTTGTCCAACCAGTTCTTAGTTTGCGACCAAAAGTAGCCAGAGTGCGTGCCTGCACCTGGTTGCCGTTGAACCCTCTGCAAAAAGTTTATCATTTTGGTGGGTCCATTGGAAACTCCCGCCTGCTTTCCAAAATGCTCCAGTCCAAAGACCCAACGACATGCCCATAAAGCGTAGGTGCTGCCAGAATTGTTTACCACGCTGTTGTGGCTACCGGGTTCCTCAGATTTGTCTCTCCTTCAAACCTAACCCCCCAAAAGGGACGCTCAACCAGGAGTGGCCGTCCTATGCCATTGCAAATGAGTCACACACATACACAAAACCAGGATAAAATGGGTCCACCATGTTAAACCCAAGCTCGTTTGCATGTCCTGTCCAGCCCAGAACAAACCGGCCAATCGATCGCGGGGTCACCTTGAATCCGTCGATCTCCATCCCTTTTCGTACCTCACGGCCTAGTACCCGTTTGATGCTCAAGGGGCCTGGTTGCTGTAACGACCCCTCTCCAAAAAAGGTTTAACTTGTTGTGGATCCAATGAAACATCCAGTTTCAACCAAAAACTCGTTGACAAATAGTAATACTAGTGAGGACTCCAATAGGTTGGGTAATCTAGTAAACTACGATAACTACTGAATGGTGTACTTTTTGTGGGATCCTCATTTTAATCGAAAACACGTTAATTGGCGAAAGTCCAAAGCCCGGCGTTTTTCTGTTTTTTTTTCCCCCGGCTCCGACTTTCCAGGGGGCGCCTGTTTGCCCTCAGGCGCGAAGCTGGCACTGTACACTGCGCTGGCGTGCCCGGAGAGTGTCCTTGGCTACAGGCGAGCAACCAGTGACGATGGAAAAACTCACTTCTGGGTTGCCCTCAGATGGGTCAAAAATAGGGTATATAACCCCAAACAGGAACCCTGGTAAGAGGAAACATGAGCT
Source organism: Effrenium voratum (assembly GCA_963377175.1). NCBI lineage: Eukaryota > Dinophyceae > Suessiales > Symbiodiniaceae > Effrenium > Effrenium voratum. The sequence continues at coordinate 853,894 of CAUJNA010001369.1, read as the reverse complement.
AAAATATGCGGTCCATATCCTGGTGGTTTAAACTTGACCCACAGCCACTAACTTTTAGTGGGTGAAATGGAAACTACCACTAAACACTAAAAGGCTAAAAAGCTAAGGGGATGGCTGGGAGCCACCAAGTTCCCTGATTCTGCTGGTAAAACAATACACACGTAGTGGAAAATGGCTGTGACTATTCAAACTGGCTTCTGCAGACGTGAACGACAGCGTAAATGATGTCCATGCAAGGTCCCTGTCCAATCAACAATCAAATCGAAAGCTGTTTCGTCCTTCGAGCGTGCACAATTGCTCGTGCCGAAAATAGCACTGTCCACAGCTGGCTGGTATTTGGTTTTCATCAACCGCCATCCAAAGCGAGGTTCCCATTTATGAGACAGACCTAATATGGGTGTGTCCGCAGAGGATCCATGCAAAGGGTAATTAGTTTTCTTTTCAACCACTCTGTTTCCCGCCCCGATTGAGTTTTTCCATGTGGCTGTTGTTGCTTGATTGAAGTCCACCGCTAAAAGCTTTACCTTTAGGTTCAATGGAAACCATCACGAAACACCAAACAGCTAGGGAAGCCAATGGCTGGGAGCCACCAGGACACCTCGGTTGCTTTCTGCTCCCTGCTAAAAGTGAATATGTTTTAGTGGTTTAATACGGAAACCCCATTAGTTGGCAACAAGTTCTCAAGTCCTAACATCCCTTGGCAAAATGCACCAAAGACACCCTTGAAAAACGCCGACTCAAACGCCACGCACAGCTCTGGGCCCATTGGCTGCAGGCACTCGCCGGAGGACGCCGCGAAGATGCGCGCCGTGTCGTCCGCCGAAGCGGTAGCTACCTGGCGCAAGATGGCGCCGGTGGGCACTGGACAGTGGGGGTGGGTGGGGTGTGGTGGGTGTGGTGGGTGGTGGGTGGGGGGTGGGGTGAGTGGATTTCCATGGGAAAGAATCGGCATCGTTTTTGGGCTGGCTAATTTGGAGGAATCGGAACCCTCCCCCCCCAAAAAAAGAGAGGAAAAAAGGGCACCACTGGGCAACTGGGAATAGGAGACCCGACATGGTGGACATCATCTACAGGTGAAGATTCATCCAACTGCTTTTGAGGTGGTTCCCGATTCAAAATCACAATGGTCAAGTGAACCCGTTTGCTTGTTGCACATTCAATCAGGCACTTATGTTGTTGTTTTTGTGTTGTTTGTGCTTCTTTCTGTCTTTCTTTCTTTCTTTTTTTTTGGGGGGGTTAACTCTTTTTGACAAATATGCAAAACCACAACCCAGGGGCGGGTTTTGAAACAAACCCAAGGGCTTCAAAGGTTGACCCCGCCTACGCTGGTTCATGGCAGTCAGCATCATGGGAGACTTTGCACAAACTATAGAGCAACCCGGTTAATCTACTAGGATGGAACAACGGTTACGACTGAAGCCAGAACCCTGTCATCCCACCAACCGTGGATACAAGTTATAGCCCACTTTCTACATACTCAGCAGATTCTCACATGCTTTCCCAAAAAGCCAGCCTTATATGTAGTTTTCTGGGGGGGGAGGAGGGGGACCGGTTTGGGTTTCATGTTGATTTGCTTCAGCACAGCCACCTGCAACTGTCGCAGAGCCCAGAACACGAGCGGAGCACCTTCTGCCCATCCGGTGAGAAGCTGGCTGAGTACAGGTGCTCCTTGGTTGCAGCTGGACCTCCGTACCCAGAGGCTCCCGAGGTATTTAGGGCCCTACGACCCGGTTTTGAGACCCTCAAACTGGGTGTCTAATGGAGGGGTCGGGTCTTCGATTGAAAGCCCCAGCCTCTGGGTACACATCCAGCTGGACATCCATACACAATAAACTTCAATAATCCCTGGGCCGTCCTCAGATCCCTGCTGAATTTGACTTGTGGGCGAGATTCGGAAACACAACCACCACTAAACCAACACCAACTAAAAAGCCAGAAGGGCTATTGGGATGAACCACCACCTTTCACCCACCAAAAAGCTAGAAAGGCTAAGGAACTGGATGGCAGCCAAGAACCCAGGTAGCCCTGAAAATCTCCCTGAAAGCCTCCCAGCTTCGCACTCCGAAGCTCCGGAGGAGCTGGGCCGATTGACCAGACCCCATAGCGATTTTTTTTGGGGAAAAAACCTGACTCTCATTTTGTCTACCCTAAAGGAGCCGATCTGGGCCATTGAGACCAGACCACATAGCTCCCTGGGGAAAAACCTCACTCTGAGCCTGTTCCAAATGTAGTCTAGCCTATCGGATGTTTGTTTCTTTTTTTAATATAAAGACATGAGAAGACCGAGGAGACAAGAGTGCCCTTCATGGGCAACCAGGAATTTCACCTCCAGTTTTGTGTAACGGTCGGTCTGGTTGCCAATTGTGCAACTGATCATAGCCATGTGTGCCATGGTCAAAAAGGCATGGTCATGGTTTTTTGAAGAGGAACTCTTGCAGTCCCAAATTCCCAAGTTGATGACCATCCCTAAATTCAATGAGAGGTTGTTTGACCATGGGTGGTGTTGAAATACTTCCACTTGCTGAAGCCTGGACAGAAAAACATATGTCCAGTAGTGAAATCTATTCCCTTTAAAACCAACAGGGAGAAAATAGTACATATTCAGTTCAGCAACCGCTTCACAGGGTTCACAGGGGTCTGTTGCCGGTGTTCTTCTGATTTCAGGTGATGTCCAGCCGATTTCAGCCCAAGACCCTGTGTGAGCCTATGGCACCAAGCAGCAAAGCAACAGGGAGAAAACTACATCGCAATCTCAAGAATCATGGAAACGAGTTGAGATGTAGTTCTCTCCAGAGGAGGTGGAAGAAATGTAGTTTTCCCCCTACTCTACCAAGAATCTTCATACCATGATGTAGTTCTACATCTCAACTCCTTGCTGATGTAGTTAATCAACCGAAGTGGACAGAAATGTTGCCCAGAAGGAAACGCGTTCTCCAAAACCCTCCTGTCAGCTTCTATGACTGTTGGGAGGGTAAGGCATGAAACCTCAATGTCAATATTGATACCAGCTCAATGGAGGTTCCTCCTTTGAAACCCAGATTCCCGAAACTAAAACCTTTCGCCAGATTGAAAGGCACCGGCTTTCATCGGCCAAGCTAATCCCAAACCGTCGGGGCAAACACCACACCTTTTTTGTGTACCCGTGAGGCTGTATTCTTGGAGTCATCTGCCAGGTGTGAAACAAAAACGTGCAATATCTATGGCCCTTGTGTTCATTCAAGGGAAAGATCACAAAGAGTTACCCTCCCACCAATTAACATGGAGAGCCTGAGTTCGAGGGTCGTAATTAAGTGAGAGGAAAACAAAAAGGGATCGGCAGCTCGCTCAAAGGTTCCAAGCTTTCACGGCCGTGACGGCTCGGCTTGCGGGTTTCTAGCTGCAAAAACGTGGCCGCAGGTGGCTGTGCTGGACAAACGGATTCTCCCAAGCCACTGCGGTCCATCTGTAGATAAGTCCTGCACACTTGGTCCCAACTTAGCTGTGGCTCAAAAAACCGGAATTCCAAACTGGAACTCTGGTATAAGAGGAAACATGGACCAAAACCTGCGTAACCCCTCCTGTTTCATTTTGAGCCACACCCACTTGTTCTCCGGGTCGCCGGCAAAGGGGGCGTGCTTGGGATTCCTTAGATATACTTCTTAGTACCTGTCTACTATCCTTAGGGTTGATGAACACTGCCAAATCCACGTAAAAGGTTGCTTTGGCACATACGAGTCGAATTTGAATAATTAATTAGGGGACCCTTTGGTGAAATCATTTACATGGGCTGTATGGATTCTCCACTCCAATTTCTTGCCATGCATGCCAATTGTGCACTTGGTGAGACCCTCCTAAGAGGCGCCATTTGTTGTCACACCGAATTCAATGAACCTTCATCATGGTGTCGCAAAGCAAGTGCCTTTTGGCCGAGATTTCATTTGCTGAGCTCGATTTAGCCCTGGAATCAGTGACCCAATATTTGGGTGTGTCTTCTTTATGTCGGTACCTTCTGCTGTGGCTTTAAGGGAACATCAATAAAAAAAAACTACCCTTTGGAGGGTCCCTAAAAGACAATAGTCCTAGGTTGTTTGAGAGTCAGCCTCCCTTGCTTGAGGTTTTCCAAGGAAAGCTGCTGGGAAACCCCAGGGATAACCAACATTGGACAAGGAGTCCAAGTCCTATTTGCACTCAAAATTGCATGGGAGGAAATCCTGCTGAGATGGAAAAGGGGCTCAAAGCAAGCAACTTGAGGATCTTGTCCATCCCCGTTTGGGGGGGGGGGGGGGTCGAAAAAAAAAGACACACTCATTTGCCCTGAGAAACAGCGACTCGGAAAGTTTGTGCCAAGACGCAGTGTGCCCTTTGAAGGTCTGCAGCAACCTGCGCTGCCGGAATTCACTTTTATGGGGAAACTGGGCTCATTCTCCTCCGTTTGCTCAGCTTCCCTTAAACCAGGTTTGGAGCCCGGTGGTTGGTAGTTTGGTGGTTTGGTGCTCCACAAGAACCAGGGTCAAATCCCCAAACCACCAATCTAAACCACCGACTAAGGGGAACCTGCTTTGTCGTCCCCTGACAAAAATGCGAAAATATGTCCAGCAGTGAAATCAAGTCCCTTTAAAACCAGGGAAGGCAGCGCATATTATTAAGCAATTGCAAGTTATGTTGACTATTTCATACGATTTGTTGAAGAAATTGGGGCTGTGTCCCTTTAACCTCCGGTGAAAGAATGGGACCGGGGAAATGAGGTTTTGTGCCAATGCTTGGGTCGTTTCTACTCTCTGACAACCACTTTCCTTGGCCGAACATCCAAGTAGAAACTGAGTGTTTCTGTGCCCTTCTTGACTGATCTGGAAATCTCTTCCGGAGTGAAACCCCTTACACAAGTATGATAGGGGCCCCATTTTAGCCAGCCATGTCGGTGCCTCACACGGATTCTGCTCAGAACTAGACCTAAACATCCGTCTAGTGGAGAGTCTATTATAGGGCTCCGATTTGAGCCAGCATGCCCATGGCAGACAAAATCCTGTACCAAGTGGGTGTGATCCCAAAGCTTTGACAGCTAAAACAAAGGTAGAATAAGGACAAATCTAGGTGATTCCTCATTCCACTATGTAAAAGAATGGCAAGGAGTTTGATCCAATCTGGCTTTCAGATGATGGCAATCCTGAAAGAGGTAAACAATGGCGGTGAAATATTAACCCAACCATTGTTGTGAAATCGGCAACTGAATCCCAGGGTTCATTGCAATCCGTTCCTTTCCCTCGTGGTCTAAGTCTGAGCAAAAGCTTACTAAGCCATTGGGTGGCTCGTCGTTTTTGGCGAAGGCCCCAAAAACAAATTGCGATTTGTTTCAACTAAGGTCTCTCCGGCGCGACTCGGTCAAAGACCGAACCGCCGTGAAAAAAGGGGGGAAGCCTTCCCCCCTTTCCCCCCAGCCCCGCCGCAGAACGCATGACTCTCCTCCCGCCCATGGCTCACAGCTGAGCCCCGTGCTCCCCGGAGCTACTCCAAAGACGCGCTGTCTTGTCGTGGGAGGCAGTCAGCACCTGCGCCAAAGCTTTGGCTTTCACGGGGCAAACTGAGAGCTTGGCCGCCGAGGGGGGCATAGGCCTACCCCGGAAAACGAGCGTTTTTTGTTGTTTTCCCCGCTGCGGACAAAATTTGCGCCCCCACATCGCAATCTAAGTGTACTGGAGCACAACCTACATGAGAATACTAAGGTATACTTGTAGACATGCATATCTATATTCGACTACAACAAACTGCCAACGGCTGCCAATAAGCGCGCACTATTCGATGCCGCCATCTCAAACAGATGAATTGTATGTCGGCCCTTTGGGTCCCATTGAAGCATCCAAAAATCAGCACCCTGCAAAAAGGCACGCCCCGACCCGTTGGGCGCCTATCAAATATATGGTCAATAATGCCAACGACCCCAAGAATCAAAACGGTGGGCGCCTCTGTGTGGTCTGTTTCCAGAGAGGAAACCAGTGTTAGGCGTATCCTCTTTGAAGGTGGACAGGCCCTTTGTCGAAAATCGTCCAAGGGTTCCATATCATAGAAGCCGCACAGGGTTGGTTCGCTAGTCCCTGAAACATCACCCACAACTTGCTGGTGCGATAGGCAGGGAATGAGAAATGGAATGACCCCCAAAAAACAATCCCTACCTAATGGCACCAGCAAAACAAATCTTGAACTTGAAAACCATCAGGTGTTCGCAACCTCGGAAGCCTATCAAAGATGTTGCTTGGATTCGCCTGTCTGGGAGCTCGTCTTGACACAAGGAGAAAGAGAGAGGTCGGTCAGGGGCGCATCTCGGGTCCGGGATCAAACAAAAGGCAGATAAGGATCAAACAAACGAAAACAAAAACAACTGTGGCTGTGGCTCAGAAAATGGTACCCAAAATAGCACCTTGGTAAATGGAAACAAACACTGAAACCTGCGTAACCCTAGGTCTTAGGTCCTTCAGTTAGAGCCACACCGAAGGATCAAACAAACCAAAACAAAAACAACTAGGTGCATGCATCCACATCTCAACGGTGCGCGGTGCAAACCGAATCAAATTGAATCCATCCCCAGTGAATCCGACCCCCAAAATCCTCAAAAAAGGCTCTGCTTTGTTGCGACTTCCTGAATGCCATTGAGCCATGAGCTTGAAAACCAAATGGATGCAATCACACGTATGTGTCTCCAAATGGACCCTACACATGGTCCCTTTGCAGATTTCCCGTTCTCACTTTCCGTGTCGATTGGCCAGAAAAAGTCCAAACTTTTGGTTTGGTTTGCCACTAAAATGGCCTTCCCAAAAAAGTCCAAGAACTTAGGGAGTGAGCTTTTACCCAACCCCAATCCCAGTTGAGGGTTCCCTCGAAAAGCTCAATCATTCAGAGTTCGACATGTCCACTTAATGCTTGCAGGGCGACTGTCTACATACGGTAAAGAATGATCAAACATGGTCCAAGCGGCTTCGATTTAGGCCATCCCACGTGGACTGTCACAAGTTAGGCATTGTTGCACTTTTACAAACTGGATTCAGCGCGCTGCTCGTCTGAAGCAAGCCTAGGTACATAAGAACTGACTCCTCGGCAGCCCAAAGGCCTTCACCTGCACAATCGTAAAGATGTCAAGGGCACGCATGCTATGTTCATGCCTGCATTAAGTTGATTGTTTTGTGTAATGCACCACAGCTACCCTCTGGCATGTTCATGACCGACATAATCTGCGGCTTGGAAAGCAAAGCCGGCAGCAACAAGCCGAAAACAGCAGCAAAAGCGCCATGCGTCGTTTCCCCTGCCTTCCGCGATGGGATCAGTTGCCAGATGACCCGATTTTTGGGTTGACTCACCGAGATTGAAGCCTCACGACAGGATCGCGGTGCGCAGATTCTATCTGACGGGTTCGGTTCTCGTCGCACCTGCCATAGTTGGGCCCTTCACATGTTTTTTTTGGTCGCCGCATTCTACTTTCCGTGAAGCCGTTTGATGTTTTCCGCAGGAAGAAAGGATTCCGCACTCAGTCACCCCCCTTAACAAGTGGGGGGTTTATCAAACACAGGGCTCAATCGTTGATTTCCGTCCCAATGTCAGGTCCGACATCGAGAGGATTCGACAGGCATGGTCCAAGCGAGTGAAAACTTGAGCGACCACTGGGACCTTCGAGGTTCCGAACAACCAGGAGTTTTTGCCTGACATGGAGAGGATCTGGAGGGACACCACGGGACCGCATGAGGGATTCTGCTGGGTGTGTTTTTGTTCAAGATCCCCCCCCATTTTGGTGTCCCCCTTTGAGACAAGCCCATCTCCTAATAAATCCATTAATATAGCCATAGTGCCCGTTTACTCTCGAGGAATTGGGGTCCTAGGGTCCGTGCTGCGTGCAGAGAGGACTCCCCCGTTTTCCTGTCATTGGCTCGCTTCCCAAGTGCTTGGATTGGGGCTTTTGCCATTTGCTTGTGTCTGTGCAGTTTGATTTTCCAGATACCAGGTGCTACGCTAGGGAGCCAATGGGTTCAATTGGAGCAGAACAAGGATGGTCACAACGGACATCGGATCTGGAAATAGCTTTGGCAGGCAGAGACGTTCAGAAGTTCACAAAATCAGTCCAAGTTGGGTTGCCAAAGGCTTTTGCCGTTTTCCTTTGGTGGTTTCCACTTGTGGAACATGGGAATGGATTTCCAGGTGTCCAGTTGACCGCCTGAAGGATGCCAAAGCTATGTCCCATTCCTGAACACTACGAATTGCGAGAGCGCTGCCTGCGCACTCTCTCAGAATGGACCGACCGGGGCTTTGTCGGTCCGAGCATCACTTTTCCCGCTTAGCTTGCGCTGGATAGTGTGTCGAAGGATGCGGGCCATCAATTCCAAACCCACGTGTTGGCTTGGTGTCCGACAAAATCCATCGCACACCCTTTATTTTCTTGGTTGCCCTCCTTTCAACAAAAAATCGAAGCGTTCCCCGAAAAAGGCCAGCATTAATCTCCCGAAATGATTCGAGGGTGGGTACCTTTCTGGCTGCTTGGCAGCGAATCTTTGGACCTTAATTAATTGTTTCTTACCTCTTAAAAACACAACTGTTCAACTTTTTGGGTAACATGGGCTATATGTCTGTAAAAGGTTAACTTCCCCAATCCTTGGAGTTTTAAGGGGTAAGTTTTGGGAAACAGTTGGGATTGTTCATTGGACCCACAAAAAGTTAAACTGTGTGCAAAGGGGTCAACAGCAAGGTACCTCGACGTCTTTGGAATTTTCATGTGCATGTCATAGAAACCTGACTGTCGGGAAAGCGATTCGCAAGTTGCCGTGTTTTGCAAGGTTCAGAGTTAACCTCACTTGCCCAAAGGACCTGTAAAAGGTTAACTTTTTGGGACCTCTACTGAAAATAGACCAAAAAGGGAAAACCAAAAGGTCAAAAGGTCGATTCGCTTTGAACAACTGAGTAACTGCTTCCCAAAATGGGACGATTGGGCCCGTTCCCAGTAGCTCTGTGGGTTGGCTGGTCCAAAGGGTTGCTAAATCTGCGAAGCCCCACCAAAAGTGAATAACTTTCAGTGGTTTAATAAGGAAAACCCATTGGTTGGCAAAAAGTTAGCTCCCCTACAAAAAAGTGAATAACTTTCAGTGGTTTAATAAGGAAAACCCATTGGTTGGCAAAAAGTTAGCTTCCCTACAAAAAAGTGAATAACTTTCAGTGGTTTAATACGGAAAACCCATTGGTTGGAAAAAAGTTAAAGTCCTAACATCCCTTGGCAACACACCAAAGGGTCCCTGCGTGTCCTTCAACAGCAGACCATCAATACTGAGCTTGACCGGTCATGACGTGCGGTGAGAGGGCACCCCTCCATTGGTGCCTGACCCGAATCGCACACATGCGAATGCGCGGCATGCATTCCGCTTCATCTGCTAGCTGTGAATCGTTCCGTTGCACATCAATCCACCTAAACGCTAGGATTCAAACCTGGGCTGTCAGATCCCCTGCTAAAAGTTTTTAACTTCTAGCGCTTTTAGTGGGTTAAATGGAACCATATCCCCACTAAACCAACCTACCAAAGGAACCGGATTTCCGATCGAGTGGCCAAGAAACGTCTAAATTGCAAGAGCCGACCTCCACAATGGGCCCTCGCGCCATGAGTTCCTGAGGAGAATCAACCCGAAGGGGTGCTCCTGGAAAAGTGCATCTGGATGACATTTTGAAAGGGCCAACGTGTTCTGCTCAATCTGCGCCTTCCTCCAAATACACGCCTTTTCTAGGGTATCATGTCAGCCCGCTACTAAAAGGAGGTATTTACCATGGCAACCTTGTGATGCCAACGGGTGAACCCCATCCGACTAGCTTACGACTGAAAAAATGAACCCCCGAGCACAGAAAAAACGAGAAGCCTTGGAAGCAAAAGCTGAACTATTGCCGAGCCTGGATCGCGTCGTTTGTTCTTTCCTGGTTTCATATGTGTATATATATATATGTATTATAGATTATATATATATATATTATATATATATATATATAATATTCTGCCTCTGAAACCGGTTCTCAAAACTCCAAAATGGGTGGCTTACTTTTTGGAATCCCTAAGATGGTACAAGGGTGGCAGCGGAAGTGCCAGTCACGTTTGGCAGCCAATGTAACAAGAACCCAAAACTCGTGCCTCGCGGGTTAGCCTCAGACAAAATATGTCATAGCCACTCGAACCACTAGAGAGAGAGACTGGCCATTGGCATGGGGGTTGGTTCAAGGAGGTTTTTTTTGGGGGGGTCCCCTGCGGCTCTCAACTCTCAAACGAGATTCGCAACTCTTCCGTCCAAGCGCAGCACACAACTCACTTCCGATCGAGTGGATGGACCAAAAAGAGTAACCAGGAACTTGTTGTTTACCACTCAAATTGTCCAAACTCAAAATGTGACTTAGGAGCTCAGGAAGTGAGGCAATCCCCTCCGCACTTTCGAGTTGCAGCTCAAAGGTGTCGCTGCAGGGGCTGGGTAGTGAGGTATGTAACGACTAACGAGGAATGGGAGGTATAACGAAAAATGATATGTTTGGTCCCTCCCTACCTGTTCCAGGCTTGAGTTTGAATTTGCCCAGAGAAAGCACCTCTGCAGGCCCATAGAAAGTCACTCACGTGTCGTATGCATCAGGTTTTGCAACGAGGCCTGCAACCAGCGCGAGTTTATTTCAAGTCTGTAACAAGAGTATGCAACGAGCCAGGTCTTGATAGGGTGTGCAACGGGGAATGTATAACGCATGTCCGCCGCGGTTCTGTAATAGCTCTCAACAAGTCAGTGCCAATTGGTTTGTCAGGTTGGTTACGTTGGCTGGATGGACAAATTGCGTTGCGCACCAATTAGCAGGTGGTGTATCAACGAGTATTCATAAAGTTTCATCCATCCCACCTCCTCATTTTGCTACAAACTCATGAAGCTCACATTTCTACTGCACTCAGGAGGAATCTACTTTGCAAGCTGTCAGCAGTAAAGTCTTTGCTGCTAGACGTCAAATGGGTCCTTTGCGATGGCAATTTAAGAAACAGACTGGGTCGAGACCATTGTGTCAATCCCACATGTATCCAAACAAGTCTTTGCGAACAAGAACACCTGGGGTTGTCATTGCGTGGTCTCCCTTTTGGTTTGCCTTTGGAGCCACAAAACAGGTACGCCCAAGCAAAAGACAACATCACCTGTCTGCGGCCGCCGGCTCGCAGCATGTGTGCGTTGAAAGGCCGAGCTGGTGACTCGGCTCTCATGCAACATGTGGGTGTGTTGCTTTTTGGCATAGCCTATTGTGACAACAAGACTGGAGAACCCGACCCATGGACAAAAATCCTAATGGAAGGATTCCTTTTGGGCTCCCTGTAGTTAAAGCAAGCCGAAAAAGGGGTACCCAAAAAGAATGCACAAGCGCACACGCACACGAACACACACACACACAGCAACGCAGCCACGCAGCCACTCACGCAAGCACGCAAGCACGCAAGCACGCAAGCACGCAAGCACGCACTCACAGACACACAAACACACACGCACACAGACAGACGCAAAACACAGAGACACAAAGACGCACACAAAAACACCGACACACACACAGACACACACACAAACACACACACACACCCGCACACACACACACAGACACACACACACACACACCCACCTACCCACCCACCCACCCACCCACGCACGCACGCACGCACGCACGCACACACGCACGCACGCACGCACGCACCCACACACACACACACACGCGCACACACACACACACGCGCGCAAACACACGCACACACAAACACACACACACACAAACACAAACACAAACACACACACACACACACACACACAAACAAACAAACAAAAAAGACACACACACACACACAGAAACACACATCCACACACACACACGCACACGCACACGCACACGCACACGCACACGCACACGCACACGCACACGCACACGCACACGCACACGCACACGCACACACACACACACACACACACACACACACACACACACACACACACACACACACACACACACACGCGCACACACACACACACGCACACACGCACACACACACACACACACACACACACACACACACACACACGCACGCGCACACACACACACACGTACACACACACACACGTACACACACACACACGCGCACAAACACACACACACACACGCGCACACGTGCGCGCACACACGCACACGCACATTCACACGCACGCGCGCACGCACGCACGCACGCACGCACGCACGCACGCACGCACGCACGCACCCACACACACACACGCGCACAAACACACATGCGCACACACACACACACACGCGTCAGACACAGACACGGCCGCAGACACAGACACGGACACGGACACAGACACAAACGGACTCTCAAGAGAGAAATTCTGCTGAGTTCAAGTAAGCAATCCAAGTAAGCAACTCGAGTACACTCATTCGGGTGAAGAGATGCGAGTCAAAGAAACACCAGCAGAGTGAAAGTGTTTTCACTCTAGCGACGAAGCAACAGGAGGCCAGATAGGTTCTGCAACGCAAGCAGGCACAGAGTTCATTTGTTACGTGTGGTTGGACGAGACGCCACACGCCGCGGCTTTTTCCAAGCTGGTGTCAGGGTTAGACTGACACTCAGCACTCGGTGCCCGCTCGCCCGGGAAGAATCTCTGGATCCACTTTGCACCAGGATGCGCTACATAGTTGCGTCACCACTCATGATCGCTCAAGAGCCGAGGTGCTGCGCAAATCCCTGCAAAGCTGGGGAGCATAGTCATAGGCAAAATGCTGCTCGTCAAAACGGACGGTGATCCCGGCGAACTGTTCACCACGTCAGCTTGGGGAAGGGTGTGGCCGGAGCTCAGCATTATCTGTCATCTCCAAGAGGGCTTCAGCGCATGCGCAAATAAAACGGTAGGGGGTCAACATACTCAGCGCAAAAAGCCTCAGGTTGCGGTTGTGGCGCGAAGCGTTGGTAGCCTTGAGAAACCAATCATGACGACGCTAGCGGTACGCATCATCAGGATCACTGGAAGTGATACCACTGCCCACGATTTGCACTCTCGCCATCATCGTTCAGGAAAAGGGTCTGAAGAATCACCTGGCACCCAATTTTCCCGGGATGAAGATCTTTATCCAACTGTTGCGGAATCAGGACGCCACTCTCCAACCACTTGGGACAAATCACAAGCAAATGGCCAAAACGAAGGGGTGATGGTTCACGCCAACCGCCATGCAAGCCGCCCGAATTGAATGGTGGGTCATCCATCTGCGACAGGTCACGATGGTGGAGAACTGCCACCCCGGTCCAGCAACCAATCACGGTGCAGGGAAAAGATGTGGGGCCGAGACAGGTGTAGACGTAGATGCCGCCAGTACTGTCTACTCACTTCCCAAGTTGACTGGCCAAAAAAAGTTTGAACTTTGTATTTACCACTAAAATGGTCTTTCCAAAAAGTTTAAAGTCCACCAACTCAGGAAGTGAGTCTAGCGGATATCCTAGGTCAAAGAGCCACCTGGTCCATTCCCGATACTTTCTGAAACGGGAGGAGCAGCTGTGGAGCCACCGGAAGCCACCAGAAGCCACGCATTGGCATCGTCTGGATTTAGTTGAAGCAACCCGAAGACGGGGTATCGCACGCGCACACAATGCGCAAATACAGACACAGACACAGGCACAGAAACAAACACAAACACCCACACCCACACACACACACAGAAACACACATCCACACCCACCCACACACACACACACATGTGGTTTCTATTGCTCCCCTTATTCAAGCCACACCCAGAAGAAGAGATTGCAGACTTGATTGAACTCTGGGCCTTTGTCCCAGACATGTCCGCTCTGTGCATCAAATCGCCACAGGACATTCATTGGGCAAGCCAACAAAAATGGCTGCGAGAGGCTCGGAGCCTCGAAGATGTGAAGTTGCCCAGCTCCATGCAAGGAGTGAGGTGCGTGCGCGAGGTAGCACTTGGCTCCGACAAGATGCTATAAAAACCCTCGAGGCACGCAACGAACTTGGACTCGGAGTGGCAAGGAAGAACCCCAACCCTACCCCCAACAAAGATTATCTGTGGAAAGGGGCGCGTGCAGCAAACCATGTTTGAAGGAAGGGTTCTTGAACACCATCCCAGGATTGCTGTCGGCTGTATGCTCAAATGGTATCTTCGAGGGTTCTTGGACAAATAGCCACGGGTGATTCAGCGCCGGTGCAGGACAGCACGGAGATGTCCGCGGATGACGCCCCGTCTCAGCACACGCGTGGAGATTTCAGGTCGACAAGAATGCAACGTGCAGCGGAAATGACATGTGTGACATCCACAAACGAAGCAAGGTCCCGTTGCCCACCCAAAATCGTTTTTTTTTGGGCTGATCACTGTCAGCCCACAAATTCAAAAGGGGACAAACAGGAATTTCCGTTTTCACTGGGAGTTTGTTTGGCATGCGGTTCATTGAACCGACCAATGTTTAAAGCAACTCAAATGCTGAAGCTGAACCTGAGTCAGAATCAAAACCTGGCACCTGCCTCCGATTGATCGAGGCACCGGAAGCGAGATCAAGATGTCCATGAATGATCTGCAAAGCGCCCTTAGGAAGACGGTCGCCAGAAGTTACAAGAGCTCCATTTGTTTTGTGCCTTCTTCTTTTTTGAATCGCCCAGGTGAAGAACCTACAGTACCTCTGTTTGCTCGTTGGCTTTTTCTCCCGAATCGATGGGATTGCACCGCTTTTTCTTGAAAAATGGCCGTTGCCACGCTCGCCACGCCGAAATGCTGAGATGAGGTCACGCGTGTGATCTCCAATCAGAAAGCTCCCCACAAGAATCAATCATACCTCTCTTTCTCAGAGAGCCCTCAGGATGTGACACCAAAATTCCCGAATGTAGACTCCAGCTCAATCAACCCCAGTTTATTAATAGGGGAGCGTTCCCCTCCAAAAGTGACGATTCCCCACTAAACCCAAACACACACCCCTATTAATAAACTGGGGTTGATTCATGTGGGGTCAACATTATCTCTTAAATATGGGTGCCTCTTTTGTGGGGGCTCTCTTCACCTTGCAAAGGGGGAACCAAAAGGAACACCACCATGTGAACTGCCAATTTGAGGGGCATCAAATTATGCGCTAAGAAGAGAATAATCCTAAAAACACATTGTTGATATCAATTCATCAACATAAGTGACCTTTGGAAAAAAAAGGATGGCCATGGCAAATGGAATTAAAACAATCTAAACCAGTGCCATCTATGTCTATCATTCTATGCAAACTAGGATACCTATGTTCGCCAACATCAGCTGTTGTGTTCCGTACAACGGGCGTTGGAAGTCGCAGGGGCCCTTTGCGAGGTACTCGTCCAAAAAGAAAAATCCTCGCCGTGATTGAAAGGGCTTGGGGCTGTCCTCCGATCACCTGCCCAAAGCCTGGAAACCCTCACTGAACCCTAAACACCTAAAAACCTAGGGAAACGGACGGCTGGGAACCACCAAGAGGGAGCATTTCTTCACAAGTTATCTACCACAGTCATTGTTCCACCCCAAACCTGCATCTTTTGTCCAACATCATAACTTCAATAGCAGGCAGTTCTCCGAACACGCATTACCTGTTCCTGAGGTTCAATCTAAATACGAGAAACAGTTATAGTAGCTGTCTCAGGTTCTTTGCTTGCAGTATATTGGTTTGCATAGCCAGTTCTTGCTGCCTGGGTTGGTTTTTGCTTACAAGGTCTACCTTCTTTTTTGGCTGAGAAGTGGGGAAGCGGCGGTAATCTCTATCCACCCCTCTTGATGAATAGGCGGGTGTCCCTGGGTTTAGTGGCGAATCATCACTTTTGGAGGGGAATGCCCTAGTGAATTAATATGGGGTGAACATTACATATATATATACCTATGTATTTATACACGACTCGAGAAACAATCAACACATGGACAAGGTCGGACGCAAAGCTCATAGTAAAGAATCCCAACGGCAGTATATCCACACCTGTGGCGAAGTAACTTTGAACCCCCTACAATTTACTGTGAAGGTCAAGGCACAAATTGGGCACCATGCACACATCATAGCATTCGCCAGTCATTACCAGCTAAATGTGGAATGAATCCAACCTTGGACAAACACCCAATCCCCTTAACGCGCAAAGTTAAATGAGTCATAATCCCCTGGTACCAACATGGCCAGAACCATGTATGGAACTAAGAAGGCGGCTGCACCCATTTATGGCATTGGCATCATCCCTTACCAACTTTCATCTACCCGGGCTTTGAGCAAGTGGTTCAAATACTGTCTCGGTTGCTTTCTGCTCCCCTGCTAAAAGTTTAACTTTTAGTGGTTTAATGGAAACCCCATTAGTTGCCAAACAAATTAAAGTCCTAACATCCAAGCAAAATGCACCAACGCTGTTCAACCACTCCGCACACTCGGAGTCTCGGTTTGACGCAGACGTTTTGATCAGACTTCTCATCGCAGGCTCCACCGACGATGGGTCTTATGGCTTGCTGTTGCCTTGGCCACTGGTGTACGGTAATATCACAGAATCCGGGCATGTCTTTTGAGCAGATTTGTTCATGGGGAAAGAATCTCACATGGGGGGGGGGGTGGTCCAATGCAATTTGCGTGTTTGGGAGCATGTCTTTCGAGGTTGTGCAAAAAACCCGTACGAAATGTGCAAAGCCATGTCGGCAGGAGGGTACTCCCAGTGTCAGCGTATTGAAACCCAAGACGCATTCAGTCCAACAGTGGGGCCTGGAATTGACGAACTTGCAACCGAAGCACCTACGAAAAGTGCGAGCCCGACACAAACACAGGACCCTGAAGGGGATTCTGGGACACATGAAAGTGCAAATCCCAAAGCCCATGCAAACCGAGGGGAGAGGATGCTCGCAATGAAACTTCAGGACTTGAATCCAACACACAGCCCCGATATGTCCCACCTATCTTATTCTATTAATACTATTATTATTATTATTATTATTATTATATATATATATAAAAACTCCCTCGCACTAACACATGACCTGGAGAGTACCCAAGGAAAAAAAAACATATCACCTCGCGAAGGGAGTCAAGCTGAAGGTGGGAGGGTAGCCAAAATGGCCTTTTCTGGAAACCAGCAAAATCCCAAGGGAAACGGCTGGTTATTGAAAAGAACGATGGTTGAAAAGAATGGGGAATCAACCCCTAGATTTACATTTGCTACATGGCGAATGGTCGAGTGTTCCTGCCTCGTGCACCAACCATGCACCGTTTGGACTAACTGACCTCGTTTGCCAGCATGATTTGCTATCTGAACCACCTATATGTCATAGCCTTACCTCGTTTTGCTGCTCCCACCTCGTTTTGCGCAGTATGTTACACAACATGTGTCAGTCTGGACTTTACTGTAGTCTTCGGCCAATTAAGGAAGTCACTCGTGACTTGGCCGCATCGAACAGCAAAGGCCCAAGGCTGTACCTTGTTGAATTTGGGGCAAGATCTCCTTGACCCCTGGCCAGCGTCTTGCAACGAATCCGAAGGCTCGGTGTGGGGAGTCGTTGTCGCGGCTGACAAAGCAAATGAGAACGTCATACCCGGTGTCAGGTGCATGCTCAGGGCCTAACATAACTTATAGGAGCCTGGTACCAAAATGGAAAGCTGGAAAAGGTGGGAAAAAAGCTTTAGCACTAGCCGCCCCCTTGGGCGACTCTGCCACAACGGCTTGGACATTACCACACATCATCTGGATCCCCGGTACGGTTGGCAGCTCCAATTAGCGGCTGCAGCCGCCCCTTGTGCTCCCACGCCACCTGGCTTTTTGCTCGCTGGCATTCATGTCTTGTGAAGCTGTGGTGCGGCTGAGTGCTTCGTCTAGGTCCTCCAGAGAGGTTAGAAGAAGTTGAGACCAACCTTTTTCTGTTTTGTCTATTTTAGTAGGGGAACCCTCCCAACCAAAAAAAAGAGTGAGAAAGGGGACCTAGCTGGGGGACCTAGTAGTGCATCAACCAGAATATCTTGATTGCAACATTGATTGATATCTGAAGGACTGCCTCAAAAGATATCTTCAGTTGCCCGCAATTGGTCACCGTAATATTGACCCCCCATTAATCACCCAAACAGTTTATTAATAGGGCGGTGTTCCCCTGCAAAAGAGAACAATCCCCACTAAAACCAGGGACACCCCCATATTAATAAACCGCAGGGGGTGTTCATTTCTTGCTGGGTGCCCATACTATAAAATAGGCCATGCGCATTGTGTCACTGAGGGTATGTTGTTGGTATCACATCGGCTCCCCGATTTTCCACAATCATGCTCCAAGGCCTCCAAAACGCAAAAAAACAACAAGCTCTTCTTCCGTTTGCTTGTCCGCAAAACAAAATCCAGTGATAAGCCAAGGAAAAGCAAAACATGATCTTCAGTCCAAGGGAAGTATTTTGCAGGGCAAGGTTTGAAGCAAACATATTATCTAGTTGGCGTCGGAATATACCTGGGTGAGGCTGCTTCACCTAGCATGACAGCAAGAAACACGACATGTGCAAACCGGCCAGTCGATTCTGCTTGATGTTGCCCTTATAAATGCTGCATAAACCCAGAGATCCCTTCAAAAAAAACTGTCTTTGAAAAAGGGCATCTCCAATTTTAGGAAGCAACCATTTCATACAGAAAAGAACATGACGCCTGTTAGAACCTCTTCCAAGTGGAATATATATATATATATATACATATATATATATACCCAAAAACAGACATGTCACTGCGGCAGGGTTCCAACGAACCACAAACCTCGGTTGCTTTCTGCTCCCCTGCTAAAAGTTTTAACTTTTAGTGGTTTAATGGAAACCCCATTAGTTGGCAAACAGTTAAAGTCCTAACATCCAAGCAAAATGCACCAAATAAATGTCTGAGGTCTTTCATTCTTGAGTATGTCGGCACATGATGCATAAACCCCTCTAAAATCAAGACGCGCAATTTTCCAGCCGACTGCCAGCCGCAACTTGAAAGGCACCCACAAGGATTGGTCAAAAGACTCTCCGAAAAAAATGTGTGGCACTTCCCACAACCCCCTCGAACCTGTCCAGCCCAAATCCCAAAACTACAAACAACGCAATTTCAGTCTACCAAAGCAATTGCCACTATGATTCTAGGGGTACGAGTACCTTCCCAATTCTTTCCAGGGAGCCTTTTTTTCAGGAAACCATCAAAAACCCAGGGGACACAGCCGGTTTTTGAAAATAACGATGGTTGAAAAGAATGGGGAATCAACCCCTAGAATGATTGACCGACAATACTACCCCCTTTCATAGTCTCAAGGGTTGTCATTCCGGAATCCAAAAACGGCCATCCGGAAACAGCAAATGTTTATGACAATGTGTTGAAACACACAACGCTTTGACAAACTCGTAAAAAGGGTTCCCACCCACGCTAGCCCCCCCAAAAAAATAAATAAATCCTGGCCCCATTCCATGTCCTTTTGCTTTACTACTGCAGTTTTGTTTGTCACACAGGGGCCCACATGGGAAAGGACTAACTCAAGGGGGCCAGAAGGAACCTCCAAAGTCCGGATTTGCGGGACCTTTTCTACCTTGAGAGTCGGGGGGGGGAAGGTGGGAGGGGGGAGGGGGGACTACTCATCACATGCTTCCACTAGACCTGGTTTTAGGATGGGTTTAAAAGGAGGGTTCCAGCGGATTCCGTGGCTGTTTGGAGCAGCCTCCGCCTTATTTTTAGAAAGAAATAGCACCCCAGGAAAACCGACAGCTTGGAGATGTCCCCCAAACAAATACGCAGCCATGTGACAGAAACGCGTGGGGGAACTCCGTCAAAACGTCTCCGGCCTCTTCGCAACAAACCAGGTACTTCAAGGGCACTCCCCGACTCGCCGGCCCCTGAGATGCCACAAATGCTCGAGTAGTTCAAAGGGCTTCGGCCCCAAAACTTGCCCATAATTTTCTGGGCTCGCTGTTTTCTCATCTGCTGAAAGTGTAGTACTTTTCGTGGGTGAAACTCAGAAACCCAACCACTAAACCAACTAAGCTAAAAAGCTAAGGGGATGGCTGGGAGCCAGGTGTTGGAGGAGTAAATCCTGTCCAATAAGTGCCAAGAACAGTGGAGTAAGTGTAAGGGGAGATTTGCTCATGGTGAAAAAGCAAAATGAGACCTTCAACTGTTCCATAATACGCATGGTTGTGAAACACAATCCATTCTGTGACGCTAAAAGAGGGCCAAATCGCCAAGTACTTGATCCCTCCATCGGTGGATTTGAAATGGTGTCATAGCCCAAGTCTCGATTTGCTGCAACCCTGGATTTCTTCATGTGAACGGACGACAAATCGACGGGGGCCCATATTATTCTGGTGTTGGAAACGTTGGAACTGTGGAAACTCATGTGTGCCATGGTCAAAACTCCTCTCATGTCCTATGGTCATTCCCTTAACAGGAGTTTTTACACTGATTATGAAGGGTCTTGCCCAGGTGAATGACGGTCCCTGTCAACCCCAAGTGAAGAAATCGCGGTCTTTGATGTTCCAGGCGAACCACAGCCCATTTTTACATCCCTTGGTATGGTTGCAAGAAAAGCTTTGTTTTGTGCAGCTCCACACAAAGCATGAACAGAAACAAGAAAGCCTAAAGAACCCAAACAACAAAAAACACATGACAACAACTGTAAAACCGACAAAACATTAACAACAACATGAACAGCATAAAGCAACCTAAACCCAAACAAAAACTCAAACACTCCTTGGCTCCTTGGCCCATGGCCAATGTCATATTTGATCATCATTCACGTCAAATTGGTGGCTTGGATCGGTGGCTTCGTGGTTGAGCTCTACAAAAGCCAGGGGTGCAAATCCCCAGTTCCCACCAACTAAGCTTTTCCTGAATGATTCAGGGCTTGGGGCAACCTGTCGACGAATTTGCCCTCACAAGCCAGGCGTTCAAAACCATGAACAAATCACCAGGGTACCTAAAAACTTGCTGGTGCTCAGTGGGGAATGAGGGAATGACTCTTTTCACCATCCCTTGTGGCTTCCTTTAAGGGAATCCCTGGGTTCATTCCCACATTCTCTACTCAGCACCAGCAAGGAAAAGAAAGGAAACAAAACACTATGAACGAATGCAAATACCTCTTGCAATATATGGAACCCCAAAACAAATAATGGTTTCTACAGCTTACTTCCTGAGTGGAACTGGCCAAACAAAATCCACACTTCCTGTTTGGCGCCAAGATGGGTCTTTCCAAAAACTCTGAAGTCCAAAAACACTCAGGAAGTGAGAGAGCAACCTTCTATGGCGGACCCCCTTTTGGGTTGAATGTGAATGACCCTGTTTTCGGGCTCTATGGTAGGTCCACAAACATTGATCTCATCACAGGTCGGGTGTTTCTACCGGGCCGGTAGCCAAAGCAATCCAAGGACGCCTAGCCCCCCCCGCACGCCCCCTCCGACCATGGGTAACTTGTCCCGTTTGGTGGGACATGTCATCCTTTTAGCGGTTCTCCCCAATGGTCATCCCATACAAAGGACCTTTTGATCAACCCCCTTGTGGGGGCGAAGTCAAAAAACAACAACTTAACTTAGCGCAACTAAACAAGGGACGCTTCCCCTTGACCTGGGCCTTGCTCACGCCAACGCTTAAGCGCAGCTTGCACGCGCAAACGATCCGCCGCGCGGAAGTGACAAGCGTACTTGAATGTTCGGGCACGTCAGTAAGAGCTATAACCCACCAACAACCGAGCGCCGTCCGCTCATAGGACGAGTCTGAGAGGGCTTTGACTCAAGTTCCCACTTACTTGGCCGAAGACCCAAGTAGCACCTTTCATTTGCTTAAGCCCCCTGGAAAAAGTAAATATATTTCCAGTAGTGATAGATTTCCAAAAAAAACAACAACAGGGGAAAATCGATAATATCCTTAAGCAAATGGATGGTCCGCACGCTTAAGACTTACGCAAGGAAACTCGGAACATGCGCCACTTCGCGCGCGCTGAAAAGCGCTTGCATGTTCAGCTTACGCGATGTGTTATCGCCGAGCCCGTTACTCAACACAGAAAGGTTTTTTCAGCGCAGCTCAACTGACTTTCTCACTTCCGATCGAGTTGGCCAACGAAAGTCTCCAACATGTTATGGAAAATATATAGTATATGGAAAATATGGCTGTGGCTCAAAAAACCGGTACCAAAATGGAACCCTGGCAAGTGGAAACATAGACCAAAACCGGCGTAGCCCCTCCTGTTGGATTTTGAGCCACACCCATATAGTACCAGCATGAAATTCCCCTTGAGTGAAGTCCATGGTTGTTCAGGGAGTGAGACTTTTTTTTCAGCGTCCATGGTTTTTGAGGGAGTGCGGATTCCTTTGCAGTGTCCATGGTTTTTCAGGGAGTGAGGATTCCTTTGCAGCGTCCATGGTTTTTCAGGGAGTGAGGACTCCTTTTCAGCGTCCATGGCTTTTGAGGGAGTGCGGATTCCTTTGGAGCGTCCATGGTTTTTCAGGGAGTGAGGATTCCTTTTCAGCGTCCATGGTTTTTGAGGGAGAGCGTATTCCCTTGCAGCCTCCATGGCTTTTCAGGGAGTGAGGATTCCTTTTCAGCGTCCATGGTTTTTGATGGAGTGCGGATTCCTTTGCAGCGTCCATGGTTTTTCAGGGAGTGCGGATTCCTTTGCAGCGTCCATGGTTTTTCAGGGAGTGAGGATTCCTTTTCAGCGTCCATGGATTTTGAGGGAGCGCGGATTCCTTTGCAGCGTCCATGGTTTTTCAGGGAGTGAGGATTCCTTTTCAGCGTCCATGGTTTTTGAGGGAGAGCGTATTCCCTTGCAGCATCCATGGTTTTTCAGGGAGTGAGGATTCCTTTTCAGCGTCCATGGTTTTTGAGGGAGTGCGGATTCCTTTGCAGCGTCCATGGTTTTTCAGCGAGTGAGGATTCCTTTTCAGCGTCCATGGTTTTTGAGGGAGTGCGGATTCCTTTGCAGCGTCCATGGTTTTTCAGGGAGTGAGGACTCCTTTTCAGCGTCCATGGTTTTTGAGGGAGTGCGGATTCCTTTGCAGCGTCCATGGTTTTTCAGGGAGTGAGGATTCCTTTTCAGCGTCCATGGTTTTTGAGGGAGAGCGTATTCCCTTGCAGCGTCCATGGTTTTTCAGGGAGTGAGGATTCCTTTTCAGCGTCCATGGTTTTTGATGGAGTGCGGATTCCTTTGCAGCGTCCATGGTTTTTCAGGGAGTGAGGATTCCTTTTCAGCGTCCATGGTTTTTCAGGGAGAGCGTATTCCCTTGCAGCCTCCATGGCTTTTCAGGGAGTGAGGATTCCTTTTCAACGTCCATGGTTTTTGAGGGAGTGCGGATTCCTTTTCAGCGTCCATGGTTTTTCAGGGCGTGAGGATTCCTTTTCAGCAGCTTTTGCCACCTCTCCATACCCCCAACGTCTCTCCATCGCCCCAAGCACCGAAGCACCCCCCCGGCCTTGGGGGCTGCGATGGCGAAGGATTTCCCGGGCTCAGCACGGATCAGGCGCTTGGCGGCCTGGCTCCCCCGAATTCGCAGCAAGATTTCGGTCGTTCACCCCAGAACCCCCTTGACTCACCACTTGAGGGGGTGACGTGGTAACATAAGGGGAACAGGTTTATTAAAGCAACGACTTTGATGGTAAGATGAGGGGAACAGTCTTAGGGCTGATCCGCAACACCACAAGCTCTTCAAAGCGCACGCACATCGGTACCAGCCAACCAACTTGCTTGTGTGATAGGTAGGGAATAAGGGAATACACCCAGGGATTCCCTTAAAGCAAATCATAGGGGATGGTTTATAGGGATCCATTCGCTCATTCCCTGCCTATTTCACCAGCAAGACAAGCCTACACTGCTCGGGGTCTCCGATTCAACTGCTCGGTGCCCTTTTTGGGGCTGGTGATGGAAACCAGAAGAAATCCCATCCCGGTCCTCCCTCTCCGGGTTACTCCTCGGTTTTTCCATTCTCCGGCTTATTTCCAGGAGAACCTCTGAAAACTAAGGATAATATGTTATTGGTCCTCGGTCTAGCAGCTTGGCATACATTTGCCATGCTAGAGTTCTGCCTATATTGCGCGTCCAAACCTCGGTTGGCAAACGTTTGTTGTCCTTGGGCCATGTCTGTCTGGAAGAGGAATCCTACACTGTTTGCAGACAGGTAGAATCCTACACTGCGCGGCACAAATGTGTTCTAATCGAAAAGGAAGACCCCGCTGGACATCATTTCAGGCAAACGATTCTTCAAACCACAAGGGTTTTGATGAAGCAAGCGACTCCCGGAACCTTTCAAACCAATGCGGGTGTCCCAGCCCATAAGTGAGGTTCTAAACGTGGTGATTCCTTGTTCCCTTGCTAAAGCCAAGGGTTGGTTGGAGTTCGGCCAATTTAGTAAGTTGTTGGTAAAGTCTGGTTAATAACCCACTCACAAGCGCCCCCCGTTCAGTGGAATGAACTCTGCAAGTAGTCGATTGGCTTACCAACAAACATCCAAGTAGTGTGATATGCATGCCCTCAAAAGCTCTAAGGGTCAACAATTCAAAGGTCATGGCTGCCAGGGAACTTCCAGGGAAAGGTGACCGGCCCATCTCTGTCACCGCTGGAACCGACTCTTCCAAATGCACACATTCGCTTTGTCTTCTCCTGAGAGCTTCCTGGCCCAAGGGCAAGGCTATGCATGGGGAAGTACGCCCCCTGGCTGGTCCCCTGCGTGCTGGGATCGTACAGCGGTGCGGCGGAGCGGCCGAGAAGAGCTCCGACAAAAGGGAGAACTGCACAGCTTCGAAGCTCTCAGCGCACTCGTCAGCATCCCCGCTGCATGGATCGGGGCGGGGCCACATGCTTCGTCCCTTGCAGCAAAACGCGCCCCAAAGACAAAGAAGATAGTAGCTTGCTAAATGGACCCTAAATGCCTACCCAAACAATCCATGTAGATACTATACCTCCACATTTGACCCATCCGGAGTGCTGAATGTGTGGACATATAGCATACATGGATTGTTTGGGATACACCAGCTTCCGACTAATTGGTGGCTTGCATTGGTGGTTTGAAGGTGTCCCGGGATGGTTTCCTATTTACCCGCAACAAGAACCAGGTCTTCAAACCCCCAGTTCCCACCAACCCAAACTACCGACCAAGGGCTACCTGAGATATGGACCCCCCACAATAAAAATTAGCTCCGGTGAGCTCCCCTAACAGTCCTGGAACCGCCTGAAACCCTCTGGAACCCTCCCTGAAAGCTGCCCCAACCACTCCGTATCGCCTATCTGGGCATTGACCCCACAGCTTTCAGCTGTTGGGGAAAAGTACGTAAGATTGGTGCCCGTTAAGCTGGTATGTTGGTTGGGAGTACTCCTTTCTATCCTTCATCTCGGGTTTTGAGGACGATGCTCACCTGAGATACGGCTCCGCCCCAACCGAAGAAAACCATAAAATGGGCTGTCTGTTTTCAGATTCCCCGCCAAAAGTGGCAAACTTTTCGTGGGTTAAATTCGGAACCCAGCCACTAAACCAACAAAAAACCTCTAAACCTATACAAACCTAGGAAACCGGTATGCCCAAAGTGCTTGCGCTTCTGGAAAACCCAACCACGAAACCAACTACAAAGCTGAAAACAGAACTGGGCTGCACTAAACACTAAAAGGCTAAAAAGCAAAGGCTATGACTAAAAACCACCAAGCTAAGGAACCGGACGATTCCCTAAAAGCCGTCCGAAAAAACCGGGCCGCACGGGCGCCTTTTGCAGCAGCTCAGAGGGCACGTTGCCCTTGGCCACGCAAAGCGCCAGTTGGTCGCCTCGGACGGACGAGCGAACTGAGGTAAGTGGTGTACCAGGCATTTTGCTTGGGGGCTTCTTCCGTTTGCTTGTTGGCCCCCTGGAAAAAATGGAGACAATATGGGGAAAATGATTTTCTGTAGAACCAACAGGTGAAAATCACAGCATATTCTGTCAGCAAACGGAAGCCATGATGTCAGGTATCCTCCTTGGTGGTTTGGGGCCTGGTTTGGATTTGGATTGGATTTGAAGCCCTGGTTCTTGACTTGGTTGACGTTGGAAGGCGAGCAAAAGCTGTTTTTTTGCAGTTAAGTGGGAATTTCACTCTAAACCACAGTAAGCAAAAATGTGAAATGTTTCCCGACAACAACCATGTTGAGGGACAACGGGAAACTCGGCTTGAATTTGTCAGACAAGGGACATGGGGATGTGCTTGAGCCTCGAGGTACCCCGTTTTGTGCTGTTTTCAAGGGAAAGCAAAAGGACAACCACCTTTTCGGGAGCACCTGAAACAACCACAGCCACTTGTACGCAATGCTTATGCCCACCGTCCGTGATGCGCACTGTCCGGTCATGTTATACCAATGTCATTTAGGGACCATTTGAACTGAATCGGACTAAGCGTCACCGGCAACTTGGTTACCCCCATGCAACAACCTTCTGGAAGGATTTTGGAAAACTACCTTCCTGAGCCGAATGTTCACTTGCATGATTGGCAAGACTTGGCCGTGCTTCAGGGCACGTCTGGTGGCTGTTTCTTCAGCTAAAATCATTGCGTTGCACATGGACTGACTGCGCCTGGCCAACTTATCTGCTTTGCTCTCTGTTGCTGAAGCGGGGTTCCTGGTCCCCTTTAAGCAGCACACCATAGAGAACTCAACTCACATCGGCAAATGATGATGTACGCGGGGAAATATCTGCGGACCCCTGGTACTCAACCATCCGGTTCGATAATCCTTCACTTGGGGGTACCCCCGCGGCTCATTCTCAACAATTTTGAGATTCCACTTGGGTGAGTTCTTGGTAACTTGGGTTATAGCCCACTCAGATGTCCCCATGAGTGCCGAAAAAACTGGTTGTTAGTGAGTTGTAAACTCGCTCGAGTGGCTAACGACTTCTTGCCCGCACATCACCACCATTAAAACCATCCGGGCGCAAATAACCACCATTGTTTACCTCAGGTGGTCATCATCCAAGTTGGGTCGGTCTGTTGCCTGTTGCATCTCCTTTCCTTTAGCTTTCGGTGCCACATCTCCAGGCGAACATGGGGTGGCAAAATGGATGGCGTCCCGACCCTCCCCACAATGACAACCTTGTCAGGCACAGGCGGCTAATACAAGAAGCTAAACACATCACATTGACATGATGACTTTCTATGTCACTTCACAAGTACCCCACAACGTCTTGCAAATTACGTGGGCCTCGCTTTTGATTCGGAAGAAACAGTGACTGGACGCCTCAAACAAATGGGCAAAAAAGATCAAATCAGCCCCTATGGGAGCCATAGAAACGCCTTGCCGAATCTTTGATCCGGCTTCTCTTTCGCAAAGTAGCACCCTTCTGCAACCATCGACATGGAACCTGAAAGAGGGTCCCTTTTAATTAACGGGAACATGCCTTCCAGCAGGTCCTTCCTTTGGAAAAGGGCTCCGCTTTTGTAGCAGTCTCGGGTATTCTCGCCAAAAAAGGAGATGGAGGTTGCCTTCAAGGACAAAACTAGCCGAAAAAGGTCGAGTCGCTTTGAATTTCACCATGCGAAACTCAAGTTAGATTGGCCAAAGGTCAGGACTGTGTTTAAAAAATCCAAGTAAAAACACACAAAAATGTCCGCATCCAAAAACGGGACGTCTTCCCGAAAAAAGAAAGAAGAGAAACAACGCTCGCGCCTTCTGAGGCACTGGTGGTTGTGCTCAGGCTGCTCAGGCTACTGGTGCCTCCCAATCCGGGCAAACCAAACCCAACCCAACCCAAGCTGAGTTCCCTTCGGTCGATTTGTTGGAACTGAAAGGAACCCCCAACCTTTTTTCTTGGATCCCAAAGGAAATCAGGGGGAAACACAGCCAGGAATCTACAGTCACTGGCTCACAGCCCGGTATTCAAATGGTCGTAATCCCAGAACCATGCTTCAAAAAAAATGAAGGCGGATTCCCGCAGCTATTTATGGCAAGGGGAGTGTCCCTTGCTGACCTTCATCTACCCGGGTTCTGATTGTGGCTCACTTGCTGGTTCGATAGGCAGGGAATGAGAATTGGAATGACACCGAGACAAACCATCCCCTATAGTTTCCTTTAAGGGAATCCTCTTCCGGTCCATTCCCAAAACCCTGGGTCATTCATGGTCATTCCCTGAGCACCAAGATTGAGCAGCCACCACCCATCGACTCTTGGTTCTACGACTATACGGAATTAAACATGGGCCTTGCCAGAAACCCAATTGAACCAAGGGGTAGAACGGTAACGGTAGAACCCGCTTCCGAATTGGCCAACAGGAGTTGTTGACGCTGCACATTGGTAAACGACAAAACCCAATTGACAGGGACTAGAAAGCAGGGGTCCACATTTCTGGGCTGGCCTCAGATCCCCTGCTAAAAGTTTAATCTTTAGTGACTTTAGTGAGTTAAATGGAAACCCTCCACTACACACTAAAAAGCTAAACAGCTCCCTTCAATGCTAACGATCACACAACTTCACACATTCACAAACTCGAACATACAGACACACTCATACACATGGGTTTGGTAAAGCCTGCTTGATCACGTTCATGATTATTTATTATTATTGTTTATTTTATGTTTTAAAGAAAAGACACATTGGCCTCTTCCGAAACGGACCAAGGGCGACCGACCGCTTTGACCATGGTCCTTTCAGGTCTGTGTGGTTTATCATTCGGAGACAAACAAATGTCCCCTAAGAGAAAGCACCAGCAAAAAATGATGTCGCTTCGCTTTGGAACACCATTCAAAGAAGGGCCGCTAAGTGTAGAAGGCATCCGGTGCCCGTGTTGGCGTCAGCCTTTGACTGTTGACGTTGCTCTCTTGTCACAATGGCGAATCATCGAGGTGGGGTTCCGAGTCAGGAAGAACTGCCCTCCCTTCGATCTGAAAGAGAACATGACTTTTGGGCGTCGTTTTTTGTTGCGGAACCGGCCAAAACGGGTGATTTGTTTCAGAGGAAAAGCAACAGGAAACCATCCATTGTGGTGTCCCACGCCTCAAATATCAGCCATGGGATTTACTAAAGCGAGAAAGATGCCGACTTCATTGAGACAACACGCAAAACCAAAACGTGATCATTTGAATGGCTTGGGGTTAAAACCAAAATCACTTCCTGAGTGGACTGCCCCAAAAAATACACCTCACTTGTTTCCCAACAAATGTCCTTGATACGTTCAACATGTCAAACACTACGTATGGATTGCATTCTAGCAGGTTGCTCCAGATGGCGGTCCAAAATCAACTTCCTCCCGTGCCAGACAGTACCCATGTTCTTTCCCAAACGGCAGTTTGATAATATGTTTCGGTGGCATATTGAACAGGGCTCCTTAAAAGATAAATTTTGCCCATTTGAAACATGGCTTTTTCCAGCAAAATACAGGGAAACCACCATTTACAAGTTGCAATGTTCAGGTGTTGTTCATGCATCCGGCCAGCAACCCCCAAACTGCTTGTATGTCCAAAATCCCCTTGGCACAGTCCAAACTGCAGTTCTTGGGACCCGGGTGCCGAGTTTTTTTCGGGCAGGACTTTCATCGCGGTCGCGGAAACGAGCCGAGACCCAGAGACCCCGCTCCAGTCAGAGCATGGACTCACCCAACTTCCATGGACTTTAGTCACTTCTTGGGTTTGGACCGTTTTGAAACGGCAAACAAAAAGCTTAGGAATTGGTCGGCCTACACTGAAACGGCGACACCAAATTCCACACCCCTTAGGTTGCCTCAGATCCCCGCTCGCAATTGACTAGTCGGAGAATGCAGAGCAATCCTCCACTTTTTGATTGAACAAACACAACATATGTCGCAAGACCTCTTGCAACGCAGATCTGAAAGCAGAGGTTGCTGTTTCCGAAGCTCAATGTGAAAGCGCAGGACTGGGCAACCTTGGATGAGCAAAATACAATCCTGATTCATAACGCGTCGGACGTGTCTGGCAGAAAACAAGAATAGCCCCCCCTCCCACCCACACAAGTTCCTTGCCCATTTCAGCTGCCGAGACTTGCCCCAACCAAAACTAAGATGCGCATGTCAAATAAATTCAATCAACACAAGGGATCCCCAACACCCGCCCGCCCGAAGCCCGGCCTGTGACGGTCCATTCAGTATTTTTGCTGGCACCCGATCCCATGCTGCTCAACCGGTCTTGAAGCAAAATATGGTAGTCGCAAGTGTTGCCAGTGGCACCAGGGTCAATGGATCAATACTAATGGGTGCTGAAAAGTGATATTAAAGAATTCCAATCGGTGGCTATTCCTTGAGCCAAATTTCGGCACATTCATGCGTGTCCGACATCTTCCGGCGGACTAAAGCAAGGTGCATGGCGATTCTAACTGCCACAGACAATATGAAGTGTGTTCCCAACCGACCCGGGAAGGAGAAAGCCCCATGTCCAAAGGGTAGCGCGGCCCATGACGCAGTCCCAGGGTTCCGCCAGGTGCGGTGAAATCCTCCCGAAAGCGCCTGTAAACCCAAAAAAACGAGAGAATGGAAGGGTGCCACAGCTGATGACAAGAATTGACACGCCTCTGGTTGCCTGCGGCAGCAAAGCAATCTGTCGCAACCTAATTTGTGAGTGACCCATGTTCCCTTTGAATGGGGGTTGATCAAAAAGTCCCTTAAATAGGATGGCCATTGAAGAAAACCGCTAAAAAGATGATATGTCCCGCGAAAGGAAAAAAGTTCCCCTCGATCCCCTCCGATTTTCAAGGGAAACCAGAAGGATCCACCAGCATTTTGGGGAGTTCGGGGGTCTCCACCAAAAGAAAAACAAAAGACGAGCCACCCCTTCAAGGTGAGCATCTTCCTGGAAACCCCAGGCTTCTTTCGGACACGTGACTAGATACCTAGGCTCGAAGCCGAGAAAAAGAACGTCCAGGGGGGTCAGATGCAACACACAGACCCTGAAACGGGCTTGGTTTCTGTTCGCCCCCCTCCTCCAAATATCCCATTTTTGCTAGGGGACTGATTGAAAACCCGGTGTTTCATTCTAAGTACCGCCTTTTTTCAAGTGCAGGGTTGACATGATACACCCTTTGAACAAACAGATATTTGGAGTAGGGGGTGCATGCTTCATGTTTCATTTGAATCGCCTCCCGGCCTAGGCGATTGGCAAGCCAAGCGACGGAACGCTTGGCGACCCGTTGTCCATATGGGTTCGCCTGTTTTGGGCTGGTACCCTGTTTCCGTTGGGTTTGAAGGAAAACCACATGGTTTGTGATCTTCTAGCTAGGGGTCCCCTAAAAAAAACCAGAGGGTCCCTAGAGAAAACTGGTCCAGTCAGGTTCCAGCTTAGCCCCCTGTCAGGTATCTTGGTTAGTGCATGGGAGGGTATCAATGTAGCAATGGTTGGCCAAGCCTTCTTGCTCCTACCTTCCCACCTCTCCTTCCAACTAGTGCCTTCCTGCTTTCTGAATTTCTGCTCAATTCTGCATCATATTCTCAGATGCCTAGTGGATTTCCATGGGGAAAAAAAGAATCGGCACCCTTTTTCGGTTTGCTGAGGCAAAAGGAATCGGAACCCTTCCAAAAACCAAAAAGTTGGAAAAACGGAGCGGAATCCACCGGGAAACTGGGTATTTAGCTTGCCCCAAACAAGCGACAGATTCTTTTGGAGCCCTGTGGATCCCTGGAATCCGTTTCGCCACAGTAGGTAGCCCTTCACGCCATGGTCTGTTTGTTTTTTCGGGTGACAAGCCCTTGGTTGCCTACTTGGGTGCTCGGCCAGGGTAGTAAGTTGTTGGTAACCTAGGTTATAACCCACTCATAAGCCTCCTTCAATGGGGTTAACTCAGTGGGTTACATCCCATTAGCCACTTACTAACTTGGCGAATCGAACACCCAAGTACAAAATCCAGGTTGAAATGTCGGAGAACCCAACGAGTTCTGCCCTGGCCTTGTCGCCCTTCGGCGAGAAGATGGCAGAGTGCAGGGCCTCTCGGACCGATCGAATCCGCCCGTCGGAGCGGTTCCGTTCAGGACAAATTCGATGGATCGTTCCGTGTATTTTATGACAAAAGGCCTTTTGTGCGGGGGGACGTGCGCGTAATGATAGGAACTCTTATTTACATTGGCCCTATGGTTGATAAAAGGTCATTTGGTTGGGGGGGGGGGGACCTGCTTCGCGGATTCCTTTGAGGAAACCTTATTTGCATTGGTCATCTAAAGGGCCCTATGGTTGATGACCGTCCCTGCCAACGGGTCCCAAAGAAGGGTTTTTGCCCACGGCACATATTGCTAGATGTCAAACATGCTGAGAATCTGACATGTTCCTTTTGTGTATCCTGGTTTAACGGCTGAAAAGGGTCAAACAACACGCACGAACACATAATACATATATATATATTTGTACCACACACACCCCTACCTGGATGTTCCATGAGACCACCCACCTCGCAAATACAGAAGCCATCCCACATCTACTAGACCCATCCCCCAACACCCAAAAAAAACACCAGCAACCAACCCCCCCCCAACCCTCCCCCCCAAAAAATAAATAAATAACAAATGCAAAGGAATAAAAGACAACAACAACCAACACCCCCCAAATATATATTATATATATATATATAACTTTAAACAATAAATCAATAATAATAAAAACTCTCAAAACAAAAGAACAAGAACAAAAACAACAAACACGCGCCTGGAAGTGGCCCGAGAACTTGTGCAAGGCCTCACCCTCGGCGCTCCAAAGCCTCAGAGACTCGCTCGGGTTGGCCGGAGCCGAAAATCCGAGGCCCGGGAACTGCGTGGGGCGGGGTGTGGGGGTAGAGACTTTGAGGTGTGTAGAGGGTGGAGTTGGGATGGGACGGCGTGGATTGGAACGCACTTTTTGTATTTGTCACTGACCCAAAAGTGACTAAAGTTCATGAACTCAGGAAGTGAGTTTATTCCTTTGTCGGAGAGAGGCCCTTGGAGCAAAAAACTGCAAACGCTGGCTGCCTGGCTGTGTCTTTCCTTGGGGGAGAGCCCCTTCTCGGTCAAAGGTGTTGGGTCCCCATGTTTGAGGGTGTGTCTGCAATAACTCCAAATCCAGGAAACAGAATTGGAATCGTATGGCTGGAAACCGCCGAAGAAGGGTCCAACAAAATCCCAACAAATCTCCCAGAATAAAGAAACAGCAACCATAAATTCAAGACCAATCCAACACATTAAAGACGTCCGAAAAAAAACAGAACCCCACAAAGATCAAACCAAGAGAAGGGTCCAACAAGTCCCTTCGCTTCGTTAAAAAAATGCTTGAAACATATCCCTCGGTCCAAAGGTCCCTTCGCTTCGTTAAAAAAAACCAGGCGCTACCAAACAAGTCACCCTCGACCCTCCCGCTCCTGGCGGTGCGGTCCGCAGAGCCCGTGAGCACCTGCGAAAACGAAGCGGCAATCGAAGCCAGCGAATTTTGTTTCAGAGGCAAAGCCAAGGAACTACCTTAAAAGGGTCCTCAAATGCGGAGACCAAAAAACTGGTCGTGAAGCCACGCTCGACTGCATCCAGGGTGCCTAGGTCCTCCAGTAGAAAGGGTCCTTAAATTTGGAGAAGGAAAAAACCACACTTCCCTGCGGATGTTGCTTCAGACAGAAAAATACTCCTTCAGACAGAATGTTTATCCACTAGGTCCTCCAGATTTGAGAGGGTAGAATAAAGCTACCGTTACTTTTTATGTTTTGTCTATTTTAGAAGGGGAACCCTCCCAACCAAAAAAGGGGCGGGAGAGAAGGGCACTACTGGGGACCTAGTCTTAAAAGGGTCCTCAAATGCGGAGGAGACCAAAAAACACTTCACCATGTTTATGAATCAAAACTTGCTGGTTCGATAGGCAGGAAATGAGGGAATTACCTCAAAAACTATCCCCTATGGTTTCCTTCAAGGGAATCCCTAGATTCATTCCCAAAACCCTGGGTCATTCCCTACAGAGCCGTGCAATGAACCAACACATGATCCAAGAGGTTTTAATGTGGGTATGCCATCTGTTTTTAAATGTTGGTACCCCTGGTTTTCTGGTGTTCAAGGGAAACCAAAGAGAAAACCGCCAGTTTTTTTGGGGCGTCCAAAAAAACGATGCACCCTGTGGGAGTATGTTTGCGGGGGAACCTTGGGGTGGGGTGAAGTTTTTGTTGATGAAACCAAAGGAGACCCCCAACCACTCAGCGCCACCAGAAAACACAACATCTTTGTTTGGGGGGGGGTGCCCTAAAGAAAGACACTCTCACTATGTGAACCCCGGATCCAAGTAGAACCCAGGGTTCAAACACACCGGATTTGGTGTTTGTTTCCCGGCGGCTTCTCTGAATTTGTAGGGTCGAAGGCGGTTGAGTGACCCAATCTTTTTCTTTGGAAAGCAAAGACAAAGGGAACAGGGGCGGACACCACTGAGATTGTGTCAAGCCTCATGTCCTACTTAAAAAAGGTACCCTAGGGCCGAAAGCCGGTTGAATCACATACCCGTTTTCTCGGCCCTTCTGTTCCCATGAGATCCACCCATAACATATGGCTTGTGAAACTCACAAAAAGGGAGGGGGGGGGGGAGGTGGTTCAAGCAAGTGGATCTGAAACAAAAGCATGCCACGTCTGGGAAACTGGCAATCGTTGGATACCTGTACATCATTGAGCCCAAATCAGGCCGTAAGGCTGAGCAAGAGCCAATTTGGGCTCCGCCCCTCCCGCCAAGGCCCGTTTCTCCTTCAATTCGCTGACGCAGGAGAATGATGGTCACTAAAAAGACAGGGGTGCCCCGTCTCTTTGTTGCAGTGTGTGCTCTTTTTGTTGCTCGGGACTGTCCAAAACCAAGCAAAACTGCCCGTGCTTCGTTTGGTGTCAACAATGGCAGCCCCTGCGAAATGAAGAGCTCTGCAGCTGACGTCCCGCAGCTGACGTCCTTCTTGACCATTCAAACCCGTCCTATATAGGGAACACCCCCTGCCAAAGTAACAAGTGATGAATCCACACTAGGCGTGGGGTGCCCTACGGTGGGTGGACAGAATCCTGCACCACCATCTCAGCACTGGGTCGCACGCCCTCGCGCTCCCTTTTTAATATTGGGAGCTGAAAACACGCAGAAGGAAAAGAAGTTGAATGGACGAAATCCTGCACCACCTTTACAGCCCATCAAAGCAACATTGAATATGGGGAGCGGGGGGTCCTTCTACACCCTTGTTTAACTCGTTGATTTAAGCGGTGCAGGATTTCGTCCACCCACAGTATTAATCAACCATATTCTAAATCTGGGGACAACATTATCTTGCTTGGTCCTTCTAGGCTCATGCGTCCCTGCCGATGCTTGCGACGGATTACTTCTCAGATTCATTTTAGCCTACCCGGGCGAAAATTCGGATTTGTGGTATGTGGCGGCCGATCACCTATAACGAACCCAAACCAACCCAAACCACCCATTCAGGTTCTCTACGACTCTTGGTAGAGTAGCAAAAAGCTTTGCTTTTTGCAGCCCCGCAGCAAGCATGAACAGAACCAACCATCAAAAAACCTTGCCAAGAACAGTGAAGGTTTGCTTGATGTCACAAACCACTCGCTCGAGTGGTCCATTTTGGGGCGGATGAACACCCATGTACCACCTGTTTTGATGCTTAGCAGGGGTAGGGTTTTGACCCACAGCCAATTGAACTACGGAGCCTTGCAGAGCTACCGATCGCAGCTCTGGTTAGGGACATGGTTGCCATACACATTTGGAATGGGTTTTCTGTTACGGAATGTTCACCCGGGATCAATAAAATAATTCAATGGATAAACAACCCCTTGTGAATCTGCAGCCGACATTACCGCAGTTTTTGCCCGCCAACCGTAAGATGGTCGATCTCCGCCCATGTTTAGTGAACCCCAATGATCTTTGTACGCATTTTCAAAGCGGTTCAAGCACCCGTCACCTCTTACGGTGACTCAAAGGACGGCCACGACTCGTGCAGCAGGACAGAAGTCCGCTCCAAGCTTATTTGAACCTCACTGTAACATAGTTCAAAAGCGATTCCAAACTGGACCGTCCTCAGATCCCCTGCGAAAAGTCTAACTTTAGTGGGTTGAATGGACACACCCACTAAACCAACTAAAACCCCAAACAACCTAAGGAATCCGACGGCTGGCAACCGCCAAGCAAAGGATCCCTGGCAGCCGACGGCTTTTGCCCCACGCCTGGCCATCGGCGTTGAAGCAAACGGAGACCACGGCGCCGGTGTGGGACAGCACCCTGACCGCTGGGCAAGCGGACTCGACTCCAGCGACAAAAAAGCGGGGCATGTCGGCTGCAGATTTTGACAGCTGGTTGTTTATCCATTGAGCACTTCCAAGAAAACGAAATCCTTTCATGAAAACCCAGAGGATCTTGCGGATTGGCTTGAACATTGATCTGGGGGTTGATTCCTTTTCCATTCCTTTCAACCATCGTTCTTTCAAAAAACCGGATCCGTTCTCCCTCGGTTTCCGGAGGTTTTCTGGAAGGAAGGATCCCTGGAAAGAATGTTTATCTCTAGGTCCTCCAGTAGAGAGGATAGAAGAAGTTGGTACCCGATTTGTTTTGTTGGACGTCTATCTTAGTTGGAGAACCCTCCCAACCAAAAAAGGGTAAAAGGCAACTACTGGGTGGGGGACCTAGTCCATTAATTTGAATCAACCAAGGTTTTATTGATCCCAGCATTCCGTAACAGGGACCTATGTCCCTAACCAGAACTCCGATCGGTAGCTCCGCAAGGCTCCTTCTTGAAAAAGACAGGATACCCCCAGCTCCGTCACTGCTCCCTTCCAACCGCTCGCTAGTTGAAGAGGTCTTGGTCTTTGCGACTTGCTCAGTGCAACTAAGTGCGCGGCGTTTTCTTGTTAGGGGGGGGGGGTCAGGCGGCAAAAGCAGCAACAGCTATTGTGTGTCTGTATACTGCAAGGCACTGTCACTCACGGAAAAGCCTGTTGGTACAGAAAGCGGCCCGCCATTTTTATTTATTGTTTTTTTCTTTTTCTTTTTTTTTGGGGGGGGGCATTTTGTGGGAACAGAGCCCGCAATGCAATGCTCATGCCGACCCCGGATATATCGTCAAATGCTTTGGGGCTTCTTTGTGTAACGATGGCAACAGACTGCCAGTAATTCCTCTTCCTGCGGTATGCTGCTGAAGGCACCGCTCTCAAAAACCGCGCCACTGGCCTGGGAGAATCATGTTTTTTTACACACGAGACCTCCATTGTGGAGCCCTCTGTAGAAAGCAACGCATATGTCCAATATTGATAGACCCAACAGGGAAAATAACAAAATATTGAAAGCAGCGCATTTCCTTAAAACCAACAGGGAAAATAACAAAATATCAATTCAAGCAAATGGAAGGATATTGTCAGGATGAGGCAACATTCTGTCCCGAAAGGCATCTCAAGACGGTGCATCTTCTTAGTTGCCCGTTTCGGACCCCTAAATCAAGGGTTCACTGGGGCTACTAAAAATAGGGCGTTTTTGCTTTTGAGTCTCTTTACCCCTACTTGTTGTGTGCATTTAAAGGGAAGCCAAAAGGAAACCACAATTTTAGTGGGCCCCTTAAACACACACACACACACATATCCACATGAGGAACGCCGCAACTTTAGTGGGTCCCCAAACAGAAGACACACCCAAAATGGTAACCCAGCAGGGTGTTTAAAGTACCCTCTCTCCCACTAACATGGCACTCCAAACCCAGTGACTAAACAGTATCGTATCAACTCCATGAACTCAGGGAGTGAGCCATGACAAGTTGCCCCAGAATTCTCCACTCACCTCCAGCAGAGGGTTTAAGTCTACCTGAATGGAACCCTGGTTGACCTTTAAAAGGAAACCCTCCAAAAGTTACAACAGGGAAAAGCCGGAAAAGCGCCGGCGGTCTGGTCAAGGAGTCATTCCTATGGGTCTTTTGCACGGGCACATACGCCAAACGTGCGAAGCTTCTTGCAAACTTGCCAAGATGTTGCACATATGGTGTGGAATCAAATAGATATTACATTATGGGCGCGGATTTATTTTGGGTTTTTTTTTCGTTTTTTTTTTGGGAATTTTTTTTCGTTTTTCGTCCGGGCCAGCAAAATGTCGTATTTTACAGCATTTTCTCGCGAAATTGACGCATTTTACACTAGCTCGTTAACATCCCCAGCATCGTTTTCAACATCCCCCGCATGTCCGACCAACATCCCTAGCATCACCAACAAATGTAGCTGGCGGATTGACGGGGTCAAAACAATAATGCTTCAAACAGGAGGGCATTTCAATCCCAGCAAAAAAAAATCAAAAAAAAACAATTAAGAAAAACAGAGCGGGGTAGTGATGATTCGAACAGGGGTGCAGTTAAATCTCTGCAAAAAGTCTAAAAAGTAGCGGGGGGGTTGGGGGGGGCGGCAGCCCCCCCCATGATGTTCGAAGAATTGATGATTCAACTAGGGGTGCAATTAATTAAATCTCTGTAGAAAATCTAAACGTAGCGGGGGGGTTGGGGCCCCATGATGTCGGAAGAAGTGGTGATTCAAGTAGGGGTGCAATGATTCAAGAAAGGGTGTGATAGAATTTAAAAGGCAGCGGGAGGGTTGGCGGGGGTGGCTTCCCCTATGATGTTCGAAGAAATGCATACATACAGACATACACGGACTACACAGATTACCTAAAATGTCGTATTTTGCAGCATTTTCTCGCGAAATTGGACGCTCGAAAAAGTGATGATTCAAACACAGGTGCAATTCAATCTCTGCCGGGCCAGTAAAGTGTCGTATTTTACAGCATGTTCTCGCGAAATATACCCCGCATGTCCCACCAACATCCCTAGCATCACCCACAAATCGTGTGACGGGGTCAAAGAAATGATGATTCAAGTAGGAGGGCATGTCAATCCCTGTAAAAAATATAAAAAGTAGCGGGGGGGTTGGGGGGGGCGGCAGCCCCCCCCACGATGTTGTTTGCAGAAGTGATGATTTGAATAGGGGTGCAATTAAATCTCTGCAAAAAGTCTAAAAAGTAGCGGGGGGGTTGGGGGGGGCGGCAGGCCCCCCCCCATGATGGTTGAAGAATTGATGATTCAACTAGGGGTGCAATTAATTAAATCTCTGTAGAAAATCTAAACGTAGCGGGGGGGTTGGGGGGGGCGGCAGCCCCCCCATGATGTCGGAAGAAGTGGTGATTCAAGTAGGGGTGCAATGATTCAAGAAAGGGTGTGATAGAATTTACAAGGCAGCGGGAGGGTTGGCGGGGGTGGCTTCCCCTATGATGTCCGAAGAAATGCATACATACAGACATACACGGACTACACAGATTACCCCCATGATGGTCGAAGAATTGATGATTCAACTAGGGGTGCAACCCCCCCATGATGTTCGAAGAATTGATGATTCAACTAGGGGTGCAACTAATTAAATCTCTGCAGAAAATCTAAAACGTAGCGGGGGGGTTGGGGGGCCCCCCCATGATGTCGGAAAAACGCCACCTGCCGAAGAGGAACTGGGAATGCAGAGGATGCGAAAAGCCAAAAAGCCACCAAAAGCCGCATAAACCAGCAAAAAGCCGAAAAGCCTAGAAGCCCAGAAGCCGAGAAGCCAAGAAGCCGAAAAGCCAAGAAGCCAAGAAGCCAAGAAGCCAAGAAGCCAAGAAGCCCAGAAGCCAGAAGCCGAGAAGCCGAGAAGCCGAGAAGCCAAGAAGCCGAAAAGCCAAGAAGCCAAGAAGCCGAGAAGCCAAGAAGCCAAGAAGCCAAGAAGCCAAGAAGCCAAGAAGCCAAGAAGCCAAAAGCGAAAAAAAAATCCCAAAAAAAAACGAAAAAAAAACCTAAAATAAATACCCCTCCATCCATTATTCTCCCCTGCCTTCCTTTTGGGAAAATATAGCACCGACATAATCCTTGTCTGTTTGCGTAGATATGCTACCACATTGAACTTGCAAACAGAACTCAATACTAATGCCAACCCGATTAATACACCTGTCCAAATCCTCGTGCTTGGGGCTTTAGGGATGCAAAGGGCTGTCATGTGTCACCACTTCAGCAACCCACTGCTGCAGGGTTGTGGGAAATGACCACTTCTGTGATACAACAAAAAGGGCTTCCCAAAGACTAACGCCCCATGTACAGGGGGAGATTCCCTTGTATCACAGATCGGAATAAACCCATTGATTCCACAACCCTGCACTGCTGTAAACGCTTCTGCCTGCATTCCAAAGAACCGGGGCAACAGAAATCACCTGGCTCATGAATCACGAATCAGGTTGATCCAATCCAGCTGGAAGAAGTCAACGTGGGAATGGTGCTGTTTTTTGAAACCAACTGGCCACTTGACAAAACTTCAAGAAAACCAGAAATTGTGTGCATGAAATACACTCCTACAGTAAATGACTCGATCTTTCTATATATATATACATATATATATATATATATGTATATACTTATATTTGAAGCCAACTCGCATCCCGTTCTTTCTTCGAACATCCCGAAGATGGAGGGATACTGGGCTTGCATGATCGGATCGCTGACTCCTCACTTCCGATCGAGTGGACTGGCTAAGAAAAGTAACAATCCATGCACTATATGCAAATTTTATTGGTTTTCCTTTTGATTTTCCTTTTGTTTTTCCTCTAGAACCGCAAAAACGTGGGGGTGCCCTCAAAACAAGACGCCCCCCCACAAAGTGAGCGGAAAAGAACGAATCTTCGCCTCAGGCACTCGCCGGTCTCAAGGCTCCATAACCTCCACTCGACGGCTTGCGAAGGAGGAGACTTCCATGAGGAGAAACAAACAGAGTTCTAATGTTGACCCAGGATTAATAAACCGTCCCATTCTTAGGGGGGTGTTCCCTCCAAAAGTGGTCTGAATCCACACTAAAAGGGGACACACCCCTATTCATCAACCAGGGGTTTATTCATCCGGGGTTAACATTAGGCGCCGGCCGCAAATGAGACGCAACTACGGTAGAAACTGAAAGCTTCTGCCTGCAAATGGCTTAGTGGAATGAACGAAGAAAGGAGTCTCTGATGACTTCTAGGGGTACCTTCCATTCAGACTTTTTGCAAGGATCATTTATTTTCTAGACTTTTTGCTTTCAGGAAAACTAGGGAAACAGCGACCCCTAGAGCAGTTGTTTGGTTGGTTAGTGTCGAAGGGACACCCTTTGACGAAAAAAAGATGGCAAAAGGAATGGGCAGCTGGGCCTTTTCACCCGCTCGCAAGTGTCTCAACGCTTGCTGCTTAAAGGGAAAATGAAGAAAACACAAGTTCGGCAGCTGAATGTGTGTCGACCTTGTAGGTCACCTTTCAAACTGTCCGGAGGAAAGTTGTCTTATCGCTTGCCCAAAGGACCAATAACTAAAGCTGAAAGCCTTTGGCACCTGTCCTAAAAATGGACCAAAATCAGAAAACCAAAAGGTCAAAAGGTCGCGGCGTTTGTTTTACTGGTTAAGGAGGCATTTCTTATCTCGACATGGTCTTGTCCCCACCGTTTTGGATACAAGCAGATTCCCGTTACTTTCTCGATCTCTCTAGCCAAATCTCCCCGGTAGGGACCTTGGCCTGGTGCCAATATAGACCACTGTTTAACTTTTTGCGGGTGCAATACCGGACAATCCACCAAGCTTCAACCAAAAAGTTGCTCGGGCCCCTTTTTTGGAGAAGACGCACTCACGAGCTTCGGCTTCCCTAACAACAAGTCCAAAACGGTGCCCTCCAAAAAAAGCCGTGGACCATGAAGGGACCGCAAACCTGGTGGTTGCACGTGGTTGCACGTGCTTGGCCTTTGGTTTCACTCACCGTGAAAATTTGAAGCCCTGGTTTTGAGGGTAAATGGGAAGCCCCAAACACATCAGCTAAGGAAACAAACAAAAACGGAAAAGCATAAGAAGAATATAA
This sequence comes from Effrenium voratum, assembly GCA_963377175.1. Lineage (NCBI taxonomy): Eukaryota > Dinophyceae > Suessiales > Symbiodiniaceae > Effrenium > Effrenium voratum. The sequence continues at coordinate 812,133 of CAUJNA010001369.1, read as the reverse complement.
ACACAAACCGCATCCCTCCCGGCGCCTAGCAGTTCGGTCCGCCGAGGCTGTTGCCACCTGCGTGGGACTACAACAAACGCATGCACGAGGGAATCGGCATCCCAAGCGGCACATGGGTATGGGTGGGGCACCAATGTTTTGGGACTCTTTTGGGGGGTTTGAGGGAAAAACTACCTATTTTGCGGTCATGCAGCCAGGCAAAACTCGCCTTCTCACCATCATCTTCATGTGAAGTTGCGGGGCTCCCACAATTTTAAGGGAAAAGCAACAGGCAAACCGACCATTTGGGGGGGGGGTTCGCAGTGGGTTGTTTGAGGGTTTGCCTTTTCCACTGAAATGAAGAGTTTTCAAGGGAGGGTTTTTACAGGCTGCTGTTGGTTTATTCAAAAGGCAAACCATGCCCTTGAGGGTTTCTGTTTTGACCTTGGATGGGGGGGACAACCAATATTGGATAAGGAGTGCAAGTCCTATTTTAACACATATCCAGATCCATGTGGAGGAATTCCTGCTTGCGTTGAACAGGAGCTAAACCACCTAACTCGAAGATATTGTGCATCCACAGCACAGCTCTTTACTTGGTTTGCAAAATGCTGTGGTTTGCAGCCCCCTATATAATCAAAAAAGAACAGAACCGAACGACCAAAAATCTAAAATCTTGCCAACAACAGTGTGAGGGTCTTAAAACTTAACTTCCAGCCAATGAACAAAAACAACGCAGAAAAGTGTTCGAGTTTGAACGTTTGGAATTGGCGAAGTCAGTATCAAAATAATGCTAAAACCTGAAAAAAAAAAACAACTTGGATCAGGACATAGCGTGCGCTCGTGCTCGAAACGCATGCATTTGATAAATAGTATGTATTGACCTCTATACGGGAAAAGGCAGGTGGCAACGCTCTTCTTTGGTTAGCAGAGCTTCAAGAACGCAGGAGACCTGTTTTGTTTGCTGACTTGGGGTCCACCAATTCCATCAAGGGTGGGGGCATGTATACATTGCACCTGTTTGGATGTCCATGATATGGCCCTGGGTCAAATCCAAATTGTACTCCAAGTGAACATCCCAATCCAACCACTAAAATAGACTAAAATGGGTGGTGCACCTACCCCAAAATGGTACCATTGGTGTTGACCCACGGCCATATCTTGGCAAGTTGCATGTAGACATGAAGGGAATCCCAGTCAAGAACCTTCCCTTTGTAAAGTTGTCCCGGGATCGATCAGCCTTCTGGTTTTATTGGAGGTTCCCCTATCCGAAGTGAAGCATCTCATGTGAAACTCCCTCCCCATGTTGGAACACAGGGGTTCATGAATCATCATCAATCCGTTGGCATTAGATGTGCCTGAAGGAAACATCAAAGCAGGTTTTCAAAGGTTTACACCCTCGCATGGAACCTGGCTGGGTCTCTTTTTAGACGACTCAACATGGGTGACTTTCCTTTTGGTCTCCCTTTAAAATCAACCAGAAAGGCCACCCACAAACAACGGACACGCCCATCCCACCTGGCCGTGAAATACTGACTCATTTATTGGGGCCAACGCTGTGTGCTTTTCTGAAGGGCTTGCCCCTAGTTCCAAGCCTGCCCGCATGCATGAAGGGCAGTGCCACCCCCTTTTCAATTCCAGGACGTTACTTGCTGCTGCGAGAGATGCAGGGAATGAGACATGGCTCATGACCCCGAGAAAAACAAATCCAACTGGTGGTTTCCCCGGAGACTAAAGCCTGGGTTCCTTCCCATGCCCTACCTATCGCACGAGTAACAATATTTGGTTGATTCCTTTTCGCCGGAGCCATGCCAGAGCCACTGGAGGGAGTTCCTTCCCATTGACTGGGGGTGCGGAAGGAACTAGTTGAAACAATTGGCTATGCTCTCACCAACACGGGAGGGAGGACTCGGAACGAGTCCGAGTACCATAGTGGGAACCCACCCACCAATTTCCCACGACTAACCGGACTTGCTGATTGCGGCTTGGCTGAAGAATCCCCCGCTAACAGTGTAGCTTTTAGTGGGTTAAACGGTAAAAAGCTAAGGGTATGGCTGGGAACCGCCAAGGTTTCAAAGTTTGAAAATCTATTTGGCCGCTTCGGAGCGCCTTATTTTCTTGAGCCAAAAACATGTCAGTAGTCTCAACTGTACAACTGTATATGACAACATGCGTATTGGGCTACATATTTCAACACTCCTCCTTGCTGGAGGGTGCTTGATCACCCGCGCAGCAACTATACAGTGCGGTAGGCGGAGCCTGGACCAGGGCCTTACGAATCTAGAAGACTCATCTGGCCTTTACTCTTGCTTTGAAGAAACACAAATCCTGAACGGTTCATTGTGTCCTTCATTTGGACTCTGGGTACTGACTTTGTCAGCACATCAGACCTGTTCCGCTTGCCTGGTATGTGTTCTACCTTTAAATGATTCATCGCCACACGTTCCTGTAACCACAGATAACCAGTTTGAATGTGGCGTGCCTTTCCCAGGCCTACTCTATTAACCGTGCCTTTGGCTGCGGTTGCATCAGACTCTACTAGAACCTCTACCTCAACTCCAAAGTCTTGAAGGAGGGATTGAAGTCCTCGCCCTACAGAACCGCCTTTCACTAAAGCGTAGTACTCACTCTCTCTAGTACTCAACGCTATCGTCGACTCGACGTTGCTTGAGTGCTTCAGCGTATGGCTACCATAGAGGGCAACCATGCCTGTAGTGCTTCGCCTAGTGACAGCGTCTCCTGCATGGTCAGAATCAACCTGTATACGGACCTTCGAGGGTTTGGCTTGTCTCCCAAACACTTGACAAAGATCAGGATACTTCAGCAAATATCTGCACAGTCTCTTCAGGTCTTGCATTGCCGCCTCGGTCGGGGTGATCATCTTCCTTGAAAGATTCTTCACAGCGTGCGAAAGATCAGGACGATCTTGACTGAGGTACGCTGCTCGCATCACACTCGACCTATAAAGTGAAACTGCTTCCCGTGCCAACGGAGGGCTGTTAGCCTCCAAAAGCTGCTGCTCCACGGACTTCTTGATGTCTGGGGTCTCAGTGCCCTTCGCGTTCACCATTCCCAGATGTCTCACCAAAAGTTCCACATGACGGCGGTCAGGTTCCAAGAAAACCGCTGATTGGCCTTCGTGCGTGCCAATGCGGATCAGACGATTCAAGAAATGTGCTGCGCGATCATCTCCATCCTCGTCTCCCAGCATTCCGAGCCGTTTCAGCTCGTAGGCACTCCTTAGAGTGGAATCCAGCTCATCCAAAGCTTCTTGATCACCAAGTGCAAGAAAGTCATCTCCATGAACCAACACTCTGCACCCTGTGCTCGGCTTGTAAAAGCAGGAACCATTGCTGCGGCCACGCTGAAACCCATGCTTCAAAAGAAGTTGGGTATAGTGGTCTTGCCATATTGCTGGCGCGTCTTGGCAACCATACATACTCTTTTCCAACAAACCACAGAAGCCTTCCTCTGCGTCTTCTGGTGGAAGCTCCACATATATGCGTCGCTTCGGTACTCCGTAAAAGTGCGCTCGACTTATGTCCCAGAGACCGAGCTTCAGTCTCCGGCCCTTGGCTGACACCCGGTCTGTTGCCCAGGCACTCAGCAGGTAGCGCATCGCCTCCAACGGTGGCGTTGACGAGAACAGGAGGTTCTGCGGCCACTGTTCTTCCGGCTTCTTAGCTGCCTTATATTTCACGGGCAACTAATCGAGACCGGTAGTTGGGCTTTTCAGGATCTCCTTTGTTCGTGTCTAACCATCTCACCGCGATTGGACGAAGTCCCTCTGCGTAGCATTGTGTTACCGGCACCTTCCGGTAAACTCCTTGCTTCTTGAAGTAGTCCATCTCAAGAGTTCTTGCCTTCTTAACTTCTTCCGCTGGTAGAAGTCCTCCATTCACATCATCCCAGTACTCTTCAATGTAGTCTGCTGGAACAAAAGGTTCCTCACAGATTGGCCCTGATGTATTTGACTCCATTGAGTTAAGCTCACCCTTCTGTACAAGATAAGCTTTGACTGTCCGAAGGACAGCTTTGACCAGCGCAGGTGGGTACCTGGCGGCCTGTTTGGCAATTCCACCAATGAGGTGTACATGCCTGTGCCAGGGATCTTTCCCTGCCTTGTTGCTGCACTCACCTTCCAAGAGCTCAGCAAGCTCCCGGCTATTAGTGAGCCAACCGGTCTCCTTTCTCACATAGCCTGTGCCTTGAAGACCACGGCGGTCTGTCGCCATCATCTCCCATCGGCACATCGGCCCTCGGACCAAATATGTGTCCGGGCGATCCGTCAGTTCCTTGACTTCAGGATCTTTCCACGAAGTGGCATTCCAGGGCGCCTCGTGCAAGAACAGGCGTCCTGCATCCAGCAGCTTCCTGTAGAAGCTGCATGAGTTGTGCAAATGCTCCAGTGCTTTATCCATACGGATCTTAGGTTGATCCGGGCTGACCCTGTACTTGTTGATGTTCTGCAAGTGGCTGAATTGATCGCACGGCGGACTCCCAGTCAGTAGTACTGGTTTGTCGCGATCAATCAGTTGGTTTACGGCCTCGACGTCTTCTGGCCTGCCAAGGTCCCAGAACGAACCGTCGGGTTTAGCCTCCTCAAGGTCGATTGCGAAACCAGGCTTTAAACCAAACCTGCTCGCCTCCTTAGAGAATCGTGCTGGACTGTACACTTCCATGATGTGTACTGCGCTTAGCTCGCAGCTTATGTTGGCTAGAGTCTCAATTTCCACTGACGAGATCTCTACCTCCTGCTGCTCATAGACCTGCTTGATTCTCCTTTCGATCATCCTCTTCACCACCTCCTTTGCCCTGCTCAAAGACAGTCCTCCCGCGTCCGGGGGCTGTCCTGGAGAAGTTGCTCCAGCAGGGCTCTCCAGTCTGATCTCTCAGATCTTCAACTGATACCTCAGGTTCTCTCTTTTCTCCTTGGGGTGGCTGGACCTTCAGCTTAGGTCCAGCGGCTATCCTGAGTTCTCCCGGTCTTTTCTGAGCCACCCCGGAGTCTGCATTGGCCAGCAACTACCGCCTGAGGAACGCGGCAATCGCTCAGGAAATTGCCGAGAGTAAATCACCGGCTCAGGGAACAGCCGGAGCTGCCGTAGAGGCAGCGATCAGGGCCCAGGTGCTGGCCCGTGACAGCCTAGCAAAGGCTTGCAGCTCGTGCGACGAGAGGCACCGCACCCAACACTGGAGCGTGCGGCGCGCATCGCGAGCCAAGGCAAGGGCGCGAAGGGCGCGACGCCTATCGCACCTGCTGCTGTCACCACTGCATCAAAGTGAACCCCAAGCCCGCGGCGAAGAAGCCGCCACCTGTGCCCAAGACAGCATCCGGAAAGCCTGCAGCAAAGGTCAAGTTGCAGCCCAAGCCCAAGCTAAAGCCCAAGCTGCAGCCCAAGCTGCAGCCCAAGGAGCAGCCCGAGGAAAAGCCGGGTGAGGAAGTGGCCAAAAGCAGCAAAGGCCCACCGGTGTTCCTCAAGCCCAAGCAGAAGCCAAAGTGGTCCGGTTTCCGACTGAGCAGGAGTCCACAGACTCGGAAACCTACACTTCGGGGTCCGAGATCTTTGTGGAAGAACCCGCCGAGGATAGCGAGGCAGACGTATAGTCTGCCGAGGGCCAATGGCAGAATTAGCTGCCATACAAGAGTGTTGCGCGAGCAGCAACAGAGGCAACAGGAACAAACTGCCCTGTTGACCCGGCTGGCCGAAAGCATGACAGAATTGGCCAGAAATACAAAGAGGGAAGAACCCAGGAAGCTGTTGGTTGACACAAAAGGGATTGGTAAACCGGAACGGTTCAACAATGAAGAGCATACGTTCCGGAAGTGGGTGCGTTCAGTCACAAACCTTGTTGTCAGCATCTTTGGGAAGGAGTTCGAGAAAGTATTGGATTGGTGCGGAGCCGGACGGGGTGTCCGGTTTACCAGACATAGGGGACCAATTGTTTCGTTTGCTTTCTTCCTTAACCCATGGAGAGACTGAGGACTTGGTGATAGGCTGTTCTAACGGGTTTGAAGCGTGGAGAAGAATCCACCGCCGGTGGGATCCCTTAACCGCCGGACGGAAGAGAAACATACTGCGGGCGATATTGAACCCAGAACGTGTGAAACGGTGGGAAAATGTGAGGGCTGCAATAGAGCAACTCGAAGACCTTTTCAGGCGATATGAAAATCGCAAGAATGAAGCTGGTGAGCGAGAACGCCTGTCAGAAGACATAAAGGCGACCAGCTTGGAGTTGCTTGTGCCCTCAGACATTGAACGCCACCTTTTGTTGAACAAAGGACGCCTCACAACCTACGCACAGATGAAATCAGAAATTGACCTAGCGATTGAATCCTCTTTGGGAAGTAAGGCGCCGATTTCACGCCCTGGCGCAGCATCCTCATCGGACAGTGGTCCGGCTCCTATGGACGTGGACAGCCTCACAAAGGTCATCAACAGCTTGGTCAAAGGCAAGGGATCCGGTGGAAAGGGCAAAAGTAAGGGCAAAGGTAAAGACAAGGGCAGTGGGGGAAAAGGTTCAGCTTCCAAGGACATAGTTTGCTTTAACTGCGGTAAAGCCGGGCATAAAGCTGCGGAGTGCTGGAGTAAAAAGAAGGATGGCTCAAACAAAGGCTCAAGCAAAGGCTCAAAAGGAGGTGGAAAGAAAGGCAAGAGCAAGGGTAAGCACAAAGGGGCGAACTCACTAGAAGAGGACACAGGTGAGGGAGCCCATGAAGAAGAACAACCCGAAGGAGAGCTCGATGTGGGTATGTTTGAACTGGGTGCACTTACAGCTGGAGAGGATCTCCAGGCTATGGAATGGGTCCGCTTCAATTTGGACACCGGTGCAGCCCAGACAGCAATCCCATCAGACTGGGCAGACAAAGTGCTGTTCAAGACGGCCTCAGGTGAGCTGGTCCGTGGGACTGGTACGGGTGTGTTCAAAGGAACCGGAGAGTTTGGGCACTGCTGTAGTGTCACAGGCCCGTTGGCTCCGGTACACAAACCCTTGGTCTCAGCCTACAAATGCTTGAAGCACGGCAGAGTTGCGGTGCTAGACGAGCATGGCGGGAATCTGATCCCGCAGGACTCCCAGGTTTCTGGCAAGATCTTGGAGCTCATTGAGAAGGAAAGAACAAGCACCATGCGAAGGCATGGATTCCGGTGTACCAGGAGAAAGGTGTCTACAACTTCTACCTGAAGGCGAAGGCACCTACTCAGGGTTTTGGGCGGCTGCCCACAGTGGTGTAAGTCCGGCCCAAGCCATGGCAGCGGCAGACGATGCCGTGCCCGCCGGACGAGGAGATGAGGACATGGGAGCACCTGAGGGCCGACCTGAGGGTGTTCCTGACAGAGAAGAGGAGAGTGAGGAGATTGCACCGCCTGCGTTGGTGCACGCACCAGCGAACCCGACAAGGGCGGAGGTGGACGAGCATGAGTCCACAGGCCATGTTCAGTACAGGACTTGGTGCCGGCATTGCGTTGCCGGGAGAGGCCTGGGTCAGCAACACAGGTCTCGAGATGAGGAGAGTAAGAGAGATGACGGTTTACCCATCATCGCGAGCGACTACACCTTCATGACTACAGATGGCAAGGAAGATGGAAGAGCCAAGCCTGTCTTGGTGATCAAAGACAGCCGGACGTTGTCCGTGGCAGCCACTTTTGTGGATGCAAAGGGTCCTACACCCTATGCCGTGAAGTTCTTTGCCAACTTTCTGAAGCGCTCTGCGCAGTGCTGCCTCTTGCGTGGCTAGCGCCACACTTATCACGCGGCCTGCAGACTTCGCCGCGGCTGCCACCTCCGGCAGCAATGCAATTGGCTCAGTGCCTGGTGCTGCTGCTTCCTCAGCTGCTGCGGCTGCTTTGGCAGTGGGCTCCTCCTCCTCCTCCGAGGTGCTTCCACTGGTCGGCCTTCTCTTACGGCGGGTCAACTCCCGCTTTGGCCTTTGCCTTGGACCACCTGGAGGGGTCTTTGGCTGCACGTTCCTGCCAAAGCCTTTGGGGACGGGCACCTCGTAGCCGTACTCTTCCTCGAACTTATCGAGGGCTTCCTGGACTGCAGGCGGGATCGGGTTGTTGCGCTTCAAGTTCAACTTGACCAAGCCCCGCAGGAACCGGTAGGACCTCGCCTCCTTGGACCGGCGTCCGTCCTTCCACTTACCGGCTGAGTTCTCCTTCACGCGGGGCCAGGGCGCCTTGCTCTTTTTCTTCTCGCTCTTCTTGCCTTTGCCCTTTCCCTTGCCTGCTTTCTCGGGCTTCTCCTCAGCTGCTGCAAGGGCCTCCTCTTCTGATTCTGCTTGGGCCTCCTTTTCCTCAGCTGCTGCTTCTGCTGCTGGTGCTGTGCTGCTGGCAGCCTCCGGATGCGATGAGGACGGGGCTGCCAGGGCGATCAAAGGAGATCGCCAGTTGCCCCAGGCGTCCGAGTCCGACGCTGAAGCTTCTGTGGATCTATTGACGATCCACCCTTTGCGCGGCGGCTTCTTCGGCTCTGGGGGCTTATCCTCTTTCTTCTTTCTCTTCTTTGGTGGCTCCTCTGGCTCCTCCAGCAGCTTAGCTAAGATCCTCTCTGTCTCAGCTGCCTGCTGGGCAACGCTCTCCTCGTTGGGGGACCAGTCCGGTCCCGAAGCCAATTCTTCTGGCTCCCCTTCAGCTCCTCCGAGCTGTGGCTCCTCCACCGGCAGATCAGCTGCCGGCTCAGGCCCGGTCTCGTCCACCGGGGCCTCTTCGGGCAGCTCCTCGGTCTCTGGCACGACCGAAGCGCCCTCCTCGCCTGGCGGCTCTACCGCCGCCGGGCTCCTGCCGCGTCCGCGGCCTCCCCGCCTCCAAGGCGGTACTGATCCACGCCCTCTGCTGGCGTAGTACCAAATTGAGCGCTTAGGTCCCTCTGAACCTTTACTGCTCCCCGCTACCATGAAAATCTAATTGGCCGCTTCGGAGCGCCTTATTTTCTTGAGCCAAAAACATGTCAGTAGTCTCAACTGTACAACTGTATATGACAACATGCGTATTGGGCTACATATTTCAACAAAGTTTGCCTGAAGGCTGCTGTGCTTTCTTGGTTGCTGACCAAGCTTCGGCGAGCACGAGTTGATGTCCAAAAAGCTTTGAGTCTTGAGGGTATCCCCACTAAACATTCACAGCCAGTTGCGACCAAAGATAGCCATATTGTTTGCCTGCACTTGGTTGCTGTAACGACCCCTCTGCAAAACGTTTAAGTGTTTGTGGGTCCAATAGTATTGGACCCACAAATACTTTAACTTAATGCGGAATATCCACTCTTCCCAACAAAGAGTCAAAACTCCAAAGATCCTTTACCAAATTGCCATTCAGTTTTCAGGGTAGTGTGTGGAGAAGCTCGAGTTCTTGGGCAAAACTATTCAGTGATACTGGTTTGCCTCTACAACCCCGATCCACAACCTGAGGCACGTTTGGTGCGGCCCCATTTTCCGCGAAGCCACGTGCGGCGGCAAGCGCGTGCATGGCCTCGCCCAGAGTCGGGACATCAAGCTCACTTGCCCACTTTGAACCGAGAAATAAAAGGTGACCACTTTCCAGGAATCCCAAACGGCGGTCAAACGGTTGTTAGCAAAGTGACATGTTTGGATATTTTGTGGGGCCGTTTGACAGCCATTGGGGGGTGCTCAGCTTTTGCTTCCCACTAGAAATGGACCAAACGGGGCTCACCAAGGTGAGATCTGGTCGATTCGCTTAAGACGGTCAAACCATCCGAAGCCTGGAATCTCTCTGATTCAGTGGATTGGCCAAGTATCCGATCATTTCGTTTCCCACTCAAACGCTCAAAAGCAGGGCTGTGGGAACTGGAATCCACTTCTGTTATACAACAACAAGGGCTTCCCAAAGACTAACCCACCACATAACGGGGGAGTTTCCAACTATCACAGAAGTGGTTGGATAAACCCCTTGTGAATCCCCCCATCTTCAGAAGGCCAAGGTGATGGTCCCTCGACGTTTTTTTTGTGCCAGTCTTTAAGGAGGAGGTCTCCTGGGCGAAGAACATCCAGAACATCACGCGATCCTTCTGGTCGCAAAATTCGTCCGCAAACGTGTGTTGGTGGTTCACCGAATGGTTCCTGGGTGAGCTCATGTTGTTAAAGAACAACAACACAAAGATTTGTTTTTGGGTGAGCACCAAGCTCTCATGAGGAGTATCCCCAGTCCGATACCAATGGAAACTGCGACTCAAAATCCCCCGTCTCATTCCATTCAGCACCCCCACCAACCAACATAGGCCAAAAAGGTCTCTTGACAAACCATTTGACAGCTATTGGGAGGGGGGGTCCTGGTCTAGATTATGGTTCATACATGCCATCAAACTCCGGACAGTGCCCTTCACAGGTCTGTTGACCATCGCATGTTTGCTCAAGCTTAACGTCAAGCTTGCGATCAGCGGTTCAGTTCCCCAAACCAAACCAAACCAAACCATGGGTCAACCTGACTCAATCTTGAAACGAGTGAACCCTCAAATGGCAAAAATACGGGGAGTCCCTTTGACTGGGCGGTTCAGAGAGGAGTGTTGGCCAACAATCCCCACTCTCTACTGAACAAGGGGGCCAAACCCTTTCGCAACCCAAGTTGAAAATGGATCTTGCGGGTTTTGAACAGCCCAGAATTGAGACAAAACTGATGAACAACCTCACTCAAACTCAAACTCAATACTCTTAAGAACCAGAAACCACAGGGAACCCCACCACAGGACCCCCCAGCTGCAAATTCTTTAAGTGGCCTTCTCGCCTTATGTCGGCTTTCTTTTGGGGGGCCGTTTGCCAGCCATTGGGGGCCCCCAACAAAAGCTGTGATTTTTCATTTGGGTTTCCCTTGGACAGTTCTTGCAATAACACATACTGATGGGCGGAAACCATTTCGCACCAAAGAAACCACGGTTGAAACCATTGTTTGTTGGGCCGTACAGGAAAATCATCATTCCAGGGGTTCGTTCATGGAACCAGGAGTTCGTCCCTTGAAAGTTTAGTGTTTTTTCACAATAACCCAATGGACCCCCCCCAAGAAAAAAACACACCATACTCCCGTCCCGATCAAGTGGATTGGCCAAGAACGCTTGCCAAAAGGAACCAGAACTACAAGGTTACCCTCCCACCGACTAACATAGAAGTGCACAGACCCCTGTAGAAAGCCTACTTTCCTCTTGGAAAGGGGCTTTGTGCACTTCCATGTTAGTCGATGGGAGGGTAACCTTTTGGGACCTTCACCAAAAGTGGACAAACATGAAAAACTAAAAGGTTAAAAGGTCGTCTTTGAGCAGCTGAGTGGGTGCTGGCCCAAAAAGTAAGCCCAAGGACAAACCCCATTCACAAAAAGTGAAAAAAAAGGAAACCTAATGTTGACCCAGGATTAATGAACCCGTCCCATGATTAGGGGGTGTTCCCTCCAAAAGTGATGAATCCCCACTAAAAGGGAACACCCCCCTATTAATCAACCAGGGGTTTATCTTCATCCGGGGTTAACATTACAAGGTGAACAGGTGGAGGTTGAAGCAACATGGCGCGTGTTCTTCTTCTGGCTCCTCGGATTCTCCCAAACCAACCAGCCGACTCGGTCCGAAACCTCCAGCAGCTCACCCGCACTGGGCCTGGCGATTTCGTATCCGAGACGCTACATACGAAGAACGCATGATCTGCATTTATATATACATAGATATCAATTTGTATGCATTAGTATACAAATGATACATATGTGCGGCACGTATATATCTAATATACACAATATGATAACCACGCATCTGCATTTGTTACTCTACGTCCAAAAGCTGAAATTCAGGGATCCCCAAGCAGCGACGGGAGGTCCTCTTGGCCGAGTCTGGCGCACTGATGCAGAAGCGACCAAAAACTGATCGAAACCCAAAGCCATTGGCAACTCTGGGTATGGTAGCAAAAAACGTGGCTTTCTTTGCAGCCTTTGTTTTTTGCAGCCCTTGTTTTTTTTACAGCCCCCCAGTAAAAATGAACAGAGCCAAGCCACTAATTACAAAGCAAAACAACTTGCCAAGAACTGTGAAGCTCCTCGGGTTTTGGATTCCCAACAGAAGGAACCCATTTCATGTATGGGTCCCAAAAACTCGGAGACAGGGACCTTCCGGTTGATCCTGTTGACTGGGGTCCTACCCCTCCAATTAACAAACTGGGGTTTATTGATCCGGGGTCAACATGAAGCGGGTTATCACCAAAAAGTGACCGAATGTGGGAAATCAGATCACGTTTGGAGGGGAACCGCCCCCTGCTCTGGATGGTTGCGAAATCCATTTCGCACCTACGAAACCCTGGTTTCTGATGAGTCCCCTGCAAATGGTTTCAAAGTGGTGCAGGATTTTGTCGATCCACAGTACTCTGTGAATATTCCACAGGGGTGGATTCCACAGATTCACCACATCCAAACTGCTTCCTAGATCCATAGCTGTCAATGGGGTTTCATGCTTATCAGAGTATTGTTCCTGTGGCCGATCTCCTAAGAGGCGCGAGCAACCGTGTCTGAGTTCTGCACGACTTCTGGCCGCCTTCTCCCTGTTTTGTCCACAGCTTGAATTCGAGCAAAACGCGCCGAAGGAACTTTGTCCTCCAGACTGATCCGCAAAAAGGTGTGCCTGGAACGGAATCCCAGGGCCCTTCATGAGTTCGGCTGGCTGGCTGGCTGGCTGGCTGGCTAGCTGTCTGGTTGGTTGGTTGGTTGGAAATGGTTTGGTTTGGTTTGGTTTCGTTTGGTTTGGTTGGACACAAAACAAAACACAAAAGAACCAGGCGAGCTGCCATAGGCAGACTAAATACCGAGTCCAGCATGATTACATGAGCATGAAACAGTTGATTCTAAGCAGTCCACCAAACCACACGAGTTTCACATAGCGCGCGCTGACCGATGCATCAGTGTTTGCTCACTTTGGTGAAAGGGAATGCTGCTGTGGATGCACCAAATCCTGCACCACTTAAGAAACCTTTGAAGCATTATTCCCCTGTAAATACCAAAGCACATGGTTTCAAAGTGGCGCGAAATCGGTACTGTGAATGTCACTGTCTTCAAAATTATGGTCTCTCTCTAATGCCGACACCGGAAAACATGCAGATCTCATCTCCAGTGTCTTCAACACATCTCCACATAATGGCAAACAGGCAGAAACCACATGGTTGATCGAAAGGTCCGGTAAACATGGGGTGACCATTAGGAAAACCACCAAAAGGATTTGACTTCCACCACATGGGAAACGTTTCGCATGGTCCCAAATTGGGGCTTGAAGGGAATATCGATCAACTTCCACATGCAAGGAGTATACCTCGGGTGCCAAAAGGACCCAGATAAAACGGGTTACCCTCCCACCGACTAACATGGAAGTGCACAGAGCCCTGTAGAAAGCCTACTTTCCTCTTGGAAAGGGCCTTTGTGCACTTCCATGTTAGTTGGTGGGAGGGTAATCTGTTGGGACCTTCACGAAAAGTGGGCAATCATGGAAAACCAAAAGGTTCGGTTTTGAACAGCTGAGATACCCGAGATCGGCCCAAAGAGTTGCATGCGGAACTTTCGTCTTTCACTCGGAACAAGGAAGGCACCTGGAGGGTGTGACTCCGTCCCCGCAGGTCCACCAGATATTCAGCATCCGCTGAGACAAGTACACTCCTTACCAGGGCTCCTTAAAGGATATGCTTTAGGAAGGATGCTCACTTCCTAAGTGGATGGCTCAAAAAAGTGCAAGCTGTGTATTCACTACTAAACATGGTCTTCCCAAAAAGTATAAAGTCCATGAAGTCAGGTAGTGAGGATATTTTTTTACTGGCTCATTGTATCCTTGGGACTCCCTGGATACCCGGACCCATACGTGGCCCATTGCTCACAGCGCGAGTGAAACTTGACATGCTTGGCATCCAGAAATAATGATCCACTGCTGATTCACATCCTTCATCTTCATGGTAAGAAGCGACCCGTGTGATAGCAAAGTAGTTGATGCTGTTTCATGGTATTTGGACATGTGCTGCAAAAAGGACTCGCCTGCAAAATCAGATGGGTTGTTCATCATGGGTTCCTTAATGACTGGGCTGGCCTCAGATCCCCTGCCAAAAGTTTAACTTGTGGGTTGAATGGAGACCCCCACTATACCCCAAAAAGCCAAGACTGGGAGGTACCAAGGTAGGGGCAGGGTTCTGAACTCTGCAAATCATGAAATTGCCATTGCATCATGCAGCCGCGAGAGCTGCAATGAATTGCACCAAAATCATTTGACCTACCTTATTTCATGGACCTCCTCCGGGGGGCTATGGGCCTATGGGGGGGGTAAGCCAAGGATAAGCCCTTCATAAGGCCTTCTTCAGGGGTTACTACGTCATAGCCCCTCCCCATAGCATTCCTGACCTGAGGGTCCATGATGATTCCGTTTGTCGTCCTTTAGCCTCCTTTAACGCTTTAAACAAGTTATCCTGCTATAATTTCCTGTCCGTTGTGGGCATACCAATGTTCAAGCAACTCGATTTGCCCCTCAACGAGTCTGGAAGTTCAAGACGGAGATTTGGCCAATCTAGTCCTCAGTATCCGTTCACGAGCACTACCAAGCAGACAAAATCCTTTCGAAAACCCGCAGGATCTTGCGGATTGCCTTGAACATCCCACTAATTATGCTAGGTTCTTCAGTAGAGGGATTAGAATACCTGGATCTTCTGAGGGTACGTAATTTCTGCCGTTTGGCCAAACTGCAGAAAATGTTGCCGATTGAATTAATTTCAGCCGTTTCAATCAATACTTGCCGTTTTGCAAATTTCCTGCAGTTTCGTTCAATGTTGACAAAGCTGTTTTGCGTCATTGCCCCAATTTAGTGCGGACAAATGCGCCTGGAGGTGTCTGAAGGGTATGGCGAGTAAAATGCCCAGATTGCAAAACTGCTTAAAAGCTTCGGATAGCAGGATAATGTTGACACTCGATTAGTAAAGGGTACCGGAATAATAGAAAGTTTTTTTCCTTATTATGGTTCACACCCATTGTTTAAGGGGACCAGAATAATAGAAAGTCTTTTTTGGCCAGGGGGAAAATTAAAAAAAATCCACAAAGCAAATTTATATGCTTTTTGAAAAAAATCATCCCCCCCCAAACAATCACCCAAAATCCATGTTGACCCCAAAATCCAGCTAGCTGAAACTCTGAAATTTGAAAACCATCCCCAGCCCTGAAACTGCAAACTCTTTATTAAACCGTGCTTAAAAAAATGCCAAAAAACAATCAGGACAAGGGTACCCCTCACAGACCCCACAGAACCACAATAATGTGATTGTTTTAGGGTACCACAATAATGGCAAGCCCCCAGCCCCCCCTCCCAGAAAATAAACTATCAGTTGCTTTGCTCAAAAGCATTCCCCTTTCAATTGGTGGCCCACTTGCTTAAAAGCATTCCCCTTTCATTTGGTTGCTCAACCACAGAACCCAAAGCCAGCTGAAACTCTGAAATTTGAAAACCATCCCCAGCCCTGAAACTGCAAACTCTTTATTAAACCGTGCTAAAAAAATGCCAAAAAACAATCAGGACAAGGGTACCCCTCACCGACCCCACAGAACCACAATAATGTGATTGTTTTAGGGTACCACAATAATGGCAAGCCCCCGATCATTTCTTGAGCACGCATTTGGCTAAAACTTCGAGCAAGGAATTCCTAAGCTCAGCTGACCTGGCCCCTGTCAGAAACAAGGGCTGCGCCGCTACGCAGGGTTTCTTTGGCTCTCTTTCCTTAGTTGCGTTTTACAGGAGCATTTAATGTGGCTGCTTTTCAATGAAGAGTTATAAAATGAAAAGAAGAAGGAAATCCATTGGGCAGGGCAAGCCTCTTTGATGTTGCAACAACCTCGGGGCCACGCAAGCAGCGCTTGCCAAGAAACCCACGCAAGCGCTTGCCTGCAGCGCTGGCGGGTTTTTGGCCCTGCCAGGAAGGAATCGACATTTTGTCGAGACCTGCAGAAGTTTTTGGGTCGCCGGATTCTCGTCTTCTCTTTGGTTCCCAAGGCAACATCGCGCTGCCTCCAAAGAAGAAACGCGAGGGATGAAGCCCTCACAACTATTACTGGAGCCTTTTCCGAGACAAGATGCAACACATGGGCGACGGAGAAAGCCGGGAATAGCGAGAAGGGAAGGGACTGTCGGGCGCCGATGGAAAAATGGCGACCAGCAACTGGGGCCCGCGAAAATGACAAAACGCCAGCGTACCTCGATGAGAAACAGGTCTTGAAAAACTCGACAAACAAAACTAGGCAATCAAACATGCTATCTAGAGCATGTCACCGAAAACACGTCACTTGTGAACAATTGCCGGCCCTCTGAGCTTCCTAAACTTGGTTGACGTTGGAAGGGGAGCGAACAAATAATAAAGTTTAGCAGTTAAGTGGTTGGATTTCAACCACTAAACCACAATAAGGAACAATGTAAAATGTGTCCCAACAACAACCATGTAAACATCAAGGAGCCCATCCACACTTCAACTTCAAGCAGCCCGGAGCCAGACCCACGATTCCACGGATTGAGCAATACTTGGGCCGCATGTGTTTGTTTAGGTTTTTCAGGAGGTTCCGGGTTTGTGCGCATTCCGGTTTTCTAGGGGTTGAGAAACCATCGTTCTTTCCAACACCGGCAAGAGTTCTCCCTGGTTTTCTAGAAAGATTCGGATCAGTGGAAAGAGTAGAAACGGAAGCCAGCCCTAGAATTTCCCCGTGGTTCTCCCAAAAGACTGTTTTTTGGGACGCCCCTAGGCTCCCCCGCAGCCCACCCCCCTTTCAAGATTCAAGATTGGGATACTCCTGCCAACTCATTCCCAAAATGTGTGACTTCCGGCAGAGCACAGAGACATTTCTTGCTGTCCATTGACCACAAAGTCGTGGGTCTCCTTCAGCCCTTCCCTTTAAACGAGTGGGTCTTAGGTTGGCCCACCGAAGCCGTGAGGAGTCTTCCGTGTTCGCACGTCGAGTCGGCTGAGAGCCGTCAGGCCTTCTTTTTGCGCGCGAAAAGGAATCCCCAGGGAATTCACGGATAAACTCGTTTTACAACCCAAACAACTTGTTTTAGTGGTACATGCAAAGAACATTGTGATCTTTCTGGGATTGGAAGAAACCACTATTCGTCCCCATGGCTGGTCCAAATTCGCTGCATGCTGGGGAGGTTCTTCGGTTGGAATTCCAGACATGTTGCAGAAATTGTGTCATGTGTGTGTGTGTGTGTCGCAACAGCAACTTGGTACGACAGCTCCCACCAATTAACGTGGAACCTGACAGTGGGTCCCTTTCAAAGGATCATGGTCTTCCAGCCCCCTGTCAGGTTCCGCGTTACTTGGTGGGAGGGTATCTCAAACCAAGGCTTGGTTGATGTTGGAAGGGAAGAAGAAACAAGCAGTCAAAAGGGAATTTCAACCACTAAACCACAATAAGCAAAATGTAAAATGTTTCCCAACAACCATGAAGATAACTTGCAAGGACCACCGCCTCGATGGACGAAATCCTGCACCACCTAAGAAACCCTGGAATGATGATTCCCCTGTAAGTACCAACAAACAATTGTTTCCAATACTTTCAGAGTGGTGCAGGATTTCGTCCATCCACAGTAGGGCTTCACTTTTTGCTAAGGTGTTGGATGGCAACCGAAACGGCCCCCATCACCAGGAGGGATCCAACATGCTTCGAAATACATCCTTCTTAGTTGTGTCATGTGCTTTAGTCGTGAAATACGTAGGCACTATCACGATGAAACAATACTCTGATACATTAGATGCGTGGGTGAAACATTCAACGCGCAAAACAACTTGTAACGAGCTGTCAGCATGTCGCTATCTGCCATTGCAGAAAAAGGTGTCTTTCTCTTGAAGTTGTATTGAGTGATAAAAACAACTCTCGTTATTCTAGGAGCATGCCGCACAGTTCCATTTCAGTTTGTCTGCAAACTAGCGAACCTCCCAATCCTTGGTGCCTCTCTGGTTTGCATTAACCACCCAAAGAGTGTTTCCGAAAAATATACGCATAACCACACCCATCTTGATTACTGAAGCCCTCATTGTATACTCACGCCTTTCCTACCCGGAGTGGACAAGTTTACTCCAAGGAACCAGCCCAGCTGCCCACCCCAGTTTGAAGGCAACCATGGGAGTATCGTTCTACCGTTTTGGGGTTGGATTTGAAGGAAACCACGGGGAAATCACGCATTTTAAGGTCAACAAAAACACGCATGCGCAATTGAGGAGGCACCGCATTGTCTGTTTTGGACACGGGGAGCGGGGGAGAAGGCCCCGATTATGAACCCCCCATTTGGGGAGATCCATTGCAAGGTGGACGCAAAGCGATGCTCCGATTCTCCGTGCAAAGGCCTAGGAGCAACCCGAAAACATCTGGACGAAAAATGCCAAGAGTGACTTCCAAACCTAGGTCCCAAGTGGCCAACACATTTCACCAAGTTCAACGGATGCTCCTTTCCAGCCGGGCCAGCTTGTCTGACTGTCCGACAGCGACCAACTTAAAAGGGGCAGTGCGCTTAGTAAGTGGGTAGTAAGCCTAGTTGCCAACCCACATAGGAGACTTATAACCATGGTAAGTAAGTTGTATCCATGGCTATTACCCACCTACTAAGTTCCTGCCCCCCTAAGCAGAAGGACCTTTCGCATTGCCGAATTACCAGCGTCACAGTTTCAGCGAGTCGCTCTGACAAGTCTTCGCGAACGGCGAGGCTTCTTCTTGCGCTTGCGCTTCATGCTCCAAGGTGCTGCGAGCTTTGATGGATTTGGCCATGCGCGCCGACATGCTGCCGCCTAGGACCGAGGTCGGAGTGAGATCGAAGCAAGCGCGTAAGAAACAAAGACCACGGGCATCTGTGTGCCCAAGACACGCCAGCCACAAGGGTTCTGCCTCGTTGGTGGCCAGATCATAAAGTTCAAGGACTTCTGGATGTAATTGAAAGAGCAAAAACCTTAAGTGCTTTTGTTTGCTTCATTTGAGTGGGCAGCTTGAAGGCTTTGCCAGGTTGAAGAGAAACTTTGAGAAGGGGCAGAGTTTGATTGAGGGGCTTCTGCCCAAGGCAGCACGTGCATCAGCACCCCCACACCCCTTGGCCCCAGCGTCAATCACCAGCATCTAAACCTAGCACCCTGCCGTCAATCTCGCACAAAAGCGCCCGCTGTTCCCAGCGTCTGACAGTTCCTGCACCACCCCACAAGCGTACCTGCACCGGCACCTCAAACTGAATGCCCCCAGCACCCGGCTGTCGATCTTGCAGGGAAATGACCACTTGTGTGATACAACAGAAAGGGCTTCCCAAAGACCAACCCCGCATATAAAGGGGGAGATTCCCTTGTATCACAGAAGTGGGGAAAAACTCCGAGTGATCCCACAACCCTGATCTTGCGCCCCGCCAACAGAACCTGCGCCAGCGGCCCTGACACCAAAGCAACACCCGTACCAGCATGCAGCACCCTGGGTCAATCTTGCAAACACACGCCCGCACCACCAGCACCCTCAAACGGCACCCTCAAACAGCACCTGCGCCAGCATCTCAAGCGCACCCGCGCCCCAAACTGTTTAAACGTTTTCCCCCCGCGGCACCCTGCCATCAATCTTGCAAGAATGCGCCAGCACCCCAAAACTGCATGCCCTCTAGCACCCAGCCATCAATCTCCAGCACCTGCACCAGCGCACCAAAACAGCACCTGCAACAGCACCCCAAGACTGCATGCCCCCTAGCACCCGGCCGTCAATCTAGCAAATCGCTTTCCCTCTTTACTAGAAGTTGTGCCCCTTTAGCTTTCAGCTCTGGGAAAAGAACACATATTCATTTGAGCAATGGGAAGCTTTGGCGGTTTGTTTCCAAATGGGACCTCCCTCCCTCAGCTGCGAACACCGAGACCAGCCATCCCAAAGCCCTATACACACACAGAAGCACACGTCAGCGGTGCAAAAACAGAGGCTAGCCAACACAAACAAAAAGCAGGAACATGTGGAGAATCCAAACCCAACACAAACTCAGGAGTTCAAAGAGCCTCCGACACAGGGCAAGCAAGTCACCATTCACAATTTGCTCACTTTCTCATAGGCAGGGTTTCGACCGTCACTGACATGGGGCCCGCGGCTCAACGCAAACTACAATACCCCTCCGTCAGCTTGTAGTTGGCAAACAAGCGCACAGTGCGTAACCTCGCCAAGGTAATGAGCAGGTTTTGCTAGTGCAGCAAGGTCTCATGACATGCACAGTGACTTGGGACCTTGCACAAAAACACAAACACACGCCAAAGCAGGGATCCTTACATTGTACACCTGAACATTGGCTTGCAAATGGTGGGTTCCCTTTGTTTTGGTGGAAAAAACCATGTTTCAAATGGGCAACATGTATTTTTTAAGGAGCCCTGCAAAGCAAACATGGTTTGACACGAGGGACTCCGGCAACAAGAAATTTCAGTCAGCGAGTCGCCGGGACACCACTAGGCCGACAGATCCAATTCGGAATGCGTCCAAGGAACTTCTGGTCAAGCTTGAGCCTGAGGCGGCCACTGGCTCGGTAATGTTGACCCCAGATTCATAAACCCCTGGTTGATTAATCGGGGGGTGTCCCCTTTTAGTGGGGATTCAGACCACTTTTGGAGGGCCAAGAATGGGACGGGTTTATTAATCCGGGGTCAACATGATGCGCGTTTCGCGGCACCCGGCTTCAAGGGCCACAAGTACATCACCAACACCAGCGAGTGGATGGCATAAGTCACAAGGCCGCACCAGTTGGGCGTGCGGAGTGCGACGCTTACAACAGATCAAGCATCTACGGGCCCCGCGATATGACGAGATTTCCCGTTATTACTTGTGTTGACTCAAGTAAACATGGCAACCAACAGGACGTGTACACCCACCAAAAGGACATCAGCCGAACAACGAAAGAACCAAAAAAGGGACACGGCCCACTGAGATGGCAAGTTTCCTCTTGGATTCCGTTTACAAAAAACCAGCCGAAAGGAGGTTGAAAAACCCGTGGACATGAGGTTCTGGGGCCTGTAGCTTGCGCTTGTTAGGCCACCAACCCATCCACCAACCAACCCACCCACCCACACCCGCCCGCCCGCCCACCCACCCACCCACCAACCAACCAACCACCAACCAACCAACCAGACAAACAAACAAACAAGGTGAACTAATGAACCCAAAAGGCTTCAGCCGCAAGGACATAACAACAACCACTTTTCTTTTAACATCAAAACAAAAACGGCGCAAGAGGCCGAGGCCGCGCGCGCGCGCCGAGGCGCTGTTGGAGAGCTCCGTAAACTGCTCCGCGCGGGTGCGGAGCTCCTTGACCTCCGCCAGGTCGGTCACCTGCCTTCGGTTTGCGGGGGGGGGTAGGGTCGGGGGGGTTGGGGGGGCGGGGGGGGGGAGTGGGGGGGGGGGAAGGAGGGTGGGGGCGGTTGGGGGGGAGGGGGGCATTTGCTATAATAGTTTCGGTGGAGGGTAATTGTGGGGTATTTATCGGGCGAGGAAGAATATATATATATATATACATATTGTGGTTAACGCGGAATCCGTTTAAACCACGAAATGAAACCATTGCTTGTTGGACCTTTCGTGGATCATTCCAGGGTTGCTAAAAAATCGCGCGCTTTTTGGGATGGATGAATGAAGAGTTTGTCCATCCACCTCCCTTCCGATCGAGTTGGTGGTTCAAAAGAAGTCCAAACTAATGTTAACCTTGTATTAAAAATTCCCCCCCAATATTAGTCCGGTCCGGGTGACCCCCCCCAATACTAAACAATTCATATCTCAGAAATTACCCCCCAAATGCAAAATGGATCCCAAAAAACCATTAAACCGGTCCCTCCCCCAGATGGCTGATGAGCCTAATATCACTCAATCTCAATGGACACCTCATGAAATTTCATGGAATCCCATTGGGGTGGCCATGAAAATTTGATGGGAAAGTCACTCAATCTCAATGGAAACCTCATCAAATTTCATGGAATCCCATTGGGGGGCCATGCAAACCTGATGGAATTCTCAATGGAAACCTCATCAAATTTCATGGAACTCCATTGGGGTGGCCATGACAGATCTGAAAAGGAAGATCCAGCAATACTAAATCAAATGGAAACTCAATTCCAGATCTCAAAAGGAAGCTCCAGCAATACTAAATCAAATGGAAAGTCAATTCCAGATCTCAAAAGGAAGCTCCAGATTATTTAGGGGGGTCCAAAATCTTGCCCCCCCAAACCTGACCTTCAAGGGGGGGGGGGGGGGTACGGACTAATACGGGGTTAGCATTATGTGCTTGCCACTAAAATGGTCTTCCCAAAAGGTCCAGGAAGTCAGGAAATGGGCCACAGTCGTGTTCCAATGGCTAAAAGCAGCAAAGCCACAGGGTCATTCCCGTTTCGCTTCCGGTCCTCTCTCCGAACAAGTGCATGTCGAGAGTGCGTGGACTCACCCGAAGCGCAAAGATATGGGTGACTTTTTTGGTTTTATAGGGACAGCAATGGAAACCCCACCAATTTGGGGGTCCAAATGGCCATGGGTCAAACTCCCGTACCCTCAGTCAACATCCCAATCCACACTAAAATAGACTAAAATGGGTGGTGCACCTACCCCACAATGGTACCATTGGTTGTGACCCACAGCAAAATCCCCGAAAAAAGACACACCCACTTCATGCAATCTTCAGAGGAAGCTGCTTGCCATCCTCCACCATGTGCTCGATGTGACCCACCTGAAGCTAAGAGTCTGAGATGCACTGATGGTTCGAGGATGATCCCTGTAGCCAAAAGCCAGTGACCTGTGCTTCAGCACAAAACGTGATCTCCTTTTGTTTGCCAAGACCGAATATGAACCAGATGAGCGTTGGTGTTTATTCCTTACAAACTTGCTTGGACATTATTCAAGCTTCCGCGGACCCTTCCGCATCCTTGCCGCGGGCCAAGAGGTCCCTTCCGCGAACTTCCGCGGCACATGTGTTTCATGGGCTTCCGCAAACCTTCCGCCGCGCATAGTTTACAACATTTGCTTCTGCAAGTATTGGCGCAGAAAGGAATGTCATTTTAAGTAAGGTAGTGTTTCGCCGCAGACTGTGTAGGCTTGGGCTCCATTGGGCTACCCATGCCACGTGGCCACTTGCCTGCAAACACAAGGCAACCCTTCCGCGGAGCTTCCGCGAAGCTTCCGCAAACCTTCCGCGAAATACGCCGGCTGTTTCGGTCTTCTTGGCTTGCTGTTGGCAACTGCTCTTCGAGTAAGCGTTGCGCTTCTTGTACTCGGCAACACCTTTCTTCTTCTACTGCAATCGTTTCTCCGCGCTTTTCCATGCACGCACTGAAACATGTAATTTCATATCAGCCGCAAAGCTTCCGCAAACCTTCCGCGCAAATCCCTTCCGCGAAGCCTTCCGCATTCTTCAGCGCATGTGGCGCGGTGCGCTCAAATGTCAAAATCAACAGATTCAAAATTGCTTTGGTTGCGATTCAGTGCATCATATTTTATGCATGACGACTGCACAAGCAGGCTTGCGATGTTGACCCCGGAGCAAAAAACTCCTGTTTATCAATAGGGGGTCTCCCTGGGTTTGGTAGGGATTCATCACTTTTGGAGGGGAACACCCCATATAAATTGGGGTTGATTAATCTGGGGTCAAAATTTTGTACTGCACCATATGTGGAAGCCTGCCCTATTGAAAGGCACATGCGCCTCAAAAGCGCCAAGTTCCCCTCCCCGAAGGAATAATTAAGGGGGGTTGTCAGCCCAGACAAAATTACTTGTGATGGTCGGGTGGAGTTCTGTGGGAAAATCGATGATGCATTGGTCAGGTTACCACAATCTTAGGAGCCCGACAGCGTGAGCCATCTTTTCTCTCATGTCAATTTTGTCTTGTTTTCCGTTCGAGAGCGAAACCCATCAGGGGAAAGCCGATGCGGTATTCTTTTTTGCGAATTCCTGCAACGAATCATGGTCCTTCAGATTCAGCGTGAACATGAATCTGGGTTTGCTCTTATTCCCGACAGGAACTTACAAAAAGTCAGAAGCCTTCATTACTGAGCTCCCTTTTAATTCCAGGAGAGCTTGACTTTTTGCGCAGCTGAATGGGGATTGGAGCAGTGGCATTTTCCGTTGGCCATGTTGGCCTTTGCCACAAAAAAAGAAAACTTGACCTCTCGAGTATACATAGTCCCGCAGGCATTCTCATACAGTTAAACACATGAGAAAAAACACATGTGCTTCAGAAACTACCTTGCTCCGAGCACGCGTTGATCGGTATCCCGGGGGTGCAGGTGATTTTTTGCACTTTGCTATTGTCCTTCCATTTGCTTAAGCCCCCCGGAAAAAAAAAAAAAAAAAAAAACAAAAAAAAAACATCCAGTAGTGATCGCTTCCTCTTAACACCAACAGGGGACAATAGAAAATATTCATTTCAGCACCAATTTGTCATGCAATGATCATGGGTTAGTTATCTTCGGCAGTTGCCGGATTTGACCGTCAAGGCTTCTGACGTCAAATGGGGAACCCCTCCCAAATCGTGGGGAAACCAAAACTCTAAGAGTCTCTAAAAGTCTGAGACAAGCACTCCTTCTGATGGTCAAAGTCCTGCGGCGGTCAGCTAAAACAGATTATCACAGGAGGGTCTCCGCCCCAACTGGTGTTCAAGAGGTTGCAAGTGCCCTAGCCACGGTCAAACTTTACTGTAACCCTGCTGGACACGGACAAATCAGAGCTCGTCCTCTGGATTCTGCGGGATATTCAGAGCTCGTTTTTTGAGGGGACCCCTCCAAATGGACCAAATAGACAAATCAGGACTTGTTCACTGAACCTTCTGGGACTCATGGCTGACAGTTAATGGACATGTGGTTTTCGCGTGCCCCGCGTCATCCGCCGTCTTTTGACCAAGTACCCAAACTTCCTGAGGCCCATGGAAAGAAAGAGGGGGCACATGTTGTTGCGGCAGTTGTTGTTAAACCCAGCGATTCCATGTCAACCTGGTTTTGTAGGTAACCAAGGGAACCGGGTGCTTGTACATACCCCTTTTACATTCCCCTTGGACAAATGAACCCAAAAGGCCTGCTAATGTTTACCCCTCTCCCCAAAAGGGGTATATACCCCTTATAAAGTGGGTTGGAAACGGAAGCCAAGGAACCGGTGTGAACAAGGGCTATGTACTTCCACCCTTTCTCAACTAAAAGGAACATGGCGAAGGTACTTCCACCCTTAGACAAAAGGAACTTGTTCGAAGGGCTACCTACAGTGGCTTGCCTGGCCCTTGAAACCCTCCCACGGATTTTTGCGCCCGCAAATAAACGGCGGTCTGAGCTCGGGGCTAGAAGGAAGCCCAGGATCTGCAGGTGCTTGAAAATGCCGCCGCCCACCTCCAGAATGATCTTGCCAAACTCCTCGAAGAAAAAGCCACTCCCTTCGGTCGCTCGAGACCAGTGGGACCCAACAAACAACATGCTGATGGACACGCCCCTTGAAGAATCCTGCTGGGGCCTTTGCAAGAGGCCCTTCCAGTTTTTTTTTGGAAGACAGATGTCACTTGAAATAATTTCCCGGCTCCCAGGCGGAATGACATCTTTGACACCCAAACTCGAAGGTCTCAAACTTTGGGTTTCTCTTTGAACGAACCTCAAAAAAGAAGATCCAGTGACACCTCCACTTGCACTTGAGAAAAAGGCATGGGACACCAGTGGAACCGGTAGAACCGATGTTCATTCATTCCAGGTCCTCCAGTTTTGGAGGTTAGAATAAGGGTACCCGATTTTTTTTCTGTTGTCTGTTTTAGTACAGGAACCCTCCCCCAAAAAAGGGTGAGCAAGGGCACCTGGCTGCGGGGGGCGCCTAGCATTGTGTTCTTTCTCGCAAATGACAACGCCAGGGGCCTCGAGGCATGGGAAGTGAGGGGAGCCCCAAGACCCGCTGTTTGGCGAGGCATTTTTTAGGATAACCCCATCTGGTAAATGGAAACCAAGACCAAAACCTGCGGTCCATATCCAGGTCTAGTGTTGACCCATACTCATTTGGTAACAACATTTCGCCTGCTAAGAGTTGTAGCGGGTTAAATGGGACCCCCCCACTAAACCAACCAAAAAAACAAAAAACTACTGGAACGGCTGGTCCCGAACCGCCACGGCAACAGGAGGCCAAGAGGGGCCGGCCCAACGCCCCCGCCGGAAAGTCCTCCGAGCCCAAAGTCACAAAGTAGCAGAGCGAGTCCACCGCTGTGAGGCGACCCCGGTAGAACCACTCCTCGGACTTCAGGCGTCCGGACCCCGGTCGCTGGGTCAAAAAACTCATCCGTGCCTCTCCGGCCAAAGTCAGCCTCGCTTCAAATGAGTGGATTGGCCAACCAAAAGTAACCGAACTTGTTGTGTGTGGGTGTGGCTCAAAATTAAAGAGCTGGGGTTGCGCAGGTGTTGGTCTTATTTTCCGTGCAAGGGGCCCAAAAAATGGTACCACTTTTTGAAGTCACAGCCACATCACTAAGATGTTCCAACTCAGGAAGTGAGCACCTTTGCCACCAAAAACGTCTTTCCCAAACAATCCATGTTGTACTAACCGTTGACCCGTTCGGGGATGGCAAATGTGAGTAACCCGGTACATATGGATTCTTTGGGTTTGCCACTAAATGACTCCAGCTTAAGTGACGAAAGTCACATCCAACTCGAGTGAGGTGTGAGTTCACATCGTAAGTTCACGTCGGGATCGCCTTCAAACCAACTAGCGGGAAAGCCGCGGTGCGCAATGATGCTCATTGTGTGGCATGGAAATAGGGGGGTCTGGACAAGCAAGAACTGCCCATCCCCTTGCTTTGGAAAATGTTTCGTGCATCAGCAACAGCTTAAGAAGTAATCTTGCACCCAAACTTCCTGTCACAAGAGTCTTTGCCGCTCTTTCCGCAAGCAAGAGTCATTGCCGCTCTTTCCACTTTTAGCAGTCTGCAGTGCTGAGCCATGTGTCCATTTTGGTTGAACATGGATGGGTGGTTAAGTCTCAGAGACAAGAGTGGGAGAGGAACGAATGGAGGGTTCACTCACTCATGTCACTCCCTTACCTTCATTCACTTATACCTGTCCAGCTACCTCCAAGACTCAGGGAACCAAGTCCCTGGTAAATGGCTCACACCCATCTAGGCCACTGGAACACACCTATTTCTACAAAAAAAAAAAAGCCAAAGGGACACTGTGCTGAGGCTCACCCTGACCGGCAAAACCCAACCCATCGGAAACCCACACGCCAGGCCTGAAATCAGGTCGCACAGGACCTACCCTTCCCCAGACGACTGCTTGGGAAGACTTGGCGACCCGTTTGCAGGATCGGCCTTCTGGGAGCTTCCAAGGGAGTGAAATGAGCCGCGTCATGTGGCCCCTGATTGTCAGAGCATGTATTGTTTTTGGGACACAGAGCGTGCAAGATTGGCGTTTTAGCAAGCCTTTCTGATTGGGAGGGTGCTTGGAAACATGGGGGACCCCAGCAATGGCTGGCTCGCCATCTCTATTGGCAAAAGCCGGTGCCCAAGCTTATAACTCGAATCTTGGCTGCTCGCAAGTGTCATGAATTATTACTGGGAGACGCGCACGTGCATCGCGACCGCAATGGAGCTGTCGAAGGAGGGAGTCGTAGTAAATTTGTCCACTTCTGTGATGCAACTAGATCGAAGGGCTTCCTTTGCAACGACGGATTATCAGCCAACCTCATTCGCACAACTCTGGGTGCTGCGTCTGTCTTTGTAAAACCCCGTTCTGAGGTTGTTTCACCGAAGCACCCAACTCAGAACAACCAACCCAATTTTGACGACATATTGGACACACAAAGACACACACACACACACACAGGGAGGAAGGGGATGAGGGCCTGTAACCTCCAAAGGCCTCAAATGATGAGGTCTTGGGCTCCTAGGATAAGGAAGCAAGAAAGCCCCATGTATCGTTGGCTTGATATTTCACCACCATGGTCTACCCTTTAGGATTTGTCATCATTTCCCAAGGGTCCATTCTTTTCATGTCTTGTCAATCATCTGATTTGGGTCCCAAAGCCATTCTTTTCATGTCTTGTCAACCATCTAAATTGGGTCCCAAGGGTCCATTCTTTTAATGTCTTGTCAATCATCTAAATGTCCCAAGGGTCCATTCTTTTGATGGGGCCAAGGAACCCTAATGTTCCATGTTTTTGGGTTCCCGAGCGAGCCCCAGCCCATGTACAACCGGACCGTCGCCCCTGTTCACCAAAGCACCGCCCAGAGCACAGGCAGGCAAAGGTTGGCAGCCGATAAGGCGGAGCATTCACCTGAGCCACTTGCTGAAAACGCGGGTAGTTGAAGACTAGTAGGCAGTCCCAACCAGAAATGGGGGCGGATATCCGCCTTCTTAATTCTTGGCATGGCCTTGGGTGGCCAGTTTAATACCAGGTTTTGAATGTTTTGGCGAACCGCTAGATAGTTCCTGTTGCCTCTTCCTGGCCGCCTTGTGGAAGGTGCCTGGTACAAAGTGCTTTGAGGGTGCCCAGATTAGCTTAGATTCTTCTCTGTGATTGCTTGTCGTGGTGTCTTTTTCCCCTTGACGGAATATGTGTGTGTGTGTGTGTGTGTTCCCGAGCCCCTTGGACCCTGAGTATGAGGTTCTTTAACCCTCTAAAGGCCTCAAAAATCGCGAGATCTTGAGCTCCTGGGGGTCTGTCTTTGTAGCTTCCCTTCCAACCCTTTCTTTGGTTCTTGGGCTTAGAATCACTTCCGAACATGCATATGGCAACCACAAAAAGTAACCGAAATTGAAATGGCCGACTAAAATGGTCCAAACCCAAAAAGTTAGTTCTTGAAGGACTTATGATGCTTCCCCCTCAACGTGTTTGTTTGTGCTTTGCGTGCTCGGCAGCGTAGAGGGAGAACACCGTTTGGCGAAGATTTGCTTGGGGCGGGCGTGTCCGCTTTTCGCTGCTTTACCAAACCCTGTCAGGATCAGAAAATAGCGTTGTTCAGCTGGGCTGAAGTTCCAGAATCCTCTACCATTGCTTTTGAACATACCGGGAATCTTGCCATGGGAGTGTTGGGGTTTGCTCAGAAAGTATGTTGCTGGGTGCTTGCCGAAGTGAGGTGGGGCTTCGAGCCGTATAAAACGGCTCGAAGTGATTCTTATAGCAGTACAGGCAGAACCCACCGTCACAAAATCCGCATATGAACAGCCCGGGAAATCATGATGTCCCAGAGTGGTCCTGTTGCCACCTGTTTTTGGGGCAGTTTAAAACAAGCCTTTTCTTGCTTGACGTTGGAAGGGGAGCAAAAAAATGAGTCTTAGCAGTTAAGTGGGGATTTCCCACTAAACCACAATCAGCAAAAATGTAACATGTTTCCCAACAACAACCCTGTTTTGCCAACTCAGTATTTCGCCCAACATCTCCGCTGCTCTCCGAGAGTAATTTCGCAGCAACTGCCTAAAGTGTGAGGTCGATATTTTTTGGCCGCGTAACTTTCTGTGGCTATGTCCCCTTGTCCAGGCAGGGAACAAACAAAAACAACAAATATATCTGGGCTGCCCGTTTTCTGATCCCCCGCGAAAAGTTAATTTAACTTTTAGTGGGTTAAATGAAAACTACCACTAAACACTAAAAGGCTAAAAAGCTATTGGGATGGCTGGGAGCCACCAAGAAACTCTTGCAAAGCCATAGCAAAGGGCGCCATTGCAGCCTATGAATATGGGCAGGTGACTGGCAATTCAGGACCAGCAAAGGTCCATAGGACAACCGAGAAAAGGACAACCGAGCCAAGCGCAAGTGGTCTACCCCTAAACAAGAATTGAGAAGGGTGGATATCCACCACCTCTTTGACTTCCAGTTGGGACAAGATAAGGTCAAAAGGTCCTTTCGCTTTGAGCAAGTGAGAAATCAAATCAAAGTCAAAAGGATTGAAAAGGGAACTCTCCAACAACACTAGCCTTGACCTCAACAAAAAAACACCGGGCTGATTCCGAACGGATTTCACCGGCCGAGTGTCAGCTGTAGTCCTTCGCCGCGTAGTTCATGCAGCCCTCTTGAAGCATAAGGACCTGACCCGAGAACCCGACAAAGAGATGCTTCAAATGGTTCAAAAGGAATCCTTTTCAGGAAAACAGTGTCGGTGAACAGAATGATGTTGTTTAATAGGGACCAACTGGTGGACATCATTTCATGTAGCTGGTGATGTTTGTCCATCAACCACTTGCGAGTGTGACAGTGTGAGTGTGCGTGTGTGCATTTGTGTTTTGAGGACACCCGCATTTTGGGTTGCTTTAAAGAGAAGTCAAGAGGAACATCGCTGTACTTTGACTCATACCCGAATGCCAACAGGCATGTCCTGCAGGCACAACGTTCAACATGCGTGCCAGGGTTTAGATGCAAGAAACAGAGGTGAGGCCGCCCAAAGGGGGAGTGCAATGCCTGTTTTGTTGGCAGTTGCAAGTAAACCAACACTCAAAATCCGAACCTGCCAAACCGAGCACGGCATGCCACGGGTCTGCCTTTTTTGAGGCACTGTTGGACCATGCAGCCTGCAAAAGGTGATACCATGCATAGCGAGTTGAGACACCCGAAGCTGCCTGGTGGCTCCAAATTCTCAATTGTTCTTTGGTTTGACCGGGAGAACTTTTGGCTTTTGGGCATTGGGGAATATTGCTTAATTATTTTTTGCGGGTGGGTTCAAAGAGAATCAATCTCTACTAGAATGGGGAAGGTACCCCTAGACTTTTTGTTGAAGGTACCTGATTTTGGTGGCTTTAAAGGAAACTAAGGGAAACCCAGCAACGGGGACCACGGGGTTTCCCCTTCAAAAGTTGCCGTTTACTGGTGGCTTCAACAACATTGCCACCTTTGGAGGTCAACATTTGGGTATGGCTCAACATTAAACAGGAGGGGCTACGCAAGTTTTAGGCTTGGGTGGTACCGGTTTTTTGAGCCACAGCCATTTGGGGAAATCGAGGGACTGACAGATCTCGGTTACCAAAGCCATATTGCCTTCGATTCGGTGAGACTCTCTTTCGCGCGCGTTGAACCGGCTTCCACTGGGACAGGGCTTCAAATGACATTGGTTCAAACAAATGGTACCTTGGCTTATGGGAACAAAGTCCAAAACCGGTCTAAACCCGGCTGGTTAATTTTGAGCCACGCCCAAATCTCACATTCAAAAGCCGTCCGCCGCATTTGAACAGGACCATATGTCTCATGCCGGTGTCCCCTTTTTGCTGGAGGCTCTCCTGGAAAAACAATCCAGAATCAACTACCAGAATTGGTCGTCTCAAATCCACTGGTACTTGTGGCATGCCAATCCCCATCGCCCCCCCCCCTGTCTCCTGCGGTACACAGAAAACCACCTTTTCAGTCTCATATTTCAACACCAAAGTACCTTTGCAGCCTACCCTTCCATGAACGTGCAACCTGCCTCAGGCTCTGAGGGATCCTGGAACACGATCTTCCTTTTAAGGGACCCTGTAGTGGGTTCCATGTTGGGCAGGATGGCATTTGGAGACAGGTGCCGACACCTGGCTCGCACGTTGGATCTCCTCACATCCGATCCCACAAGGGCATGACTCTTGGCATGAATAGTGACCGTGGGCATCATTTAGGTGGGTGTTTATGTCCACCAACCACTTTCCAGGGGGTTGCTTATTAAAAATTCATGGCCACATGCCCAGTATTAAACTGGTGGACCCAGAGCCATGTAAGGAAATACAAAGGCGGACATCCGCAGCTATTTGTGGCAAGGGGATTGTCCCCTACCAACCGGGTCATCTACCCGGGTGTTGAGCAAGTGGCCCAAATGGGCTTGCTTCTGATGTTTCTCTGAGGCTCGGGTCAAAAGGAAATCCTTTTTAGGAAAACAGCGAACAGCTGGATGTTATTTGCAGGGGACCAACTGGTGGACATCATTTAAGCTGGTGTTGAGTAAGTTGCAGGCTGCGGGTGAAAAATAGGTACCCAAAATGGAGAAGCCTCGAAAAAAGGAGCCAAAGACTCAAATTCCTGCGGCTCGCTGGTGGCGAAGAAACAAATTTGACGCCCACGTTCGTTGGGCCCAGGTCCCCCGCCTGCTGGCAGGCTTGGCCTGGGATGAAGGCGTCCTGCCCGGGGGTGCAGCCCTGCTCCGCCATGGCCCGGTGGCTCAGCAGCCGGAAGAGGAGGCGACCCTCGTCCTGACACAGCACTCGACCAACCACTCGGTTGCGTTTTCTCGGCTCCCCCTGCGAAAAGCGAAAAACTGTTGGTGGTTTTAATTGGAAAACCCAACGAAAAGCTCCGTTTGGTTTAGACCCCTAGAAGAGACAATTCCAGATAGTGACAAACTCCTTGTAAATCCAACAAGGGAAAATGAAACAAAATTATTCTTAATCAAATGGAAGAAAGGCAAAACCAGGCACCCCAGCACTCAACCACTGCCTTTTTGGTCACTACCAAAGCAGATCTCTTGTGGACACGGGCAATCCAACTGTTGGGGGGCTGGGGGGCGCCGGATTTCGATTCGTCCCTGTTTTTTCTCCGGAAACCGCAAAAAAAAAACATGTACGGGGGGGGGGGGCTGTTTCGTTTGGTTGGTTGACTTTTGAAGGGAAGCCCTTCTGATTTTGGAGGAAAGGGCCTGGCCGCTTGGGGTTTTGGGTTGGGGGGGGGGACATGAGCCGTGCCCATGTGCTGCTGTTGTTGTCGTCGTCGTCGCTGCTGCTGCTGCTGCTGCTGTTGTTGTTGTTGGTGGTGTTGTTGGTGGTGGTGGTGGTAGTGGTGGTAGTGGTGGCGTTGGTGTTGTTGGTGTTGGTGTTGGTGTTGGTGTTGGTGTTGGTGTTGGTGTTGGTGCTGCTGCTGCTGTTGTGGTTGTGGTTGTGGTGGTTGTGGTGGTTGTGGTTGTGGTTGTGGTTGTGGTTGTGGTTGTGGTTGTGGTTGTGGTTGTGGTTGTGGTTGTGGCTCTGGCTCTGGTTCTGGTGGTGGTGGTGGTGGTGGTGGTGGTGGTGGTGGTGGTGGTGGTGGTGGTGGTGGTGGTGGTGGTGGTGGTATGGGTGGTGGTGGTGGTGGTGGTGGTGGTGGTGGTGGTGGTGGTGGTGGTGGTGGTGGTGGTGGTGGTGGTGGTGGTGGTGGTGGTGGTGGTGGTGGTGGTGGTGGTGGTGGTGGTGGTGGTGGTGGTGGTGGTGGTGGTGGTGGTGGTAGTGGGGTGGTGGTGGTGGTGGTGGTGGTATGTTGTTGTTGTTGTCGTCGCCGCCACCTTCGGCGTTGTTTTTTTGAAAGAGAAGTCCGTCCAAAAAAGAGGACACGACAGCTCCAGCAAAGGGACATACCCTCTCAGTGGAACCCGCCTGTTCTCTTTCAGAGGAACATGGTCCAAACAAGGATCTTCAGTCAGGCTCCATGTTAGTGGATGGGGGCTAACAAATGCCTGAGGTTGCTATAATCATGGACCTTCAATGGGGGGCTATGGAGGGGGGTGGGGGGCTATCACCCGTGAGACCCTCCATACAGCCCGGCTTACCCTAGGCTTGTCCAGGCGTCGGACTCCAACATGTTTCTACCACAGGGCTTTCTGGTGGGAGGTACCTTACGAGGAAATGTGTGTTGCCACTGGGCTGGTCTTCCTCCCTGATCAACAAGAAACTCACCAGTTGTATGTTCAAGCTACATCCGACTGCTAGATCTTCTACCCCATAGAGTGGCACAAACTAACGTCCACTCTGACCCATTCCTTTGGTTGCTAAATTGTTACCCCTCTGCAAAACAAACATCAACTTTGTGTGGGTCCAATGATGCGGAAAAACACAATTTCCCAACAAGTGCACGTCCAAAGATCCAACCAAATAGTATCAAGATCCATCCAAAGATCCAACCAAAGATCCAACCCAAGATCCAACCAAAGATCCAAGTAAAGTTGCGAGACCCAAGGTATTCATTCGCATGACCCATGACCCATGCCCGTCCCGCGCCCAAAAAATCCACGTCTTCGCCTCCTCCCAGACCGGCCAAATGCCGAGGCCCTCGAGCATGGGCGCAAACATCTCCTCGTGCAGCTGGATCTTGAAGCGCTCCTGACACGTGTGTCAGCTACACCTAGGTCCTCCAGTAGAGAGGTTGGAACAAAGGTAGCCTACTTATTTTTTCCAGTAGTCTATGCTAGTAGGGGAACCCTCCCCAAAAAACAGGGTAAAAGCGCACCTAGAGACCATTCAAAGGCATTTTCAGGTACCCTCCCACAACGATTCCATGGAAGTGCACAGACCCCTGTAGAAAGACTCCGTTCTTTTTGGAAATGGGATTTGTGCACGTCCATGTTAGTTGGTGGGAGAGTATGGGTTGTGGAGGTACGGAGGATATAATAACCGCGGATATATAAGGGGCAATGCCTTGCCAGCTTCTATTGCCATATAAGAATCCATACCTCCAAAATCCCGCCAAACGCCCCTGAACCGGGAGGCACTGTGACAGTGGTTATCACAACTCCCTCAAGGGTAAGTACTGCACGAGGGTTTTTCTCGTAGATGGCACAATTGATGGCAAGCAAAGGGGGGTGGCTAACATGGGCTGATTTTTGTTTGCCATCTACGTTCACGCAACTGTATCCACTAGCCTCCTGCTGAAAGGTAACAACCCGCTGATTGGTCAGAACCCACCCATGGGTCTTAGCAAATGCTCAGAGCCACCACCATCACTTCCGTGGATAACTCGCTGGTTCTCAGTAGACAATCTCCGCAAGTTTTAAACCACTCCAACCAGGGTACCCTCAAACAAACACACCCATAGGTACGAAATGCAGGCATGTCCGTGCTGGGAGCTAGCATTCATGTTGGTCCTGGAAACGGGTCTAAGGATATTGACATGTTCTGTCCCGCAGAAATCGTCAGGTGCAGAAGTATCGGGGGTCTCCGAATTCCTCAAATCAAACGGATGAATCTTTTGGTAGAGTCTGATAAAACTGCAACCATTGGAGGTTCAACAAGTTAGATATGAGTTGATACATCTGGCGCGATGCGGTGTGCCAACTTGCCACCTATCATTTTCCATGGGAAACAAGAAACTCTTTGGCTTTATGTTCCACCAGCCAAAAGCACAGATTCATAGTCGAACTTTGTGCAGTGGAAGTGTTGGTTGGTCTGGTTGTGGAAAAATGAGTTCCATCCAGAGACTGGAAACGTTGGCCTGGGTCCATATCAACGCCCCTGCCAGCTTTGCCGCCCTGAAGCCGACGGGTCTAGGCCGAGTCTCTGGAATGCCCTCGATAAGGCTCACCTGTGCAGCTTTGGCCGCGATGGATGTGGAAAGCAACCCTTTCCCAACTTCCTGAGTGGGACTGGCCGAAAATTGTCCAAATCATGCCGAAATGACTACTTTGTCACTTTCAACAAGGGAACCCTTGGCATCACGAGTTTTCTACAACCATGGGGAACCAAAATGGGCAAACAGCTCAGCTGATTCTGACAATAGTTTCATGGGAAACCTGCAGATTGACGTAGAACCTTAGAGGAACCGCCTTTTTTGGGCCCCCCTTGGTCGTCTGCCAGGGAGTAGTGCACCCTGAAACATGGCTGGTGGGCATACATCTTTAAAATAACATGCTGTTGGCAACAGTTGGGGGAGTTGGGTCAAAGACCACGGTAAAAGGGGGCCTCAACAGGACACCTTCGAAAAAAAGGAACAAAACTTGACAACCACCCCTGCCATTACCCCCGGCTGAAGTCCACCTATCTGCACAACCTGTGCCCTTCACTTCCAAAATATGTGAAATACGGGACCTCCAAACAAGCTCTGGATGGACGATATCCATTTCGCACCACCTAAAAACCCATGATGATTCTCCTTCAAATCCCAGCAGACAATGGTTTCAACCACGATTTCAATATGGTGCGAACGGATTTCGCAACCATCCACAGTAGCTTAGGCCCCGTTGAAAAAAAATTAGGAATATTCCCTGTGGTGATAGATCCCCTTTGAAGAAAACAGAGAAACAAAACGCAAACGTCTTAAGCACATGGAAGGAAAGCAAAGACATGGCAACGAAATAATAGATGTCCCGACGCTGTTCCAAATTTAGCCTACCCATGTCTACCCCAAATATAACCCTCCGTTCGCTTTAGCCCCCTGAGAAAAAAAAAAAAAATCCGGTAGTGATAGATTCCCTTTAAAACCAAAAGCAGAGACTTAACCAACAAAAACACTTAAGCAAATGAAAGTAACATACCTTTGGACACCAATCTCAACGGATGGCCGACGGCGGCTGGCAGCTCGATTTGCTCCGCCTCGGTCTCTTTGAGCCGCACTCGGAAGGCGCCCTCTTTGCGCAAGGCCTCCTGGGAGGCTTCGGCAGTGCCAAAATTTGGTGGTTGGTGGGCTGTTTGGGGGGGGGGGTTGTTTCTCACTTCCCAAGTTGACTGGCCAAAAAAAGCTTGAACTTTTTATTTACCACTAAAATGGTCTTTCAAAAAAGTTTAAAGTCCAGCAACTCAGGAAGTGAGGTTTGGGGTGGGGGTGGGGGGTTGTTTGGGGGGGGGAAGGGCGGGTGCGAGGAAAATGCCTTGTGCAGACTCGGACCTCAAAACAAACATACTCCCCAAATGAGGGAGGTTGCAAAAAAGGCCCCAAAACATGGGGGGGGGGGGGGGGGCGATTTGGTCGCGCCATGTACCACCACTGGAAAACCAGCCACTCGTCTTGCGGCGTCTTACACCTGAATTTATCATCTGAAGGTTTGTACAAGTGGTATGTGGATGTTAGCTATCTCCAAGTCACATAATTGCGCTTTTGGGTTGGTTCATCTCAGATGCAACCCTTGCATTGCATTAGGTCATGCTCCAGTTGCTTGTATTTTGACTGCCCCCAAGAGCGAACGGCGCATGAATGCGCATGAGATTGGAACTTCTTTAATGACAACTGTTGGTTTTAAAAGGGAAACCCAGAGGAAAACTGCCCCCTAAAGAAGACCCTTCACGCACAAGACTTGCTGCTGGCTTGCTTCTGTGATGTCTTGGAGTTTGCTGCTTGTTGCTGCTTTCACACTGGTGAATGGGGCAGTGTTGCTGTTGGTTCAGTAATATGAGTTCAACCCTACTACTGAAATAACAAGGACTCTGTCCCTATGGAACCTGCCCCATGGTAGTGAGCCATACCAGTTTCTGTGATAATGAAGTGCCCATGATCTAATCTGGACAAATTACCATCATTGAAACCGACCTTCGAAACGAAACGAAACGGCCCTCGCCACGGGTGAGCTCGACCTTTCAGTGATCGGATTTGTTTTGCCCATATCGCTCATGAGATTCCCCTTCTCACTTTAGCGGAGACTCCTGAACAAATTCCCGCACTTTTGTATTTGCAATGTGATTCGCTCACATGTGATTCCCTTGAAAAACAAAAATAGAAAATCGACAATGTTCCAAAGCAAATGGACTCACTTCCTGAGTGGATGGCCCCCCAAAAACGTCCAAACTTTTTGGGTGCCACTAAAATGGTCTTGCCAAGAAGGGAACTAAGGGAGTAAGACATTACAGACATCACAAGTTGGTCAAAGCCTCATGCCGCTGTGTCGAAAAAGAAAGAACGTCAACGTCGGGACGCTTTCGGTATCGATACCGAGGCGGCACAAGTTGTGGCGTCCAAAGGGCCGCTGCTTTGCTGGAAAACTCCGCACAGGACCTGCACAAATCTGCCATTACAAAAAGTGATGTCCGCAACCTGAAATATCCCAAGTTAAGGATCTTTACCATTACCCCCACCGCCTGCACCTTGCCGTAGAGATCGACTGAAAGGTTCCGCTCGATGAAAAACCTCATCTTGCTCATGCAGTTTGAGGATCTGGGCAAATGGGTGCTTTTTTGTAGGTACACCTTTTTGGCGGTTCTTGAAGGAAGGACAACCCCATTTTGGGGGTACACTAAAAATGACAAACGCAAATCACTATGGTTCCCAGAACTACCCGGACCCTCAAACGATGGATGTGCACCACCTTTGGATATCAGGTAATCACTCGAATAAATAGCACATCGGACATAAGGAATCTCCCTGGGATCTGCTTGTACCAAATGAGCTCACTTTAGAACTTGCCACAAGATTTCAACATGATGTCCATTGCCTTTAGCTATGAGGTTGCGACTCATTGAATACATCTCATCTGCTCTTGTCTCTCTAAGGCCACTGCAGCATAGGGTAATGAGATCAACCACACCACGGTGAAAGTAGATGGCACAATGTTCCATGCGGTTAAGCAAAGGGGCTGACTAAACCCAACTGAGGGAGATTGTGCGATCTACTTTGACCCAACTGTATCTTAAGACTGCATCCCAAATTCTATGCACACGTCGCATCACCAGGGCGGGCGTCATAACAAGGGACTTCTTTCATGTTTGCGTCGAAAGCATTTGTCCGGTGGGTGGACGGCATACATTTAAATGGCAAATATCAGACCATGTCCAAAACCTGAAATAAGGCATCCCCTAAATGACCTTCATCACGATGAACTCGTTTTCCCGCAGGCAAGCTCACACCTCGCTTGAAAAGGCACATCTTTAAAATCACCCTCTCGGGAAACGGACCCCTGTCCCATAGACAATATAGAAGTATGCATATATATATATATACATAGAGACTTGGTTGCTGTTGACCCCTCCGCAAAAAAGTTTCTCTTTTTTGTGGGTCCAAAGGAAACCCCTTGATCCCTGAAAAAGTTCAAGCCTACAGATCCAACACAATAGCCAGGTACATGTTTCCCTACTCTGTGTATGGGAATTTAGCCCTCTCTAATTTGGCGGTCTGGCAAAAAACATATTTCTCCATGGTTCCCCAAGAGGGTGTTTTTGGGACGCCCATAGCTCCCCCCCATCATGTTGACCCCATATTAATCAACCCCAGTCTGTAAGTAGGGGGGGTGTCCATTTCTGGGTGAAGCGGTTGGAATCAGACCACTTTTTGGAGGTGCCAAAAATCACGATTAGTAAATTGGTTGGTTGACTACTATGGGGTCAGCATTACTGAGTTTTTGGACTTCATACTTTCTCGGACCATTCCCAGTTCCGCTTCCCAGTTGTGAAAGGCTGAAAAAATGGACCTCCCCTCCCGTCTCACACCCCTCTCACCCCCCCCCCCATAGCTTTCTCCTGCAGCGAATTCATTTCTTTAGGGGTTGATTCCCCATTCTTTCAACCATCGTTCTTTTCAAAAACCAGCCGTTTTCCCTGCGATTCCGGAGGTTTTCTAGAAAGAAGGATCCCTGGAAAGAATGGAAATGGAAGGTACCCTAGAATTTCTCCGTGGTTCTCCCAAGAGGCTGTTTTTTGGGACCCCCTCCCCCTTAGCCTAGCCCATGCCCCCCCTAGCCCTCCACAGGCGGAGGCGCTGGAGCATCTTGGACTGCTTCTGCATGTTATCCAAGCGGGCCGAGCGCAAGGAGCTCACCGTGGCGGAGATGGAGCCTAAGCTTCTGCACAGCATGGGGATGGGTGATATATATATATATATATATAGATATATATGGGTGATACTCTTATAAAAGTAAATATGTGTAATATTTATATACCTGAACCCTCAAACTACCCATAAAAAATAAAATACACAAGTCCAGGTAAATATATATATATACATATATATATATATATACATATGAAGTTCCGTCAAAATTTGCTGTTCACAGTAAGTACGTTCGAATTTAGAGTGTCCCCTATCGTTTTCCAGCGTTTGGTCTGTAAAACAACGGTATCGTTTTTGTTGAGAGTCCCCTATCGTTTTCCATGGTTTCAAGCACCTTGAGCGCTATGGATGTCCAAGTGTAGACACCGCGCTTCATATGTCTGTCAATACTGTGGATGTTTGCGAAATCCGTTCGCACCACTAAATGAAATCATGCTTGAAACTCGATCATTCCAGGTTCTAAGGGGGTGCTAGATTTCGTCAATGCGCAGTGTGGGTCCGTGTCTTCTTTGGACGGTACCCTTAGCTTGGTAAGGGAATCCACAAGGAGAACCGAAATCCATGCAGAGTCCTCTTTGACACGTACCCGCATTTGCTTGATTTGGGGGGCCCTGGATTGCCGCAGGGCAATTTGCAGGTGACATCTCAAAAGGAGAAATTTGTTGGACCTCCAAAAGGATAAATTTGAGGGGGCCTGAAGGATGGTAATACGGGTTTGCGTTTTGTTCGGCGCCCTGTGCGTCCGGATATCTCGTGATGCAATGCGCTACCCGGCTACGAATGATCCAGTCGGCTTCTGTGTTTGGGCGTTTTTTAAGTACTGCTGAAACTCACCAGTAGGAACGGGCACATTCGGCGAGTGTCAAGAGTGCCCTTTGCCAATGCGCTTCTCTGTTTGTTTGTTGGGTTCTCTGAGGCGGAGTCTTAGAAACACACATACTGTGGATTGACGAAATCCTGCAGCACTTGGAAACCACGGGAAACCATTGATTGTTTGGTATTTACAGGGGATTCATCGTGCCAGGGTTTCTTAGGTGGTGCAAGGTTTCGCAACCATCCACAGTATGTTCGTGCTGGTGTTGCCCAACATGGCAACAGTGCCTTTCCCTCCGCCAGGCATACAATGCCAAGGCACCGATGAAGGAGGAGAAGACGCCCATCGCCAACAAAATGATCCAAATGGAGAAGAACCTCGCCCAAGAAGCTCCAAAGCAAAATGTGGGGAGTCAAGGCATCCAAGCACTACCACAGGTTCATGGCCCCTGGTTTTGTGTATACTCCATTGTTTGAGGTCATGAAGACTATGTGCAGGAACGAAGTCGCTTTCGCAATACAAGGGAAGGATCAAGGATTGCCTTCAAGCACCCCAGCTATGTCCCAAGTCCAGGAAGCCGAGCTCAGCCTTACGTCTTGGGGCCATGCACCGTTTCGCTGATGGATACGTTTCTCAGAACGAAAATACACACAAACAGGTTTAACAAATGACCGCATGTATGGATATCATAGATACAGGCTTTTAGACAGCAAAATCCTACATGGCCAGGCAACTACTGTAGCCGGTTGTAGTCAACTTACAACGTGGCGCAATCAACGCATGCACGTCAAACACTTGGCTGACCATGCGACTGCGCTTTGAACCAAATTTGATTTGTGTCCAAAATGAAACCGGTTTACGTTTTATCGTGCCACGCCTTACACATGGTGCTTGTGTGTATGTGTGTGTGTGTGTGCCCGTGTTTGCGCAAGTTTCCGGGACACAACTCATAAGTATCACGTGTGTGGGATCTCGAGGGTGCCGTGAACCCTCCTTCATGTTGCTTGAAATTATATAATGGAGAATCACCGGCAAATCGGACACCGGTACCCCTGTCCTCTTGGCTTTGTACAATGCGTACCCTCTTTAGGAAATCCGGTTTTAGGCGTAGCCTACCCGGCAAAAAATCGCGCGGGTACCTGCAGCTTGATTGGGAGTTGTTCGCAGAAATAGGGCCCCTTGAAAGGCTCGATTTTCAGGTACCCCTTGGATTGGTGGTTTGGATTGGATTCTGACACAACACAAATTCATTAGGCTTGCTGAAAAGGCCAACCACTTTGAACATCTCTTATGGTGCCACACGGGAAAATTCAGTCCAACACTTTGTCGCTGGATGCAAGCTCGAAGCATCAGCGACGTTTTGAACACAACAACGCAGTGCCAAATCAAAGCGTGCTCAGGGTGCCGGGACGCCCCCTCACTTCTGGAGTGGATTGGCCAGAACAAGCCCAAACTTTTTGTGTACCACTAAACTGGGCTGCCATCAGATCCCCTGCTAAAAGTTTAACTTTTAGTGGGTTAAATGGACACTACCACTAAACCCTAAAAGCACAAAAGGCTAAGGAACCAAACGGCTGGGGGGCCACCAAGTACAACGGTCCAAAGCCAAAGAGGATAGAAAGTCCGAAACGGAACTCAGGGAGTGAGCATACTTAGCTTCTGTCAAGACTGGGGATCTCCCCCCCAAAAAAAACTCCAAAGCTGTCCAACTTGCGCAGACTGCTTTGCGAGCTCCTCCCATTTGAATATTCGAACCTACCTCGCCAAGAGAAACCTAGTCAGAGTTGGGCTCTTCCACAGGCAATGTTTAAGCCATGTAAGTAACATGCATGCAAATTTGGTGCACTGCCAAAATTGTCCCTGTGGCCACAAGAGTGGCCAAACAGCTTAAAAATGTTGCTTCCCACATTCAATTGGTCCCAACAAGTATGAAGTCCGGACACCCGGTCATGGTGACCCCATATCAACCACCCCCAGTTTATTAATAGGCGGGGTGTGTTCCCCTCCAAAAGTGATGATTCCTCACGAAATCCAGGGAGACCCCCTAAAAAACTGGGCTTGATTCATATGGAGCCAACCACTCAAATCAAACGGGCAGTTTAATTCCTTCCTTCCCACCAGCCACTCCGTGCCCTTCCCCATTCCGACCATTCGGACCTCCGCGAGACGGGGAGAGCCGGAGCCCGCGCCGCGCGCCTCTCCAAGCCATTCCCCGGCGCGATGTTGTTGGTGGCCGGCGTGAACTGCGTCAGCGCCCAGTGCACCGAAGCCACGTAGACCTCACCGAAGCTCGCCTCACAGAGCCGGGCACTGGGCACTGGCCGGCGGTGCCCGGCCGTCCCCCGATCCCCCGGTTTTGGTTGGCTTGTCCTGTAACCTACTTGGGAAATGACTAGGACAATGCTAGAACCATGGGGGCTTTGTAACAGTAACTTTAACCCCACTAAAGCATAAAAAGCCAAAAAGGTAAGAGGATGGCTGGGAGCCACCAAGAGAAAAAAACGGCCTTCCAAAGTGTCCCTCGCACTAAAATAAAGGAGTGAGTTGGTCCAAAAATCGTCTAATCTGTTCATGTTTACCACTAAACTGGACCTTCAAAAAGGCCGGTCAAAAAATCAAAACCTGGGACACAAACCCCAACCACTGCTTATACAAACCCCAAACCCCTCCCCAATGATATTGGACAGCTTGAAT
The DNA here is from genome assembly GCA_963377175.1 of Effrenium voratum. Taxonomy (NCBI): domain Eukaryota; class Dinophyceae; order Suessiales; family Symbiodiniaceae; genus Effrenium; species Effrenium voratum. Next base: position 769,302 of record CAUJNA010001369.1, on the reverse strand, counting down.
TGTTTGACATGGGAAAAAACAGTTGTTTGGGGGTGCCTGCGGAAAGGGTGCTGCGGAAAAAAAATGGAAACAATGGATTTCACTGGCAAATGGTAAGAACCAAGCTTGGAACACATGAGCGTTGGGGTTGATTCCCCATTCTGTTCAACCATCGTTCTTCTCAAAATCTAGCTGTTTCTGCAGGGGCGTTTCTTTTAGAAAGAAGCATCCTTGGATAGAATGGGGAAGGTTCCTAGAATACAGCTCTCTTTCAGGCGCACTTGCGTCTCCTATAGTTCAAACCTACTGTGGATGGTTGCGAAATCCACTTCGCACCACCTAAGAAACCCTGGCATGACGATTCCTCTGTAAACACCAACAAACAAATGGTTTCCCATGGTTTCAAGTGGAGCAGGATTTCGTCCACCCACAGTATCACCTCATGGGAGGTCACTTCAAATGGGTGTGTCCATTTTGAGGGTACCCCTTGTTTGTGGGCAAGGGAATCTAAATAAGAAACCACACAACGGTTGTTTTTATGTCTAAAAAAAAGACAGACCCAAATTGGTGAGTTCAGGGGATACCACCTGGGCTTATTTGTTTTAGGCTAACCCACAAAAATGTTGGTTTTTCTTTTGGATTCCCTTTGAACACCACACACACACATGGGATACCCTTGAAAGACACACCGATATAAAGTTGTATAGTGCTCAAGCCACCCCTTGGGGAGATTTAAGAAACCCTAGCCTCTGATGATTCCTCGACGTAAATGCCAACAAACACTGGTTTCAACCATGGCAACTCATTTCGCGGTGAATCGGATTTCGCGTCCATCACTCAGTTGTTCAGTGACCCTGGTAAAAAAAGGGAACCCTTTTTTGGGAAGACCATTTTTAGTGGGGCAGCCACCAAAAAAAAGAAAAAAGGGTGCCACTGAACAACTGAGATCAGTACGAAAGGCTTCCGAATGACCATCCCTTCCAAACTGCGGCCTCCTCCATGTCCATCAGCATCACCCACGTAACGCCGTTTTCCCCACTCCTTTGGGCTCAGCTCTGGGCGAAAAGGGCATAGATACACGCGCAAGCATACACGCAAACAAACAAACAAACAAACAAACAAACAAACAAACAAACAATCAAACAAACCAGCAATTAAACAATCAATAAAGCAACCGCACAGACACGCACACACAGACAAACAGACAGACAGACAAGCAGACCGTCAGTCAGTCAATTCAACCCACCACTCAATGCACAATTCAAATCCATCCAAACTCAACACATGTTTGTCCAGTGGTGAAATCACAGGCGGACAAAAACAAACATAATAATAAACAAACAAAATAATACTACTATGGTCCTCCGTCTCCGGGTTATTTCTCTGTTTTTCCGTTCTCCGGGATATTTCCAGGAGACCCTCTGAAAACTAGGAGTTTCAGGTGTTTCAAATGCAGGAATCAAAAAGCAGGAGTGGCTTGCAAAAGGCAGGAGTGAACATCAAAAACTAGGAGTGGTTCTTGGGGCAAACAATTGGATTCAAGTTTTGTTGTCTTTTTTCGTTGTTTGGACGCGCAATTGTGCAACTCTGTACACTATCCCAGCAATTATGCAACTCTGCACTGGAGTGGGTATTCCACTGATTTTACTACGCACACTCCGGAAACTCCGTCTTTTTTGACTTGCGGGAGTTTGCGGGTTTTTGCGGGAGTTTGCGGGCTTTTTGCGGGTGTTTTGCGCTGAGTTTCAGGTGTGGTGCTTTCCGGTTTTGCCAATTTGTCGCCCAAAGGCAATACTTCCGAATTCAGAATAATTCTGAATTCTGAACAAATAATTCTGATTCAGGGGAACGATTCTGATTCAGGTCAATGATTCTGATTCAGAACATGAATTGGAGAGTTCCTTCCGTCAAGTACCGAATAATTGCGATTTCTAGAAGTTTCAGGCGTGCAAACCATTTCCAGAAGCGACAACCAATTTCTAGGGGTTTTACCTAAAAAACCAGGAGTTTGAAAACTCCGTGTTTTTTCACTGAGACCCTCAAAAAACTGGTAGTCTCCGGATTTTACGTGAAATTTCCATGATTTGGAAGATATAATAATAATATGACTAATAAACATATTTAATAGTAAACAAACACATAACAATAATAATAAAGTATATTTAAAAGTTTATTAAAAAAAAGGCAATTGGGACGTCTCCGAATCCTCCCCGAGACCCCGAGAGCTTCAACTCGAAGGGCCGGATGTCGTGAAGTTCGTGGCGGTCGATTCGCGTTCGCATGGGATCGAATCGATCCGCTGACTGGGTTAAGCGCCCATTTAAGAGGGGTGCGGATCTATTTTATTATTTGTTTTGTTTTTAATTGTTTTTGTTATTTATTTTGGGATTGTTTTTGTTTGTTTTTTTGTGGGGCAGGGGGTCGTCTGTGCACTCGCTAGTGTGCGGTCGTCTGTGCAGCTGTGCACTCGGATTTTAGCCAAATGGGATCTAACCCAGTCAGACGCGTTGCAGTGGCAACGGTAACCATTCTATTGGTTGATTCCCCATTCTTTCCAACCATTGTTCTTTTCGAAAACCGGCCGTTTCCCTGGGTTTCTGGAGGTTTTCTAGAAAGAAGGATCCCTAGAAAGAATCGAGAAGGTAGCTCTAGAACCGTAGCCATTTGAGGATCTTAACGCGTCTTTCTTAGAGGCCTCTTGGTGGGGTGTCAGTCGAATTTGCAGAGTACTTGAGTGTTCGGCCAAGTTAGAAAGTTCGTGGTAACCTAGGTTATCACCCACTCATGAGCTCCCTGAATGTGTTTAACCCAGTCAGTGGGATATATCCCATTGGCCAATCACTTAGTTACGAACTTGGCCGAACACTCAAGTAGAATCCCCGTTTCCGTTCTTGAGCCTAAGATTCCGCCAAACATGTTGAGTCTATGGTCCACTCAGTGACAGGAAAGGGGGACTCACTGAAAAAAACAAAAACAAACGGGGAGACAAACCATTTTTTGTCAAATGTCCACGGGAACCAAACTCCAAATCCCGGCACCGAGCAAAAGCTCAGGGATTCAATTGATGACCAAGGCTCAGAGCGGTGATGCCATACCAAGCGCACGCGATGAGGTGGTTCATGGCCAGCATCATCATCAGGCCCGCCACGATCTTCATTACCTGAGTCGTCACCTTTCTGGGTTGCCATTGGGGAAACCCAACACCAACACTGGAAGTCAGGGTCAATTTAATCGTATGTTTAAAAGAAAAACTGGGCACCACCCAAAAACGATTACTGTTTTGTTTGCCATCTCCCTTGCAACAACCCCAAAAAAACGAACCCTCAAACACAGACGCACCCAAGAGGATGTGAGAAAGTTGGGATGTCCATCCTGCTTTGGGGGTTGAATCTTCTGTTGTCACCCCAAATCATAACGTGACAGTAGACTTTTGAAAGTGTCAGTTTCTCATATTAAGTGCAAAGCCATGAAGGCGAATCATGGTTCACAGACCGGAAAGAATGGAACTTGCTAAAGGACCTTCGATCTATGTGAGGTCCTTAAAAGTTTGCCCAGCTGCCACTGAGGCATCTTGTGTTCATTATTGTTCAGAGAAGGTCCCAAAACAAAGCTGAGGCAAGCAAATGCCCCACGGGTCTCGTTGCAGATTCACTTCCTACTGGCTGTTGGGTCACCTGTGGGCCCTAAAAGGTCTGTGTGAACCTGAGAGACCTCTCAATTCGAAACGGAAAAACGTGCGAGGAACCTGCAAGGGGGCCCGTCTTAAGCTCGTTCTCCGTTGCTGCAAACAAAAACATCCAAAGACGCCTCTTGGCCATAGACCAAGAGGCTTGACGTGTCTTTTTTGGGGGATAAGGGCCCCCCCAGACGATGCAACTTCCCTTTCGGATCGGGTCTTCGGATCCTTGGACAACCTCAGACAATCCAACTTTTTGGAAGCATCTCGGATCCTTGGACAACCCGAAACGATCCAACTTCCCTTGGAAGAGCTCCTCGGATCCAAGATATTCAAGAGCCCAATCCATCCATTTCCCTGGATCGATCCAAAGCCGCCATGAAGGCGTGGGTGGAGAGGAACCGGTTGGCCAGCAGCGAGAGCTCCCGGTAGAGCTTCACCACCCGCAGCAGCCGCACCAAACGCAGCAGCCGCAGGGTCCGCAGGAAACGGGCGGATCGGATCACAGCCCCTGGCAGAGAAAAACAAAAAAAGATCCGCCCTGAGCCCTCGAGCGGAGCGATGCAGTAGATGATCTTTTAAATTGGATCCAAACGTTTTGCCTACCACTAAAATAGGCCAAACATGTCCGCAAAACAAGAACCAAACTTTTTGTCGACCACTCAAATGGTCCAAAGATGTCCAAACCCAAAAAGCGACTGAAGTCCAAGAACTCAGGAAGTGAGGATAGCAATCGGGTCATTCTCACTCGGTCAGTTTGAAAATGGAGTCCCGCCGCATCACAGAAAGTGGCCCTAAAGTCCTGTGTCCTGCAACCGTGGAACGGTAGGCGCTTGGTTTTTTGCCTTAAGGGGCAGGGGGTGACAGAGTCCACACTTCTACTCTCTACTTGCCGTCTTTTGCAACAGGACGGCATTAGAACGTTGACCTTGTCTGTAAAATATGCATGCTTTCTTTTTGGAGAGTAGCTCCCAATTACCACTAAGCAACCAAGCCAAACAAAGAAAAACCACACTCCAAAACTATGGATCCTTCAAACGGGCATGTTCCAAATTTCTAGGGGTACCTTCCATTTCCATTCTTTCCAGGGATCCTTATTTCTAGAAAACCTCAAGAAACCCAGGGAACACAGCTTGAAAAGAATGAGGAATCAACCCTAGAAAATTGGCGTCATCTTCTGACATCGGGTCTCAAAGTTCTAGCTCGAACCACGCTTTCAACTATCGTGGAGCCATCCTCATTTCTGGGTTGCTCTTTCCCCAAGCAAAAGGTTTAGCCTTTTGCAGGTTTCCTGGAGATTCCAATGCCGAGGAATTCCTAGGCGTTCTGGTTCTCAAGGCGTTTTAGGCGTTCTAGGCCCATTTTTTGGCGGGTGTTTTGTGGACATTTGCGGGCGTTTCCAGTTTCAAGGCGTTTGCGGTAATTTGCGCTGGGTCAATGCCAAGAACTAGGAATTCCTTGACGATTGAATCTCCAGGTTGGGAAAAACCTTTTTCACCAAAGACCAGTCAAGAAATGTAGTTCAATTCGGCCCACTGCTGGAAGCTAAACATTTCGCACAAAAGACCAATCCAAAGCAATCCACATGGAAGCGAGGCAGTGCCGTCCAAAACGGGCGCTTTCATGCTTTCAGAGGTATAGTGTAAACCCCTCTCCCTAGGCAACCTAGTTTTGGACCCCATCTAATCTTCTGCAGGGGTGCCGCGGGCTCATTGGATTTCGCTGGTCCCATGCACTCCTGGTATGAAAAATGCAGGTTGCAGCCAAACAAGACGGCAGCCCAGGGGGCAAACAACAAAAGCACAGCTCCACAGTTTCATGGGTCCAATTGTTTCTTGGTTCAACACATTCATCCTACTGCGTCCGCCAAAAAAGCACACCTCACTTCTTGAGTGGATTGGCCTCAAGTCTCAATAGCCTTTTGTTTCAATGCAACATGGCCTTCCCGCCAAAAAATAGGAAACTGGTCGATATATGGGTTTGCCTCAAAATAGGAGATAGAACCCCCCAAAAGGTTCATGTCCTCTTGGTTTCCCTTTAGACCAACCAAACAAAGGGTTGCCTCAAACCATGTCATCAGGCAACGAGCATCTCATTTGAGTCATAATCAAAACTTGGTGTTAAAATGGTCTACCCAGAGCCTCGGTACAAAATTAGAAAGGCGGCTATCCGCACTCATTTCTGGTTGGCACTGTCACTTGTTCACCTTCAACTACCTGTTCATTGCCCGCTAACAGTTTAACTTTTAGTGGGTTAAATGGAAGTCCAACCACTAAACACTCAACAGATCAAAAGCTAAGGAACCGGATGGCCTTCGGGAGCCATCAAGGAAATAGACGTTGATCCATATGTTCTTTGGTGAGAAACCCCGGAGGTCCCTGAGAAACGGCATCGAGAGTCCACACTTCTACTCTCTACTTGCCGTCTTTTGCAACAGGACGGCATTAGAACGTTGACCTTGTCTGTAAAATATGCATGCTTTCTTTTTGGAGAGTAGCTCCCAATTACCACTAAGCAACCAAGCCAAACAAAGAAAAACCACACTCCAAAACTATGGATCCTTCAAACGGGCATGTTCCAAATTTCTAGGGGTACTTTCCATTTCCATTCTTTCCAGGGATCCTTATTTCTAGAAAACCTCAAGAAACCCAGGGAACACAGCTTGAAAAGAATGAGGAATCAAGCCCTAGAAAATTGGCGTCATCTTCTGACATCGGGTCTCAAAGTTCTAGCTCGAACCACGCTTTCAACTATCGTGGAGCCATCCTCATTTCTGGGTTGCTCTTTCCCCAAGCAAAAGGTTTAGCCTTTTGCAGGTTTCCTGGAGATTCCAATGCCGAGGAATTCCTAGGCGTTCTGGTTCTCAAGGGGTGTTTTGTGGACATTTGCGGGCGTTTCCAGTTTCAAGGCGTTTGCGGTAATTTGCTTGTGTTTGCGTCCAAAACTTGGTCAATGCCAAGAACTACTAGGAATTCCTTGACGGTTGAATCTCCAGGTTGGGAAAAACCTTTTTCACCAAAGACCAGTCATGAAATGTATTTCAATTCGGCCCACTGCTGGAAGCTAAACATTTCGCACAAAAGACCAATCCAAAGCAATCCACATGGAAGCGAGGCAGTGCCGTCCAAAACGGGCGCTTTCATGCTTTCAGAGGTATAGTGTAAACCCCTCTCCCTAGGCAACCTAGTTTTGGACCCCATCTAATCTTCTGCAGGGGTGCCGCGGGCTCATTGGATTTCGCTGGTCCCATGCACTCCTGGTATGAAAAATGCAGGTTGCAGCCAAACAAGACGGCAGCCCAAGGGGCAAACAACAAAAGCACAGCTCCACAGTTTCATGGGTCCAATTGTTTCTTGGTTCAACACATTCATCCTACTGCGTCCGCCAAAAAAGCACACCTCACTTCTTGAGTGGATTGGCCTCAAGTCTCAATAGCCTTTTGTTTCAATGCAACATGGCCTTCCCGCCAAAAAATAGGAAACCGGTCGATATATGGGTTTGCCTCAAAATAGGAGATAGAACCCCCCAAAAGGTTCATGTCCTCTTGGTTTCCCTTTAGACCAACCAAACAAAGGGTTGCCTCAAACCATGTCATCAGGCAACGAGCATCTCATTTGAGTCATAATCAAAACTTGGTGTTAAAATGGTCTACCCAGAGCCTCGGTACAAAATTAGAAAGGCGGCTATCCGCACTCATTTCTGGTTGGCACTGTCACTTGTTCACCTTCAACTACCCGTTCGATTGTGGAATGTGGGAATGAACCCAGAGGTCCCCGAAAAGGAAACCACCAGTTGGATGGTTTCTAAGGGTCATTCAATGTCTCATCTCGCACCAGCAACTCATTTCGCGGTCGCGCCTTCGCCTTTTGCCAAGACCACCGCCTCCAAGAGAAAGACGACGCAGTCGATGAGCACAACCAACCTATTCCGCTTCGAACGTGTAGCTTCAAACATGTGGAAGATACATCCCGCCTATTCCATTTGTCGAGTCTTCCCAAACAATATGGACATGTGGAAGATACATCCCCCCCTACCGAGAGAGGGGGAGGGGGTGCAGGGTCCGGGACCCAATTCCATTTGTGGAGTCTTGCCAAACAATACGGGTTACCATCAATGGCAATCTCCAGAATTCGAAAGCCCCCCCATTTTTAAGGGGGTGGAGATGAAGATACCAAAGTCGTTGATTCTTGGGTGCCAATCCTTCCCAGAGATTCTATTGCCCTGCATGGGTACCCTAAGGGCTTGCCACCCTTTAAGAACCGAAAGGAAAGTGGCTGGTTGCCTACAATGTAGTGACTTGCCTTACGTGGCAAAAGTGAAAAAGGTATTTCGGTCAAACCTAAAACTGGAAAGAACTGGCCAGTCTGAGCTGCAACCATTTGCTGAACAGTCAAAGAGTCCAACAAAAGAGCGCCCAAGGCGCGGCTCGTTTGGATTATGTCTCAGAGTCTCAGTGGATTTCCATGGGAAGAAAAAGACTCGGCATCCTTTTTGTTGGTTGCTTGAGTTGAAAGGGAACCCTTCCCAAGACAAGTTGGCGAAAACCTGCGGGCTCCACTGGGCAACTGGGATGTAGATCCTCTGGGCTGACCAAATCGACCAACCTTCGAGCACGGCAGCTCGCAAAACCAGAGGACACATGACTCGGATTGAAGCCAAGGGCAAGGAAAGCGCGTTGCGGGCGTCCAAAATCACAGAACAAGTGACAAAATCAATCTCTCTTTAGCTAATGCAGGAATGATTGAGGATTCTCAGCCAACTCACTGTCATGCTCAGCATCATTGCTACTTGCAGGCTGAACTTTACTACAGGTTTCGGCTCACACTCGAATACAGCTCGAAACGAATATGGGTATGTGCCAAAAGAAGGGACTCCGGACAGAAATGTCACTTTTCCTCCGGGCTCCCTGTAAAACAAGCAAACATTGTTGCCCTCAACAAGCACACAGACCCAAATAGGTCTGGAAGCGATCGATCCAAAAGTACCTCACAATCTCACAAGCTTGTTCAATCTTCGAAAGGAAACCACCATGTGATTCCCCCAGATAGCTGAAAGCTATAGGGGTTCTAAAACCAATAAAGAAGGGAAACTAATTTGCGAGATTGATAGCTGGGTGCTGGGGGGCGTGCAGTTTGGGGTGCTGGTGTAGGTGCTGTTTGGGAGCTGCTGGTGGTTTTTCGAATATTGACGGCAGGGTGCTGGTGCAGATACTGTTTCGGGGTGCTGTGCGGGGCGCTGCTTGGGTGCTGGTGACGGCGCGGGCGCATTTTTGCGAGATTGACGGCCGGGTGCTAGGCGGCATGCAGGTGGCAGTGCGGGCGCACTTTTGCAAGATTGTTGGTAGGGTGCTAGGGGGTATGCAGTTCGGGGTGCTGGCGCAGTGCTGTTTGGGATGCTGTGTGGCGTGTTGTTTGAGGTGCTCTTCGGGCGGTGATGTTAGAGGTGTTGGCGTGCAATCGTTGGCGCGTATTTTGCGATCTGGGGTCTATGCTGGTGTAATGTCTTCTTCCTTTTTTCTGGGGGAGGGAAATACAATCGTGCCCATCAGATCGTACACCCCCCAGCCCTCAGGCAACATGTGCGGCCTTCCATTCCCAATGTCGCCCTAGAACATCAACACACAAAGAGGGAAAGGCACCTTAAAATCGCCTAAAGAGTGTCACGTCTCGAACTTTAGTCCACAAAATTGGAAGATCTACTGTGGATGGACGAAATCCTGCACCACTGTGAAACCAGGCGAAACCATGTTTTGTTGGCCTTTTTCAGGCGAATCGACTCATTCCAGGGTTTTCTTCGGTGGTACGAAATGGATTCTGTCCATCCACAGTCGGGAGCCCAGCTGCTCAACAGCCGCCTTGCATAGGCCGAGCTGCACATCCAGACAAAACCAGGACTGCAAGTAGATCAAGGCCAGGCGTTTGGGCCGAAGCTCTAGCGTCCCTCCCAGCTGGATGCCAAAGATGAAGTGAAGCCTAGTCACAATCAGCTCGAGTTCAAGAGGCCCCTTCCATTTGCTTTTTCGCCCCTTGAACAGTCCAGTAGTGATAGAATGTGATAGATTATCTCAAAATCAAAGGGAAATAAAACACATAAGTCTTAAGCAAAATACGAAAGTTACCCATGCCAAGAGTCACAAGAAGCCTGGCTTCAAAGAGGTCCATCTGCCCAACATGCGGTTCACACGATCTCCGAAACTCTGGGACTGCACGCTTCATTTCCGAGGCCGGCTTTCAACTCTGCGGGTGTCTGATACCCCGAAGACCTGATCAAAGTCAACCTCTCACTTCGCAAGTAGAGCCTGGTCTCAAAATCTGGGCTCTTCTTTGGCCTCTGCGCGTTGTTTTTCAACAAATAAATTTGCAGAGCCGGAAGGGCCTTCGCGTTGACGAATGCGTCGCAAGGGTGGCTCTCTGGTAGCGCAATTGCAAACGCAACCCATTTAATGGTCTACCCGGAATCATGTAAATGACTCAAAAGGGAACGATGCAGCCGCCTTTATGGCTGGAAGCAACCCTTACCAATCTTATTTTTTGTGGATCGCTTCACTTCGTTGATTCCCAGCAAGGGCTGTGTGCTTCTCGAAGGATGCGATGCGGACAAGGCAAGGATGGTTGCCTCCAGGTTTCAAGGGAAAGGAGGACAATTGCATTTTGGAAAACTAGATGACACTGGATGGAAAAAACTCCATCTAAACCAGTGAAACCCATGAATTTCAAACCAAACTCACCTGAAAAGGAGCTATGAATATATGAGTGTGGCCCACCCAGGTCAGGTCGTGGTAGATACCAGATGTTCATTCTTTACGACTGACACACAAAATCAAAGTCTCGGGCAAGTTTGACTCATGGGCTTTGGACGCGGCATCTGTCCATAAATGTTCATTAGAGTTACACTGCAGTTGCCAGCTGCAACTCCGTGGCGAACATACGGGAGTTTCAATATTCAGCCGTGCCTTTCTCTTGAGTCCCGATTCGGGGGTCTGATTGAATGCAAGTCCCCAGGCCAGGATCCCATCTTCGGAGGAAATGCAACGCGAACTTTTAACCGTCCCTGTCTGCAGAATTATCATGGAACCCTACATGGGTCCTTGTCGGCGATTCCGTTCAAACAGATTCGTTGGGTTCCGGCGTTTGTGAGTGGCAGCCGCGCATGACAAATGCCCAGGGCATGGTGCCATTACAAGCACCCAACCCAAAAATGCACATTTGTTTCACCTCATGTCAACACTGGTATTTTTTAGTTGCTCCCTTCCTGAGTTGATGGGCGAAAAGTCCAAGTTGTGTGTTTGTCACCAAAACGCTAAAACGGGGGCCTTCCCAAACAGTGACTCGAGTCCAAAACGGACCTCAGGGAGTAAGGTTGGTGTTCACAGGGACCCAAAGCAACAACACCCCAATTTCGGTTGGGGTCCAGTGATGCCCGATCCAGATCGGCACAGATCCAGCCGACCGGGGGCCCTTCTTGGCGGTTTGGCTTGGTTTAGCAGCGAGGTGTCCCACGTTCAAGAGGAACTGGGGTAAGCCCCATTTCCCACAAATCCGAGCTATCGATCCAAGAGGTGGTTTTGCAGTTGGTTCGGATCACGCGCGGGCACCTCCCCCGCTTGGTTTTGCAGCATCTCTCTACTTGGTGATTTGGATTGGTGATTTGGTGGTTTGGGATGGTTTCCCATTTACTCTCTACAAGAAACAAGGCTTCAATGCCCAAACCACCAATCCAAACCACTAAAATGAGGGTTATCTGAGTTTTGGTGAAGGCGGACAAAAGCTTGGAGACTCCGAGATATGTTTTGGTGAATCTTGGCTTCCCTTTGTTTTGACCCGTTGACCATACTGTGGATGGACAAAATCCATTTCGCACCACCTTTAGAAACCCTGGCTTCTGATGATTCCCCCGCAAATACCGACAAATATTGGTTTCTTAGGTAGCGCTAGAAGCGGATTTCGCAACCATCCACAGCAAGACCAACGGTAAGCCCTGGATCATTGAGCTGAGATGCGGAATGTCCAGGGTCCAAAAGCAGAAGGAGAAGATGCCAACGCCGTCCAGGACCTCGTTCAGCTCCGGCACCGAATACATCTCCAGAGGGATAGTGATCCTGATGCCGGGAAAAGCAACAACACAAGCAACCACATGCCCCTCACCCGCCCACCCACCCACCCACCCACCGACCCACCGACCCACCGACCCACCGACCCACCGACCCACCGACCCACCGACCCACCGACCCACCGACCCACCGACCCACCGACCCACCCACCCACCCACCCACCCACCCACCCACCCACCCACCCACCCACCCACCCACCCACCCACCCACCCACCCACCCACCCACCCACCCACCCACCCACCCACCCACCCACCCAGACACACAGACACACAGACACACAGACACACAGACACACCCACACACCCACACACTCAGACACAGACACGCAGACACAGACACAGGCACAGACACAGACACAGACACAGACACAGGCACACACACACACACAGGCACGCACAGGCACACGCACACGCACAGGCGCACACACAAACACGCATTCAGACCTTGACCACCCTTAGTTCCACTAAATGTTCACCTACAAAGTCATAGTCCTGAATGTCCGAACGAACTCTGCAGGGGTGCTCCCTCTCGCAAAAAAGGATGCAAACAGGAAGCAAACCGCGGGGTCTGCATGTCACAAAACAGCCCTCAGAACAAAGATAGGCTTCCTTCTGATTTTCCTTTGGAGCGGCTCCGCAAGGGGGCGCCCCAACAAAGACGAGCACGGGCGTCTTGATGTCTTCCAAGTGTCAAGTCCCAAAGGATGAGGATGGTGGCAATGGAGGACCAAAAGAGTTGCCACCTGCTGCGGGGGCCCACCACGTACTGCTGGAGCCAGCTGTCGTCCGTGAGGGCGTTGTTGATCCGCAGCGTGTGGTCCCTCGGGGAAAAACAAAAGAAGACGTGCGCTATGCCTTGGTTGACGTTGGAAGGGGAGCAACAATTCTCAAATTTTAGCAGTTCAGTGGTTGGATTTCAACCACTAAACCACAATAAGCATCCATGAACGGATCAAGGCGGCACAAGGTGGAGTTGCGGGGAGTTGCGGGGTTGGGCGTTGAGGGGGGGTCATGTTGCATCATGCAGGGTGCTGTGGACGAGGCAAATGAACCAATAACTCAGTTTCATGCTGCGCACGAATGTCATTTGCAGGTTGAATTTCAGAGTGCTGCCGGCTCGGGAGTGCACACATCAAGAAAACACGATCTGGAGACAACTTTGCGGGCGCTGGGCAAAAATCCAACACATATGTAGATAAACACAATAGTCAGACCAAATCACAGCGGGGCACTGCAATTTACGGGATTTACTAGCCCGTCAATATCAAAGGAGAGGCAAGTTGGAAGTCCAATTCACTCGCACGCGCTTCCCCAAAATAGCAAAGGCATACAGTTCATCATTCTGGAAGCAAATCACAACGGGGCGCCGGAACGCGCTATCTGTCTTTGTCAATGCAAAAACAAGTCGGACAGTTGGCGACTCCTATGCGTTTCCTAAACATTGAAAGGTGAGAAAGTCATGCGCCAAGAACCACATCACAGTGGAGCGCGGGGAAACACTATCTTTCAGTCCCAATAGAAAACAAGCTGGGAAGTGCTTTCCAACCAAGTGGTATGGTAGCAACCAAAAGTCTTTTTGTGGCCCACTGCAAAGAAGGAACTACGTATAGGTTGGTATGCCCCAGCTTAATAGAACACTTAGCGCTGAGCAATTCCCAGCGTGCAATTCTCTACCCCAGTATTCAAGGGAAAATGTGGGTGGTCATAATGCCTTTCTTGTATCACTCCAAAGGGGGCATCAAAAATAGGCACGCCCGAAGGTTAATGGTACCTCCATGCTCCCTTGGCCCCCGGTCCAAGCAGGATGCAAGGGGCCAAGAGGTATCGCACATGAATTTGGAGAGCCGGTTCTCATTAAATGGGGTTCGGAGCGCTGTTTCACTCTAAGGCTCATGACCCCTCCAATGCAGGGCCCCGGGCCCTCCAAAGAACCTGGACCCTTCAGGGTCCCTTGAAAACAACCCATTTTGGGGGCCCCAAAAGCATCGGGAGCCTTAGGGCAGCAAAAATCACCGGATTTCCCCGCCAAAAGTTGGTCCAATTGCTGGTGGTGTCCATGGAAACTGCCAAAAGCTTTTGGAGCTTCCACAAATGGTTAAAAAGGGACATGGATGAAACCCTGTAATCAAAGTTAAATTCAGGGTAAGTGGGTCTAATTGGCTTCAAATACCTCGAACTTAACTTGTTCGTTGGAATTAAAGGAAAGCCAGCACGAAACCAACTTGCCAATAGGAACTGGACACCGCTTCCCATTGAGAAACCAACTTGCCGGTCTGCAAAAGTCCGAGCTGCGGGGACATGAGGCTCACCTGGCGCGTGGATTCGCGAGACGCCACGTGAAACCGTCAATGGGGCTTTTGCCTGAAATAAATACGTACCCTGACATACCCCTCCAACAAAAGAAAAGAAGAGGGAACTCCTTTCAAGATGGCATGATCGTTTTTTCATGTACCTATGAACTTTTGGGAGGATCCTGTAGCCATGATTTCAGGATGCTCGGTCGAATTGCGGACCCCCAAAGGAAAAGCCCATGTGAACCCCAAAGGAAGCCTCCCTCACAATTGCTCCGCCACAGAGCTGAATCCCCAAGCACTTCTCGATAAAGAGGAACGCGCAAAAATCATCTTGCTTCCTGTTGCTTTCCCTTGAAAAAAGAAAACAGAAAACAAAGAAGCCCTTTCTTAAACAACAAACGAGACCTCTACCACCTGAAACCAGCTGAAAAACAACACATAAAAGGGAGCTCCCTCAACCAAAAGAAGAGACATACCCAGCCGGGCCCAGCGGTTGGGAGAAAACCACACCACCAGAAGCACATATTCTCACTGGCTGAGTGGATGGCCCAGAAAAAGTTCAAACTTTATATTTACCGCAAAAATGGTCTTCCCAAAAAGTGTAAAGTTCATGAACTCAGGAAGTGAGTATTTACCAGCTCCCTCTTCCCGAAGCGCCTCGTACATCCGGGCGGTGCCGGGGACTTGGCTCAAGGGGATCTTCCACACCGGCTTCATCTTCAAGATGTCCTCCTGCTCCCTGCAATTTTGGCTTCGGCTTTCCGAGGCGAACATTACGCAAGCCTCAGCTTGGCCAAGAGGGAAACACTCAGCTTGAACTTCGAATTCCGGTGGTGAGGCGGAACCCATGCGAGCTATTCTCCTACTTGCGGATACGCCCACTGGAGCAGAAATGGTTTCCAATAGTGATAGATGCCCCTGAAAACCAACAAGGGAAAATTGAAAAAAAACAGTGGAAGTATTTGGGTGTGTCTCTTTGTCCCTTTTCAGGTTGGTTTGAGGAGAAACCAAGAGAACAACTCACACAGCTTGTTGGCCCCCCTGCTTCGATGTGTCCTTTCTAAAGTGGAACATTTGCAATCTTGTTCGTTGTGGCCCGCGTTGAGCCGGTCAACAGAGGCTGTCAAATTCTTGCTGGTTCAACATATACCCATTTCCGTGAGCTGCGAGAACTTGCTGGTCATGACCATTTCAGCCTGTAAAATCAACATGAGGAAACATGCATATATATATATATGTATATTGATGCATTTCTATATATACATATCTATATATATATATATACCTGTTACTTTTATTTGACTCGTGAGCATGTCACATGTCAGCTATCTTAAATGGAAGCTCGCGCTGCAATGCAAGTTGGGGACCCCGGTCGTATTTGCAATCCGCAGGACGGCGCATACCAACGGATTCTGGCGGTCTGCGGCTGCGTTTCACACGAAACCCGTCCCAAACAAACCCAGAATTGCCAGAATTGCTTACGCAAAAACTTCCGTGGCTTCAATCACTTCCCGAGACTGGAGCAAAAAAAAAATCCAAGCTTGTTTTTTTCGCCACTTGCGTGGTCTTCAAAAAAAAGTGACTCAAGCCCCGGAACTCAGGATTCGAGAACTCAGGAAGTTTTCTCACCCAGGGCGGACACCTGGAATGCTCGTTCCGTTCAACTCGTCTTCGTTCTTCGCCGGCCATGTTAACATGAAAAATACCGGCAAATGGTAGGCAGCCTTTCGGTGCTCCCTAGGTTCTGGTCCAATCTTTGAAGCCTCAACCCGTCCAAGGGTACAGGTTTGGGGGGTGTCTTAAACTTGGTTGCTGTTGCCCCCTGTGCAAAAAGTTTAACCTTTTGTGGGCCCCATGGCAAAAATCCCACCTGTTTCCGCAGAAAAAGTTCGAGTCAAAGTTCTGTTTCGCTAACACTTCGACCTGTGGCGTCCTACACAATTCAACTTGCGGCTTGGGGCGCGAAGAAACAAACAACTCACCGCTGTGCATTGCATGTTGCCCAAAAGCGAGGCAGCTCCCCATAAAAGGTTATCAGAAGTCCAAAAATGTAGCTCCAAAACGTCAGCCTAAAGAACCAGCAAAATGACTCCAATCCCGGATGAGACAGCCCAAGAGGGGGTAAGTTCTCTGACCCTACTATTGTTAACATGGTCAAAGCAACCGGGTTCAGGGGAAACAGCATCAGCTTCTGACATTGACAAAGCTGAGAAACGGTCCAAGCAATGCCTCCAGTTGCTTGGCTTAAAGGGAAGCCAGGACCGCAGAACCCCCTTGGCCCTTTGACACATATCCATGAAGAGGCCACTTACAGGTCCCGGTGGTCCCAATTTCGACTCATGTTTCAGCGGCGGAGAAGCAAGTCTCAGCGGCGGAACATAGAGGTAAAGGAGGTATTGACCATTGAACTGTTGTCAGTGCATTTCCCCGCAAACAGTGGATCAATTCATTGGCTTCGGCCATTCCTGCGAGTCGGATTGTGCTTGGTCTTCCTTAAAAGGAAGGGAAGTAACCCAACTGACAAAGCCTACCAAACGCTTCGGCCCCCCATTTCAGGTTCCATTCAAACTGACCTGCGGTTCTTTACTCACTTCCGATCAAGTGGAGTAGCCGCAAAACGTCCTGTTTACACGAAAAAACGGTCTTCCCACAAAGTGACGAAAGTCCAACAACTCAGGGAGTGAGTTTATGGGTGCGGAATCCAAAGTTTAACATGTCATCCTCAGCGCTACCTCTCGAACGAGACTTCATTTTTTCCCGCGCCTGCTTGGCACCTGTTCGATTTCATCACCTGAACAAAACACAACCGACGGCCAAAAGTCTGGCAGTTGCGACCCCGAAGGGGGTGGCTCTAAATGCGGCGTCCAACAAAAAGACGACCCTGCATACAACATATATTCTATGGGTGTGTGTATATACATATTGTATTATGTATATATGGGTTTGTGTCAAAGTAGGGAACCACCCAAAAATGGGTGGTGTCATTTAATGTTGTTTGTCCCTGAAAGTCACTCGTGAGATATCCTGAAATAATGCGTTCCCCTTCGTCATGCCCGTCGGTTGATCCCCGAATCGAATAGGTACACGAGAGCAAGCACGGCGGATCATCTGAAGACCTGGCCATTGACACTTGAGGAGCGGGTGAACGAAAGCTAGCAGTTGTTGCATGAGATGGGTCGGTGACAGAGTGGATTCATGGGTAGCTTGTGTACAACGAGAGGCCCGGCAAGATTCGTAGGATGCGACACGCAGACGCACATGGTGGCGTGGCAAACCTTGAAAAATGAAAACAACGAGAGGCGTCAGAAGCTGTCTTAAAGCACCTCTGGGTTCTGCATGCTGCGTGTGCAAAGATTCTTGCGAGGTGGTTTACTGAGAAGACTGAGGTCTCAAATGAACAAGCTGAATCGGTGGAACATGTAAAAGTTCGTAGCACCAAGTCCAAAACGGGCAAACCGAGACTGCTGAACACTGAGCCACTGCCCGGGGGGGGGGGATGGACCAGGGAGGAATCGAGCCTGAGACCCGGGGGGGGGGGAGGGGGGGGGGGTCTAAATAATTGATGTTTTTCAATCTTTTCGGCTCAAATAATTGAAAAAATCAATCTTTCGGCATTTGAGCCCCTTACCTTGCTTACGCAAGGAGAAACTTCAGCTAGCTAAAGCTAGCTTTCGTGATAAATGGATGTCTTTTTTGATATGCTTTCTAAGGTTCTGAGTGAATTGTAAGATTTCACCAACCTGAAATAAGGTGGTTGGGGGGCTATTCCCCACATAAACCACCATTTGGGGTGAATTCGGTCGTGTGAGGTCGTTGTAATTCACCCAGAAGGTCAATTGAACGGCAAGCCATGGGGACCCAGCTTTGTGGAGGGTCCCTCAAACAGACAGACCCGGATTCAGCAGCGTCTAGAGTCGAGTTGGTTGTCGAGTTGGTTACTATGGGGAGGGTGGGTGTGTGAAACCAAAGTGGCTGCCTCTAAAATAGGCGACCGACCTGTTGATCAACTAGGGAATTGCCTCCGGCAAATTGTTAGGATGAGATTTGTATTGGGCTGATATCAGTTGACTTGAGGCGGTATTGTTTTGCATGGTGATCTTCTTGCCACGAAAAGCTGAAAAACAAACTTGCTCCAAACATGCTTCCACTAAGGCGGTCTTAGAAAAACAACCCTGCATCCTTCGATGACAATGAGGATGACGACGACGACCACAACTAGGATGAGGACAGGACGAGGATGGTGGTGACAGCGATGGTGTATGGTGTATGGTGTATGGTGTATGGTGTATGGTGTATGGTGTATGGTGTAGGGCGATGGTGATGGCGAGGAGGAGGAGCGGGAGGAGGAGGACGATTATGATATCTATGATGATGAGGAGGAGGATTATGAGGATGATGCCCCGTCTATGTCGCTGACAAAAACAGGAAACGCCTTGGCCAGCGTCCGAATGCTTGTTGATCTGAGCACCATGGGTCTTGTCTCTGGGAGCCCTGCCTGCTGGCTTCAAGTCGGCCTGAAATTTCCTTTTTGACACGAGCAGAAAGGGGTCAAAGTGCCTTCCAGGCCCCAGCCAGATCTGCTCAGCATAGTTATGAGCAGAGTTGAACTCACAACAACATCGATGCGGTGTGGGTGCTTTGCCGATGTGTTTTTGGGTGGCCCTAAACCTGGATCAGTTATGATTTGGCCCTTCACTCTCAGAGGCGTTCAAACAGAACTCCGCTCTCACATCCCCATGTACGTCCCAAATGGGCTATGACGGACAAAAACAAAACAAAAAAAGCAAACAAACTCGCCAAGAACCGTGAAGGGGAGCGGGGCTCTCTCCTATGAGACCATTTTCTTCGGGCTTCGGCTCTGATCCTTGGCTCCTCCCAGGATCTAGGGATAACCCCCTCAATAGGTTGAGGTAATTGACCATTCTAGGGGGTGATTCCTTTTCCATTCTTTTCAACCATCGTTCTTTTCCATACCCAGCTGTTTCCCCAGGGATTTGGGTGGTTTTCCGGAAAGATTCGGATCCCTGGAAAGAATGGACATGGAAGCTACCCCTAGAACCATACTACATGACAATCTATCAGCTTCCTTCTGGCGGTTTGGCTGGGTGGTTTCGAAAGAAGCTGGGATTCAAATCCCCAAACCAATTCAAACCACCAATTAGAGGCGTACCTGAATCTAGAAGCAAAAAGAAACACCACAAATACAACATCCTTGGCCAATTGAATTGGATTCAATCAAACAACAAGTCTAAGTTCCTTGTTGATCCATTGTCCTGCAACATTGGGGCGCGTCCCGTTTTACGGGAATTCTGCAACATGATGCTCGAAAGCACAATTCCCAAAGTCGGTTCCTGCCCCCCCCCCAAAAAAAACACAACAACACAAACAAAACCAAAAAAAACAGCCAACCAACCAACCAACCAACCAACCAACCAACCAACCAACCAACCAACCAACCAACCAACCAACCAACCAACCAACCAACCAACCAACCAACCAACCAACCAACCAACCAACCAACCAACCAACCAACCAACCAACCAACCACGCAACCACGCAACCAAGCAACCGACCGACCGACCCACCAACCAACCAAACAAACAAAAGCAACACATATGTGTATATATATATGTATGTATGTATGTATGCATGTATGCATGTATGTATGTATGTATGTATGTATGTATGTATGTATGTATGTATGTATGTATGTATGTATGTATGCATGCATGCATGCATGTATGCATGTATGTATGTATGTATGTATGTATGTATGTATGTATGTATGTATGTATGTATGTATGTATGTATGTATGTATGTATTTAGTATGTATGTATGTATTGGGCATGCGACAACATAGGGGGACCCTCCAAAATCGGGGGAACCCGCCCAAAAAAACGAGACCCATGGCCGAAAAAAACATCATCGGGATCGATGGATCGATTGCCTGTGGTCTCCAGAAGCTTCACGGCGAAGCGGGCCCAGGGATGTTCGATCTCCAACTCCTGAGCGAACCGGTGACCGGTGCATCCCCTGCCGGTGGGGTTGGGGGGGGGGGGGGTTTCTCAAAATGATCTTCCCCTATAGGGGAAGGGGGTCCTCAAAATGGTATTCCCCCAAAAGTGGCTGTGGTTTTTCTAGGGAGGCTAAGGCAGGGCGGCTTGCGGGGTTGCAGCATGGGGGTTTCTCAAATGGTGGTCCCCCAGAAGTGGTTGCTGCTTCCCCCAAGGATGTGGGGTTGGGGTTGGGGGGTTGGACATGTGGGGTTGGGGTTGCAACGTGCAAATAATGGTCCCAACAACGCAATGTTGCCTTGACAGACCTCCAAGCAGAGGCTTTCTGATTTCATTTCGAGCTTTTTGGGTAAATTGTCCTCGGCTTTTGAATCCGCGCAGATAAGCAGTCCTTTTGGGTGTTGGGGAAGCTTTGACATTGATATCTGCGGCTTACCAGAGCACCATGCGTTCCCTTCTCAAACCATAGGCTTGAACAACAGTGAGCCTGTGTTGTTTTGAAGCTTGGTACCCTTTTCTGGTTGGTTCGAATGGAAGCAACCACGAAGACACAGAATTGAAAACCCACCTGAACGAAACTATCAACTTTGAATCGGGCCTCACTTCCCTTTTCGCGTCGCTCGCAAGAGCTGCTCATAGGCAGCTTGCTGAGCTTCGTAAAGGCGGGGAAATGAGCTGCGCTATTGCGCCTAAGAAAAATCAAGATATGCATGGGTCCTTCCAAGTTCCCCGTCTGAAAAGAAGAACCTCCAGCTTGCATGAGGATTTCTGATTTCTGCATCTCCGAAAGCAGCTAGGAAATAACAAACACCACAAGATCCATCCATCCATCCATCCATCCATACCAATATCCATATCCATATCCATCCATGCAATCCCAGGCGAGAGCCCTTGTCAAAAGCAACCCTTTCAGCAGTGAACAGAAGCGGAATCCGGTGAACATAAAAGCGACTAAAGTCCGACCCGCGAGTTGAAGGGTGCCCGTTTTGGGTTGGCTTAAATGGACGCCAAAAGGAAAACAGCCAGCTGGGGGGTCCCCTTAAAAAAAGACACACCCTCAACATGGTTGCTGTTGACCCTCTACAAGAAGTGTTCACCGTTTTGTGGGGCCAATACTTCGAAACTCCACTGTTTCCCCGGAAAGCTGACAACAAAAACTCCCAAAAATCCGTTACCAAGTCACCTTCAAGCAACCTCCGGAGCCCCGAAAACTCCACCAAGGATGGCGCCGATCGGCCCCAGCCCGGCCCCAGCCACCCACCTTTGACCCATCGGTTGACCAGTCGGTCCGGTCCTGGCCCATGATGGCCTCGGTGTCCACGCGGCTCGGGGCCACCACTTCCACCAGCTCCGCCAAGCTCTTGGAGCCCGTGACGAAGTCCGCCAACGTCTTCGAGCCGTGCTCCCTGGCGCAAAAGCCCGGGGAAAGCCGGGGAAAACCTGGGGGGGGAGGGGGAGGAAGGGGGGGGACTGCAACTTGGATGCATCCCCAAACCAGGGATAACCCCATATGAATAAATGGGAGCTACTGCAACAAGCCGAAGGCTTCCGATGCTTTTTGGGCCCTCAAAATGGGTTGTTTTCAAGGATTGGAGGGGTCATGAGCCTTAGGGAACTTGCTGTTTTTCCGAATGGGAGCGTCTTTTTGTGGTGACAATTGCCACTTTGTTGTGGGTTTTGGGAGGAAAACCCAAAAGGGTTGCCCATAATGTTGACCCCGGATGAAGAAACCCCCGTTGATGAATCTGGGGGTGTCCCTGGTTTGGGGATTCGGACCAACTGTGCAGGGGCCAAAAAACCAGCCCCATTTTTTGGTTTGACGGGGGGTCAACGTTCATCGGGGTTCAACATTACGGGTAACCCTTTTGCTTTTCCCCCAAAACCCACAAAAAAATGGTACCACAAAAGACGCTCCCATTTGGGAAAATCAAATTGCTGCATTACCAGCCCCCCGCCGCCATACTAAACAACATGTTTATTCTATTGTCAGACCACTTGTGCAGCACCCCCATATGAAGAAACCGGGGTCACCCTTCATCCGGGGTCAACATTATGGGCAACCCTTTTGGGTTTTCCTCCTGTGGGTATTTACTTTGCAGGCGATGTGACTTGGAGCCAGCGATTGCACTGGAAATGGGTGGGCCACAATAGGGATCCGTGCCCTGACCCGTGACGGATTCTGGCCTGACTCAGGGCTCCAAAGATTGCCAAATCGAACCTGTCCAGTGGAACAAAAACAATATAAACATAACAAACGAGAAAGCCAGCTGAATAGGAACGTACAATCATATAATGCTAACGCAATAGAATATAGGCACACCTGCTCAACCCAAAGGGATGGAAGGAGAGGCACAATCAAAACCACTCGTGCAATGCTAAACGAGATGGGAATTTGAATCATCTCGATTGCGATCATTTAGTACACTGACGTCACAGTCAAAGCAACTTGTATTAAACTGGGCTACCCCATACCATGGTAATTGAGAACCAAACTTGAGGCAGGGGAATCCGAACCTGTTGCCGGTTGGGACCGTGACCTATTACTCTGATCTACCCAGGCTTTGATTGTGGTAAAACGGTAAGTCCTGCAGCAGTTGGTAGGTGGTTGAGGCCTGTCTTCACGGGGGTTCATCCATCCGGTGCCAAGTAGTTGTTGTTGCTCGGCTTTCATCCAGCTCTGGCCTGGCCCATGATTTTTGCAAATTTGCTAACTGGTAGCTTGCGGGCACTTCCGACGACAGAACTAGACGAGTCGTGGTCAAAACTCCTTCTATGGCCTACGGTTTAGTGCTTCGTGATCCTATATTCAGCTGAAAGGGAATCATGTATACTGGTTCGATAGGATCCTTGCTATCACATGATCATCCCTATGAACCCCCCAACCCCAACCCAAACCTCCCCCCCCGCCCAACCCAAACCTCCCCCCCGCCCAACCCAAACCTCCCCCCAACCCAAACCCCCCCCCCCGACCCAAACCCCCCCCAACCCCCCCCCCAACCCACCCAACCCCCCAAGACCAAAAAGATCCACTCGTACTGCCCAAAAGTAAAACCCCTTGCGCGGGTCGCCTCGAAACCGGGCGCTGCTTCGACCCCACGCGCCCGGGCGCCGCCGCCGGCGCGGCGACAGGCGCCGAGAGCGGCGGCTCGTTGGCCGGCGCCGCGTCCTGCGAGCTGCCGACCCCGGGCGGCGGGGCCGAAACTCGTAGCCCAAACGGAACCCGGAGTGGACACACGGGCCAAGACCTGCGGGTGAAGGGTGGGCTTTAAATGTTTGGATGGGCTGCCCGTTTTCTCATCGATCCCCTGCTAAAAGCGACTAACTTTTAGTAGGTTAAATGAAAACTACCACTAAACACTAAAAGGATCTAAAAAGCTAAGGAAATAGCCGGGAGCAAGTGAATCAACCAACCAGTTTAGTAATAGGGGGGGTGTTCCCCTCCAAAAGTGATCTGATTCCCAACATTCGGTATCTTTTTGGTGATAACCCACTTCATGTTGACCCCGGATCAATAAACGCCGGTTTATTAATTACGGGGGGCGGTTCCCTCCAAAGAGTGATGATTCCCGGCTAAACCCGGGTTGACCCCCCCTATAAATAAACTGGTTGATTCATATGGGGTCAACAGTAGTGAACGACGCGAACGTAGGTGTCCTTTTTGGCCGACATCGATGGGCTTCCCCAACCGAAACTGGGCACCTATGCAAGTGAGCCGTGGGAACTAACCTTGGGGAACAAGTGAAAGATAAGTCCGGAGGGATCCCCATGGTGTCTTACCTGATCCCTTAATTCGTCAAGGTCCTGAAGAAAGACTCGCCGCAAAGTTGATAAAGCTGGCAAGTGAATTGGGAGGGGGGGTGGTTTCAAATAAGTGACCCGGACCCCTTCTTCAATCGATACCCAGGGCTAATCAATCCTGGGTTCGCATGGAGAGAAACCCAAAGGCTACCAACTACCAGGCCCGGAGGGTGGGGCGGGGGGTTATTCCAGCCCATGAGTCATGCCCAATCTAGGCATCTGATGGCCCCTCCCCACCTCCCACGCCTTGGAGGTACTTGCGATATGTAGGGAATCAGGGAATGAACCCAGGGGGATCCGGAAAGGAAGCCGCCAACTGGATGGTTCTTCTAGGGGTTACTTCTCATTCCCTGCCCATCGCACCAGCATGCACAATCCAGCAAGCTGTGTCCACCGACACACACACACAGAAGCCAAGGTGCGCATGGAA